>CM053977.1:14222330-14712330 GCA_028641955.1 Protonibea diacanthus | reverse complement strand
AAGGATAACGTGTGTGTGTGTGTGTGAAGGGGTAGTTAAGGATAACGTGTGTGTGTGCGTGTGTGCAGGTTTGCATAAGTGTGTGGGTGGGAGAGGGGGAGATGCGGTTTGAAGGGGTTGAAAATCAATCATTAGGAGACCCACTTCCGATCCCCGTTGCTGCGGCAATGCCGAGATTCCATCAATGAGCCAGGGCTGCGTTGCCCTGGCAACGCTTATGAATGAGAGCAGGTCGGTAACCGTGGAGACTCAGCGAAGAGAGGAATCGCCGGTTGCCATGGCGATGCCACGAACGGGGAGAGACCAGGCAAAGTGAAGGTGGAGAGTGACCTCTGAGGTGTTCATCATCAGGGCCATCAATCATCATCATCATCATCATCAAATTCACACTGGTGTCGCTTTATGGAGACAAAAGCGACAGGACCTCACGCACCTCAGTGTTTGCAGATTTTTCTGGTAGTTTTGTTTTGTTTCTTGTTGTGACATTTTTTTTGTGTGGATGTTTTAAAACTCTTTTCTTGATGTCATCAGTGAAATGTGAGGAAATCTGAGGATTTAAACTCAACCCATGTACCTTCAGCAGCAATATTAGTAGTAGAGTAGCTCTAATTTTATGTTGTTGTAATGCATTTAATTATTAAAGATAAATCACAATATCCTTACAGTAACTATATACTTTATGCTATTTCCTCCAAATTGAAGATTTGAGTAATCAAATAACAGGAAAAGTGTACATGCTGTTAGCATATTATAGCAGAGTCTAAATTATGTGTGTGTGTCTGTATGTGTGTGTTTCACAGGTTGATTGTTAGGTGTTTCCCAGCAGTGTGGGCCTCTGTCATCACTGTCCAAACACCTTCTCCCTCTGCAGATAAAACTCTCCCCCTCTTTTTCCCTGGAGTCTCTTTCTGTGTCTCTCTCTGTCTGCCTCTCTATCTCTCTCTTTGGGGTTTCTCTCTCCCTCAGCAGCTGAATCTCACACTTTTGACACACAGGACTATCACTCTCTTTCAATCTGCTCACTCTTTCTCTCACACTCTGTCTCTCCAGGGATGCTCCATCTCTTCCCTCCTGGTCTGCATTTCATCAGGGACTTGCATCTCTAGTTTTTTATTTTATTTTTTTTATAATCTAATATGGACAAATCTTATGTTTGTAGAATCCTGTCATTTAAAGGAGTGGTTTAGTAAGTTCGGGTCACACAGTGTGTATGAACCGTAGCTAAATAAGAGGGAAAATGTGGCAGGCAAGGATTAGCATTTAGACAGAAAATTTAAGGAAAACAGTAGCAAAAAGAAGAATGTGCTTTTCTCACATGACAGCTGCATAATATGTATTTTTCATCACAAATACCTACTACATAATCTCTATACGCAGATATCTGCATATGAATGCCGAATCTGCAGGCAAGGGTCCAAGATTTTGTAATCGGAAGCATTTGTAGCCCAAGTAGTATTGACTAATCACGTTTGAGCGAGCTTTGGTTGCATGCGGGTAAGCAGTCCATGGGGAGAGCAAAACATGCGAAAATCCTGCATTCCATCTACTGTCTGACAGTGGTTTAGCTTTTATTAACTTTTTCTAACATTTATCTGCATTAATGCTCAGAGATCTGTTTATAGTGACTACCTAAAATGCGTGTCAAGTTGCTAATCAGAGGAAGTCTTGGCCGTTTTTCGGATCTGCTAGCTACATCGGAATCCCAGAATTGCCCCTTGCCCCTAGATGCTAAGTCGTCATCTAACAATAGCCGACAGCATCCGTGACTGACTTATACTTTGCCTGACAGACAAGTATGCATCTTCTGACATGACAGCTCAACTGTATTCGCTACCTCACCCAGTAGCGCTAGCAGTTAATGCTGGTAAACTCTGTTCTCAAACAGCATTCACAACAGAAATAGGTAAAGTGTAAAAGAACGTAGTGTTTCTTTTATCTATATACTGTACGCTGTCCATTTCTGTCACATTATTCAGTGATAACAGGAGGTTTTGGTATATATTTTGTCTATAGTTTCTTTGTTCAAAATTAGCATTGTGCTATAATTAGCCAAATTACATCTTTTCTTTGCCCCAGTATGGCAAAGGTTCATGCATACTATAGTGATCAAATGTTTGCATGGTGGCATCATTATATCTTCATGGTTTAAAAGAGACATATTTTAAGGTACCTGCAGTTATACCTTTTAGATCTGTTAAATAATCTTTAAAATCAGAGCATTTTCAACTCATAAACACTTTAAGGTTACTGATAGTGATGTTATGAATGAACGCAGCGGCTTTTATTAAGTGTTTCATTTTGTATCTTATTCATGACACCTCACCACTCTTAGAGGGTCGTGATAATATTAAATCAAATTTACAACATTCAGGATAAAAGTCATGACAGAAATCACAGACATTTCATATCCTTATTTAACCTCTCTTCTCTTGCGCTTGCCTTTTTTTTTCTGCTAGTCTCAGTTGTTTTCTTCCTCACCTTCCATTTAACTCCTTACCTGTTTCTCCTTTACACTCATGTTGTTGTTCCACTGTTTCCCTCTCTCCTAACACCCCTCCGTGCCCCTCCCCCTCCATCCCCATCTCAACCGGCAGCGCAGTCGCTGCTCCCTCTACCGGCCACCTCGGTGCACTGTGGGCAGGTTCAGGCGTTGCCAGGGGTGACTGCATCCTGGCGGTTTGGGTTGTCTGGCAGAAGCGGATGGTTGCCGTCTCGCACGGATGAATATTGAAGCTGCGCTTGTGCCCTCGAATGAGATGTACGAGAGAAAAAAAGAAGCAGTGAAATGGGACAAAAATAAACAGAGAGCAAAAGGAGAGAAGATGAATGACAGAGAGACGGAAAGACAGAAAAAGTCAGAATTTAGATTCAAGATATCAAAACAGACCCTTTGCTCTTTTGTGTCATCCATCTACTCATCCATGCATAAATCCAACTCCGTGAAAGGGAAAATCCATGTGAAGCTTTCATGGAGAAGAAGCAGTTGGAGCAGCAAATAATCTCAAAATACAGAAAAAAAGAAAAATCAAGCCAGAATTAGAATTATATCAAATGATGAAAGCCATGTTTGTGTTGGCAAAGCGTGAGAAGAAAAATGAGAATGTGAACAAAATCAATATGCATGTATACAAAATGTGCACCACATGTTGTGCGACAGAAACAACATCGAGATTAAATATGTCAGACTATAATCTTTAAATGTGTCCTGTTGGATCTTTACTGGACCTGAGGCTGTTTGCTTATTTTGCTGAGGTCCAGTGTTTTCAGGTCTGCAGCATGGCCTTTAGCCGTGGCAGTTAAAAAGCCATTGAGGGAATGAGGGGCTTGGCTGCCGGTACCGTGTCTGTTAATAAATGACCTCTTACTGGAATTAGCAACCAACCTGGAGAGGGATGGAGGAGGGAGGTGGGGGTGAAGATGAGTGAGGGTAGAGCAGAAAGAGGGATGAAGGGAGAAGTAGATGCCAAATTTAATAATTTAGCTCAATTCATTAACTTCCTGTGAGTCTCTCACTATTTTTCCAAGTCACTTGTTTCTTTAATGTTCTTGGCTTTTTCTTTAGCTGTTAATGTTATATAGTGCTGCTGTAAGTGGCTAAATGGCATTTCTTCCTGCTTTCTTATTTTTCATGAGCCCACCATCACGAGTACTTGATTTAAGGGACAGTCCTCCTTTCTGCGGGACAGATTTGATAAACTTTTTTTATGGCACAAAAGACATTCTGCGAACACATGCAGAAACCTCGAAGTGCAGGCTGCCGGGCATCTGAGGCACGCTGTGTGTGACAGCAGCAAGGTGCGCCTCTTTAGTAATTGCAAACGCACTTGCAGGTTGAGAAATTGCACCAACTTGGTAGGAGATAAAATAAGTGATGATGATGATAAATGTGACTCATTACACATTCTGCTGGATAAGGCTTATGCATTTTCTATGGAAAATGTTTCCAGATGCACATAGCGCAGGTGTATTTGAAAGACAGGTTGTGATAGTGGAAAAAAAAAAAATTTACAACCACTGTATTTGTGCCTGCTGATCTTTGCGAATCTTTGCATGCAGTATACAGTTCTCTGACAAAGTCAAGCACTAAATATACTCAGATTGAAAGCACCAGTTTAAGTGAAACACCTTAAATAAAAACCAAAACGTAAATTTGCCTTGCATTGTCAGTCAGTAAGTCTTGGGACTGCTTTAATTTTTATTAATGTCAAAAATACAGGGTGAAACACTACTCATCCGGTATCAGACTGAACTGAGCTGTTGGAGCTATTGCCTATCAAACTCAGTGGAGAAAAGCATCCACCCTTAGTCAAACCTTTCAGGTCAAGATGAATATAAATGATCAAATGATCAACTGATAAATACGCTTGAAGAAAAGAAGCAACAATGAAAATATGAATTTTATTATTAATGTTTGTTGTCTGTCTTAAGGTTAACGTCTGCCCATGTATCGTGCTCCTCCTCTCCGTTTCCCTCTCTCCTCCTCCTCAGAACATCCCCTCTCTACACCCCCACACTCTTCCCCTCCCCGTTGTGTTGGACAGACCCTGCCTTCCGCCCCCACACGAGACAGAGCGTGGAATTTTCCAACCTGTCTCTGGCTGACTTTACACCAGAGCTTCACACACACGCACACACACACTATAGACACACAGTGCCAACAGAACAGGCAGTCGTGGCAAGACCACCACACTTTTACCAGATTACTAAATCATTTCTTTTGTAATTGTCTATTTTAATCTAATATTTTTTATGTTCTACTGGCTGTTACGTGCCATGATCTTGTTTGTGTTTTTTTTTTTTGTTAAAACACGAACTTAAATCCAGTAGTAGAATTTTATAAAACGATCTCCGCTCAAGGCTCACTTTCTCTCTTGTTCTGAAGCTTTTGACAGCATCACATGATAAAAAAAAAAAAAGGCCATCATGATCAGCAGACTAAATTAGCTTAGTTGCCATGGAACTGTAGATATTTGGAAAGTTTGACTTGTAGCAAGTTATATTGTGTCATCAGTGAAATAC
Source organism: Protonibea diacanthus (assembly GCA_028641955.1). Classification (NCBI taxonomy): domain Eukaryota; kingdom Metazoa; phylum Chordata; class Actinopteri; family Sciaenidae; genus Protonibea; species Protonibea diacanthus. The sequence goes on along the minus strand of CM053977.1, from coordinate 14,707,311 downwards.
CCGGCCTACCACTGAATCTTAAAACTACACAAGGTTACTGGGTTTGAACAAGTGGTTTTGGTGTGGACTAGTTCATTTGTCTTTGTTCACCTGACTTAAACATGTCCAGGTCAGCAACACGTCGGTCAGTAGTTCAGGTATTTTGTGCTGAAGCTGTGTGTTAGACTGTTGCAGCTATGAATTGACTGACTCAGGCTGTAATAAGCTTGTTGTAGCAATTGTAGCTGATTTTGAAAGCCATTTACAGTTTGTTCTGATCTCTACATCTTCCCTCCCACTCTCTTTCTATCTCTCTGAAGTATTTTGTCGTCAGTGGGGTCACAGCTTGACCTGAGGACACTACGAGCTGTCAGAGTGTTGCGACCACTGAAACTGGTGTCTGGGATTCCCAGTAAGTTTGTGCACACACACAGCTACTTAATATTCAGATGCATTGTTAATTATAACCACGAGCTCCTCCTCTGACTTGTGTGCGCTGTCCTCCAGGCCTGCAGGTGGTGCTCAAGTCCATTATGAAGGCCATGATTCCCCTGCTGCAGATTGGCCTGCTGTTGTTCGTGGCCATCCTCATGTTCGCCATCATCGGCCTGGAGTTCTACATGGGAAAGTTCCACACAACCTGCTACGACGAAGTCACACGTAAGAAAGAAATGACAGTTTCCATCAACCATACACTAGTAAAATACAGTAACACGTGGCTTCTCAAGTTGAGGACACTAAAGTCCAGAAGGCGAGCCTTTTTCACAGCAGACCTTATGACTTAGCAGGAAAAGCACAAGTGTGGCTAACACCATTAATTGTGCCATTTAGGTGTGCCATAAGCCTTTTTCATTGAAGATTTCTGACATAGCATAGTAGGAAAAGCCAAAGTGTAAATAATGAAATTAAAGCTGTGGTTGGCAGTATTTTCTGGCATTATTGGCCAAAAAAATACAAATTTAATAATAAGCTTTCAGCATATTGTAATTCAAGTGGTCTGAGAGAAAAAACCTATAATTCTGCACCTCCTCTTGGCTCTGTTTTAAGGCTTTAGAAAATCTAACCCATAATAGGATACTTTGGCCAGGTCATTTCAAAGAGAGATCCTATTGGTTGTTCTTCAAATAGGAGTGCACGTTCCTTCATATTCTAAAAGCCTGAATCAGTGGCAGAACATCCTGAAACCTGTGATACATTTTCAGTGTCAACTACAAAGACATATGGTACAAAACACCTGTATTACACATGTATTTTAAAAGTCTCTTGGATGAGTATAACAGGATTGTTAATACTTGGGTTGTGTTCCTTCATTCTCTCTTTGATCAGGCGACGTAGTGGACGAATTACCATGTGGCACAGTGTTGCCGTCCAGGTTGTGTCCTAACGGCACAGTGTGTAGAGGTGGCTGGCTTGGACCAAACTATGGCATCACCCAGTTCGACAACATCCTGTTCGCCGTGCTCACCGTCTTCCAGTGCATCACCATGGAGGGATGGACAGACATGCTCTACTACGTAAGTTGTCCTGTCCGGTGAACCAAATTTAACATTTGGTAACATGTAGTTTAGTTTACAGAACAGTGTCAAGGAGTCTCTATGACCCTGAGCTAGGATAAAGTCACATGTTCACAATAGATAGCAGCAAGCTAACAGTGTTGTCCACGTAGCGACTTTGTTGTTATATTAACGAGTATTCACCGCGACTCTATTTTTTTTTTTTTAAATGACTTTTTCTGGTGTTACTGGAGATAAAATTGTACATAAAATTGACTTGGCTTGACTTGACATAAAAACAATAGCAAAAACAACAGCACAATATTGACCACACCGTCCATATTTTATCTGTAAAGTCTGCACTAAGCTAACCAGGTAGCCAGATAGAAAAGAGGTGCAGTTTGTTGCTAGACATGTTGGTGTAAACATAAAATAAAAGACATGATGTGTTGTTTGAAAATCACAGTCTGGTGGCTTATCGAACACAGAATGTCACAGTGACATTACATTTCTCGTCTTGTCCCGTCTGTCTTGAGATAAGCAGTAGCATTATGACGAAGATCCAAAAATAACAAATACATGTACAACAATAACGTGACACCGCCTTTCATCTCTTTCATCCTTTTCTTGTGTCAGTGGTCTAGGCCAGCGGTCCCCAACTTATTTTGCGCCACGGACCGGTTTCATGGAAGACATTTTTTTCACGGACTGGCCTTCAGGGTGTGGGGGGCTAAATACGACGAAATAAAATGATGCGACCGAAAAACAAATATAAAGTGCATAAAAATACAACTCACCGTTACGCTGAATTAGTGGGAGCCCTGAGCTTGTTTCTCCGCAACGAACCGGTCCCATCTAGGAGTAATGGGAGACAATGACACCCGAAGTGTGTTCCTTATGTCCAGTCTATTCCGCAGTCTATTCCGTAATTTTGTTTTGGTCGCTGAAGAAGCTTTTCAAAGACGTTTGTTTTTTACTCTTTTTTGCTAGCATTGACGGCTTAACTGGGGTAACGTATCACGTGACCGAGACGAGCGTCTTGACCTGTCTTAACCCTTGTCAAGAGGCACAGACGGATGTAATTGGGAGAGAATTTTTTTTTTTTTTTTTTCTGTGTGGCCTGGTACCAAATGACCCGCAGACCGGTCCGGTCTGGTGGTTGGGGACCGCTGGTCTAGGCTACACTGTTGGCTATGCCACAGTGCTTATAACGCGTTTCCGACAACAATTTAAACAGATGACAATTAATACAGTGTTCTTGTTGGTTTGAACAATGCCAAACTTACTGCAGATATCCATGGCATCATAAACCACAAATCTTGTCGCATTTGCCACAGTTATCATAAAAGAGATGTTCTTTTTTGGTCCCTGTGATGTATATTAGGTTTGTACTGTATGTTATTTAGCACACTGAAGGACTCGCGGGGGTGGGTGGGTGTTTGTAGAAGTTGGTGATTGGCCTGAATTTCATTCAGCTTAATGAGGCATAAAGTAGTTTGAGATTTTATTCCAAACACCATTTATTTGTCCAAAAGCCATTTTCCACCCCCCCTCCTCTCTCTTTATCATTCTCCGTTTGACGTCCTTTATCCGTCTTCTCATCTATCCTTTTCCTGCCTTCGGCCTCGCTCTCCTTCTCTCTCCGCCTCCTTCTCTCTCCACCTCCTTCTCTTCTACTCTCTATTCTGGTCCGTCTCGCTCTATATTTAACATCTTTTCTGATGGATGGAGGCTGACTTCCACTCTCACACAGGCAGTCAGGAGGAAACCGATGAAAGTTTAATAGAGAACGGGCTGCTCGCGCTGTACCATGCAGTATAAAAAAACCTAACAAACGCACGCAGCACTTCAGCAGCAGATAATAATCAGCTGATAGTTCCATTTAGGCATTACACGGGTCACAGAAACATGATATCGTCCGGCAACCTGATTTCTCTGATTGTCAGCTGGGTTTGTTTAGTGGAAGAGGGAAGTGACACCGTGTCAGTCACTTTTGTTGCTGTTGATGTGCTCCCCGGACACCTCGCTGCAATCAGTGTTTATGAAAGCCAGTGCTGTAATGTAACACAGCACATGGCATGTGTTTCTATTTTGTTTGTTGTTTCTGTACACAATTCAGTGTTGCTGCATCCAGGTCAGACTTTAAAGAAGTTTAGTTTAAGTTAACTTTAGGAAAATGGGTCACTCCGGACTCTGGACAGCTCTCCTTAGTTCTTGTGTAGTACAGAGAAAGTAGCTAACATCCATAAGTCCATCTTTTCCTCAGTAGTTAGTTTGCTGTATTAGCTGTAAGTAGCTGGATTAAGAATTTCAGAAATTAAAAAAAGGCGGACACACCTTCTAAAGCTGCAACAGCTTAAAACTGATACAAAATAAAAGTTTTTTAATAATTTAGAGGAATAATTGACTCAGTGGGATTTTCGTCCACTAGTGGCACCATGGAGCAATGTTTTTTGGCTGTGTCGTGCACACACGAGGGCAATTCATGTTCTGTTGATGGGTCCATGCTGGTGTCCGGACCGTGGTGAGCACGGTAATATGCCAACAAAGCCAGCAAAGAAGAAAACTGAGCAAGCAAACCTGTGCAATTTAAAATATATATATTTTTTAAAAATCAGCTTTGCAAATGTTTTACGAGGAAGGGAATCCTTTCAACAGGTTTGCTAGAACTCAAGGTTACACATGATACCTTTTGGTGAGAAACACTGAATGTGAACATAAGTTTTGTTTGTTTACAAGAAAACCTCACAGGAATCCTTTAGCTTTTCTTTTTTTTTTGCATAATACTTTCAATGGTAAAGTGCATAGTACCAGCTGGTACAGGGAATAGAGAGTGAAAGAATCTCCCCTCACCAAGGCTGTATTGGACTGATAAATGCAGTTGGTGCCTGTTGGAGATAAAGCATTAGAACACAGTGGATAATCTGTTCATCAGTATTAAGCAGAGTAACAGAACATACACATTTTATATATTAGGTTATGAGTGATAACACATATGTGTGTCTGTCTTTTCTCTTGCAGAGTAATGATGTGGAGGGCAGTGCCTGGAACTGGATGTACTACATCCCCCTCATCATCATCGGCTCCTTCTTCATGCTCAACCTGGTGCTGGGTGTACTCTCAGGGTACGGTCTTCTGTCATTTTCACATTGTTAAAATGTCCTCCTCCTTTCCTTTTTCAGCACAATAGCCTACTGTATACACCTGTATGCTCTGTGTAGTATAGTTTTTGTTTCGTCTGATCACAAATCAGCAAATTAAAATGGGGGGAAAAAAATGACAAATGTGCCCACAGTGAATTTGCCAAAGAGAGAGAGCGAGTGGAGAACAGGAGCGAGTTCCTCAAGCTGAGGCGACAGCAGCAGATTGAGAGAGAGCTCAATGGATACCTGGAGTGGATCTGCAAAGCAGGTCAGTGCACACTGACACTCAGACACTGACACTGCTTGTTCCCATTTACAGGCATACTGCATGTGAGAAAACCAACTAAATCTTGATGCAGTGGGCTAACATCTTTCTTTTTTTATTTTTGTGTGCAGAGGAGGTAATTTTGGCTGAGGACGACGCCACAGGGAACTTTGATGGTAACTTACTTTCTCTCTTCTGTAATTGTGTGGACGAGTGCAGTCAGCAAAAGACACAAAGACAGAATTGTGCGCTCACAGTGGACACTTATATCATGAGAAGATTTGTACAAACACTATGACACATGCCTTGTCTTTTCTTCCTAGAGGATAAATGAGGATACCAGACACTGTAAGATGCCAACATATCTTTAAGCTAACGCTTATGTAGGGCAATATATGACTAAGCAACTTCAGAATGGCTCAGTTAAAGGTGTAAATGTAGGGTTTAGCACAATACACCTACAAGCGACAGACTGTGGCAAGAACGAGACAGTAATGTTTGAGAGATAGACAGATGAAGAAACATTCCTTTTTTTCTCATGCTAGGTTCAAGGCGAAGGCCAACAATCAAAACCAAAAACAACAAGACGGAGCTGCTGAACCCTGAGGAAGGAGAGGACAACATGGGAGATGCAGTCGGTAAGAAAAACAGAGGGATGGAGACATGGAGATTTAAAACGTTATTCAAAGCATACTTACAGCAGTCGTGTTCAAGTGAGAATTGTCTGTTCTTTCTGAGCAAACTGCAGCTCTTTAGTTTGTTAAAAGTAAGGACAGGAAGTTATAGGGATAAATGTTGAGGTGATGCTTCCCACTGCCGACTGGCAAAAGAGCAGAAATGATGGAAGGTGTGGGGCTAAATAAGTTTTATGTCATCTTAAGTTAATAATGAGCTTTTTATCATCTAGTGGGGATGGTGATGGGTCCAAAAAAAGAAAGAAATTAAGTTATTTCTGTATTAATTATTCCATCAAACTCAGCTATACTATCTTGTCTACCTCCCCCCTGCCCCCCAGGTTTTGCCCGCTCCAGTATAAAGAGCGGTAAGGAGGGCTCCAATTACAGTAAGAAAGAGCGACGAATGCGATTCTTCATCCGCAAGATCGTGAAGACGCAGGCTTTCTATTGGACGGTGCTCTGTCTGGTGGGCCTCAATACAATGTGTGTGGCTGCAGTACATTACAACCAGCCTGAGCTGCTCTCCGACTTCCTCTGTGAGTAAACACACACATAAAGAAAACTCACGCACAGATATATTCAGATATCAAGTATCAGTCAAAAATACACACACATATTTGCTCCACTTCTTTTGAAACCAGTGTTATTGTCTGTGATTGTTCTCCACAGTTTGGCCTCTACCCTCTTTTGGTGCTAACTTTGGGACAGTGTTTCTGTACCGTGACCGTACCGTTACAGCATCTGAACATTTTACAGTTCAGTTTCAGAACACCTTTCAGTTGCCGCTGTCCACACACACCTCGTCCCAACCTGAATCATCTTTTTACACTTTCCTCCTACACATGCAAACAACGCATTTATAATTTTAACTCCTTTAAATAGCAGAAAACATGCTGTATGTTCTCGACTAACCAGTATCTGGTCCGTCATCATGATCATCATCATCCTTCTTCTGAAGATGAAAGAAAATATTTTTCATGAATATATATATTTTATTCTGATGATAGCTGGTACTGTAGCTTGACCAGATGATCACTTCACAGAAATACACTGATGTCCAGTTTAGACTAAGGGCCAAACGCCCTCCTCTCTTTAATTTTGAATGGCTTTGTGTGTGGCGATGGGGGCCAGTAGAGAAGCAGAAACAGAAACAACTTGCAACCCAATGTCACGCTGTGGTCGCCAATCTGGCAATCGACTGGTCAAACTGCTCACTGTTAGCCTGAAAATATCACTGAAACTGGGCGCTATTCAGGCTGAGGTCATAGACTAAACCATGATACATGATACTTTCAGTCTATGCTACAACCAAAAGGCTTCCTTCGGTCTGTGTCCATTTATTTGTGAGAGAGAGAGAGAGAGATAGCAGTGGTCAAGCGACATAAATGATGAATGAGGAGACTGAGCGCTCTTAGCAGGAAATTTGGCAAATCAGACAAATAAAACACTATTTTCTAAATTGTTTCACAGCTGTTACGTTAAGCACAAATAAGCACACACACACCGTACTGCATACCATACTGGTCTGAATACGATATGAGACATAAATAATGTTGTCTTTGATTGTACTCTAAGTCAAATCTAGCAAATATAGCGTGAGAACAGAAAACTTAGAAGACTAACCGCTCACCTGTATCAGTGATTTACAGTCATATATTTCACATTCTGCTTGTTGAATTCAATTCAACGTGCATTATTTTGTTTATTTTATTTGATCTTTATTTTAATTCTGGATGCAGACCATGCTGCTGCTGACATGACTACGCACACACACACACACACAGGGCCGTCGGTTGAGCTCAGCTCGTTGGCCCTGGCCGGTGTCCAGTGTCATTAGCATATGAAGCTGTAGCTGCTGATGGAGTCCATTCATCACCAGACTGTCATACACCGCTGGGCTCGCACCACTATTGACTTCCACTCATCTAACTCTCTCTCTCTCTCTCTCTCTCTCTCTCTCTCTCTCTCTCTCTCACTCTCTTTCCTTTCCTTCCCTTTTGTTTTCCTCTCCTTCTCCACTTTCTTTGTCTTTTCATCTGACTTGTCCTCTCTTGTGCGCTGTATTTCCTTCATCTGCATTTCTCTTTCCCCCTTCCTCTTTTCCATCCACTCTTATCTCTCCATGACCTCACCCTCTTTCATTTTCACCTTCCTCTCTTTCCCATTTCTCTCTCTCTCTCTATCTCTCTCCCTTCTCTCTTTCTCACTCCAGTCTATGCAGAGTTTATCTTCCTCGGTTTGTTCATGTCTGAGATGCTGATCAAGATGTATGGTCTCGGCATCCAGCCCTACTTCCACTCCTCATTCAACTGCTTTGACTGTGTGGTGAGTGCACACTAACACACACGCACACTGTTTCACTGAGTGAAAAAAAACAAAACAAATTACGCTCGTAACTATCAGGTTTTGATGACAAATCCAACACTCCATTAAATCAACAGATTTGAGAAATAGATTTTTCTCATGTTGCCCTGCGACAAACGAACAATGTCACCACTACACGTGCAATAACTGCGCATTCATTTGTCATGCTGACACTGTTGCAGAGGCTTATTGGCAGGTTACTTCATATTATATGCTGACATACAGCACATGGTAAAGTGACACCATGTAATACTGTGTTCAGTCAGCTGGCAGCGGATGGAGTCAGAGACTCTGAGTGCATTTGTATAGTGCAGTTCTCAGCTATTGTTTAGTTTTTAATTTACTGTAATGTTGATTCATCAAATATGAACAAAAATAAAAATCCATGATTATTTCAAGACTTGTATAAACTCAGAGATGGCTGCAGGATCGTCTTATGCATCAGTTGTTGCTGTCATCTTCAAGTTTTTAGCACTTTAATGTCCCAGAGCTTTAGGTATTTATGTTTCTAACTTAAAATTGTAATTGTAACTGTCAATGGTAAACTTCCATAGATTCAGTAAGGGATTCAGAGAGACTCTGATTTAATGACCCGGATTCCACCAGTTTTCCTGCGATTTCAAAACTTTGTCAAACTAACACCCTGAATAAACTCAACAGGATCTCACTGTGTGTGTGTGTGTGTGTGTGTGCAGGTAATCGTGGGCAGTATCTTCGAGGTGGTGTGGGCCACCATCAAACCAGGCACATCCTTTGGGATCAGTGTGTTACGAGCTCTGCGACTGCTTCGTATCTTCAAAGTCACCAAGTGAGTCTTATCCGTCTCACATTTTCTTACACGTGCGTTCGTGTCCATCAGCTCACTCGTGCGTGGATGAGACAGTCATGATAATGAGGATCATGATGACACGCTGAGGTTGAAAAGATAGTTTTTAATTTGTTTTAATTTGAAAATCTTTTCACTGTTGTAACATCTAAACAGTTCTTGGGTTTTGGCACTTTGACACTTCTTCGACACTCCCTTCAGGAGAAATTTTAATTGGATTTGGCTCACGCACATTGTTCTGTTTTTTTTGTGTGTGTGTGTGTGTGTGTGTTTAACTTGTCACAGTGATACTCATTTAGACACATCTCACTTGAAAATTAGTCTTTCACCCTCATGAAACTTTTTTGAGGGGTGTGGTGATTGCAGCCAGGGTCCAGACAGAGAACTAAAACCCTCAGAGCTGGACATTAAGTTAGTTTGAATTAAAGCTCTGACCCTCAGCCAGTCTTTTTAAATTGATGCTGGTTGGAAGGATAGGACACACTGCAATACAAATAGAGATGTAATGTGATGAAATATGTTTTATGATTTGAAGATTAGTTAGTATTTTAATGCACTGGGCATAGTTGTAAAGTTGACAGGTGAAAATGGTATATATAAGATTAAATTAGTCAACAATTATTCCTATATTATTATTCCTATACTAATTAGGTAGTTTTAAATCCAAATCTTCACTCTTAATATATATTTTTTTCTTTCACATTCCACTACTGCACACTTTCCTGTTTCTTTTTTTCTTTTATTTTCCTTTGTGTTTCCATCATGTATTTCTTCCTTCTTACATACGTTTGGCCTTCCTTCATTAATATTCCTTCTCCCCCTCCTTCTCCTCAGGTACTGGGCTCCTCTTCGAAACCTGGTGGTTTCTCTGCTAAACTCCATGAAGTCCATCGTCAGTTTGCTCTTCCTTCTCTTCCTCTTCATTGTGGTCTTTGCCTTGCTGGGGATGCAGCTGTTTGGAGGACAGTCAGTACCAACACAAACTTAAAAATATGCTCACATTTCTCTCTTCTTATATTTCTTTGTGTATGTAGTTGTCGTGGTATTTCATTTTTTTTTTTTTGTCTTCTTTCTCGCAGATTCAACTTTGAAGGTGGAACCCCTCCTACTAACTTTGACACTTTTGCAGCAGCTATCATGACAGTGTTTCAGGTAGGGAAGAGGGAAAAACAGAGTAATTATTGGTGTGATGTGGTTAATCTTTTTCAGATTGAATTAGCTAGTTATGTCGCCCACTCTTTGCAATGATAAAGGTTCTTCTCTAAACACATATTTGATTTTTAAAAGTCTGTTTATGTCGCTTTTCTTCACTGTTCATGTGAACAAAACTTTATTTATTTAGCTAAATAAACTCAACAGCCTATCCATCTTCAAATGAGGTACCAGCGAGTTACTGTATTTTCCAAACAGGACTGTGAGCACACTTATACACACTCATGTACATGTTCAGGACAGCTGAAGCCCTTTTTGAGAGTGAAATTTAATAATGCCCATTGTTGTCATGTCATCAGTTTGTCAGATGACTTGTTCAGTCCTGACTGCAGTTTGTGTTCTCTCCACTCAGATAGACAGACAGTTTTTGTAAAGAGCCATTTGTTTTGTGCTTTATTGTCTCGCAGTGACTCAGAGGCCAGCTGTGTGCGTGTGTGTGCCTGTATCTGTATATGTTGATGCTCATGCAACAGTTTATGAGAAGCATCTTTGGGCTTTAGCTACTCTGAACTGGAATTTAAGATTTTGCCTCCTTATTACCTTCCAGTTTATTTCAGTGTTTTTTTCACATGAATAACATAGCTATATAACACAAGCTTTATTTGCAACAGGTGATTCAGTAAAGGTTTTTTTTTCTTCTTGAAAATGATGATGAAAATTAAAATTAAAGGGTTATTCTGGATTTAATCGATTATTTACTTTCATATTATGTCATACATGGATACATTGTCATAGGGTGAAAATGCACAAATGAAGCTCTTTTTCTCATTTATTAACAAAGTCCAGATTTTTATTTTCTTTAATGAGCTCTAAATTCGTCAAACCAGTAAGATTTAATCATTGACCTTTTCTCTTTCACCAACTTCTCTCTCTGTAGATCCTGACAGGAGAAGATTGGAACATGGTGATGTACGATGGCATTGAGTCCCAGGGAGGAGTGAACGACAAAGGAATGGTCTTCTCCATCTTCTTCATCGTCCTCACACTCTTTGGCAACTGTATCCTGCCTTCAAGATATATATATATATATATATATATATATATATATATATGTATATATATACACACACACATTACATTTGTAATGTATTATATTAAAAACAAAAATACACAATGAGCTTAGCCTGACAGGGGCATGACAGTGATGATGAAATATAGATGTTGACTTGTGTCTTCCGTTTTCCAGTCCATTTGAATAAAATTCTACTTCCTCTCTTTCCTCTGACTTTCCTGCATCTGCAACCCAACATCTCTCGTTTCCTCTCCCCTTCATCTTCTTTCTGAGAAACCGTCAGCTTCCTCTCTGGTTGAATCAATATGTCTTCTTAACTTCTGCCACCACAGACACTCTGCTTAACGTCTTCTTGGCCATCGCTGTCGACAATCTGGCCAACGCCCAGGAGCTCACCAAGGTACAGGATCAAACCAAGAAAAAAGACATTTTCCCTTTTATTTTAAGTACAACATAAGTATAGTGTATTAGGCCTTTTTTTAACATTTGAAGTATACAAGATGCTTCAAAATATCACTTGACTTTTGTTCTTGGTTGCTGTTTTTGTTATTTTCTTGATATAAGTATTATTTCTACATGCTAGTGTATTGAAATATAAGCTAGGATCAGGTAACTGAAATGATTCTCTTCCTCTCCAATAGGATGAGGAGGAACAAGAGGAAGCAGCCAATCAGAAGACAGCAATGCAGAAGGCCAAGGAAGTGGCAGAGGTCAGCCCGCTGTCAGCAGCCAACCTGTCGATTGCTGCGTGAGTACACCATATGCACAAACACACATAAACATGTACACACACTCATCTATTAAAAAAATATATTTGTTATTAAATGTTATGATTTGGGACTAGATAAATACAATTGAAATGTACATAACAAAAATGACTGCGCTGATATACATAATATTTTCTCACACACACACACAAATCTCTCTTTCTCACTCTTTTTCTCTCTCAAATCTTGATGATTGGCAGGCTTTCATGTACACGTGACTCACTCACACACACACACACACACACACACACACACACACACAAACACCCACCATCACACTCTCCCCGTTCTCATCCTTTAAAACATGATTAAGCGATTGTTCTGAGAATGAAAGGAACAGATTCAGGGCTTTGTGAAGTGAAGAAGAGCGAGAGGCGGACAGTCTGTAAAATCTGCTCCTGGCAGCAGAAACACCGACAATAGGACACATCAAAATGATGCTCACAAAAACCCTGCTGCTCCTTTAGAAGTCACCGGACTCTTCAGTCGTTGTGGTGAGCCTTTGATGGCTAGATTAGAAGCTAGCGGCTTTGTGCTACAGTTATGCTTGTCAATTAGACATTAACTTGTCAGTCATTTTACTGTAACAGGGGTGTGCATGATTTCGAGTTATGGAATCTAAATAATGTTTTAGAGCCTGGAAAATTAGCTCATCATAAGCGTCCATTCAATCACAGAACACAACATGAGTGAATCAGCACGTACAGGGACGCAGCACAGGAACATTACATTTCCTGTCATGTATTTGCACATTTTACACATGTATGTTTGACATGTGTTTGGAATCAAAAGAATAAAAGACAGTGCAATCAGCATTAACCCTGTTGATTCAACTGTTTTGTGATTTTTAAAGCCTTTCAGATGAACAGCTCTGGTACAGTAACAAAACATTGGTCACACTCCTTCACTCTGTTTTTGGTCCCATACTCACAAACTCTGCTGTCAAGAGCTTGGGACTAGTTGGCTTTGGGACTAGTGAAAGACGGGTTAACATTCCTCATTCTCACATTATTCTTTGGTCTGGACATCTTCTAAAACATTCTGAGACATTGGATGTCCTCTCGGCTTCTAGACAGACTCTGTCACCAGTCTGCGTTAAAGATGTCAAAAGATGCTTTCCACTCGTTTTCCATTCTTTGTGATTTTACTTCCTCCACGGCAGCAAAACATGATGCATGAGCCAACAGAAAACCCCTGGGGTTAAATTGGGTTTTTCTGGACACTTTTAGGATGGATTAACTCTAGTAGATACCATGAAGATGGACAGATAGGGATCATGGATGTGTTATAAGAGCTTGACACTGGACTGCGACATGGCTCCCAATCAACTCACTCTTCCACATTTTGTGGCTCATGCTTTCTCCCTCTGGCCCTGCCCACATTTGGATCTTGTCGCGCACAAAGACAGCTTGTCTAGGATCTGACAAATTTCTGACAAAAAATCTTTCACAAATTTAAAAAACTCCAGTTTAAAAATTCTGAATTTACAGGCAACTTTTATAATTGTGGTCTCTAAAGAAATTGCATTTTTGCGCCACAGGGAGTTTTTTTGTTGTTGTTGATGCAGTACCATGATTGGCCACTGGAACAAATTGGTAACAGGTCAGAGTGATCGAGCTCTCTTAACACCTCCATAATAAAAACTCTCAAGGTTATGTCTAAATGGTAAGATTTCTCTGCACTGTTTCTGCATATAGGAGGGGTTTCGTTTTAGGGCTTTTTGGCCAGTGCTGCTGTTTGTGCCCCGTGTCTAGCCAAAAGTCAACGTTGGTGATGATGTTTTCCTGAACCTAACCATAGATTTGGTGCCAAACTGTCACTGAAAATTGAAAAGTATGAAACAAAAAAAAAAAATCATCCTTGACTTATGGTGAAAGTCATGTGTTTGACCCATTCATCCACCACAACTCCATATATAGCCGTTATCGCTACTTCCTAAAGGTTTCGCCAAGCTTAACATGTTTGTTGCTCTAGACACATCTCGCCTTGGTTTTCTCCTTGTGTTAGTGCAGACACGCTTCAAACTAAGCAAGATACCAGGTATATCCTGGGATAGCTGCCATTTTCAGCGAGAGCTTTACTGTGCTGCATCAAGGGGGCATCTGCAAGAGTTCACAAATCTACAAACAACCCAAAATGTAACAGTCTTAAAGAGACAGGTTTACTCTGTAACGCAAGAGCTAGAATCAAATAGAAGCCATAGTCAGCCATTATAAATCTCTAAATGTTTCATACATATAACACCAGTAGTGACTCTGGAGCTCTCTGGATTGTTTAATTTCTCAGACAGTTCAAAGTGTTTTCATGATTTCATTCCTGCTCTTCTCTGTCTCAGCTGTTTCCTGCTGCTTTGATATACACGAGTTCATAGTTCATGCTTCCTTCATTCACACATTCTACTCACTGTTACGTGGTTTCACATTGAAATTGCAGACTGAGTATACTTGCCAGCCACATTTGCTTTATTCATTTTTGTACTGAAGTTCTTTCTTTGCTTTCTACGGGTAAGCAGTGACTTTCTGTTGCTGCTAATTTCCCACAAGGATCTTATAGTCTCTATCTAACTGTCCCCCATCTGCCATTTCCCTTTCTTACCCTCTTTGCCATCACCATCTATCCATTTTCTCCTCATTCCCCCTCTAAATTCCCTCTCCTCCTCCCATTCGCCCCTTCACAAACACCTCCCAACAGCAAGGAGCAGCAGAAGAACCACATCAAGGGCAACAAGTCAGTGTGGGAGCAGAGAACGAGCGAGATCCGCCGGCAGAACCTGATGACGAGCCGCGAGGCGCTCTACAACGAGCTGGAGCAGGAGGACTGGAAGGTGGGAGGGGAGGGAGAGGAGGTGAGGACTCCCCCCCCCCCCCAAAAAAAAGACACACATATACACATATATATGCAGTCTACTCCTGATATATATGGTGAATATTTGTTAATGTGTGTAGAGTGATACAATTGGTTAAACACTTGAAGGGACATTATCATCCATGAGACTCACTTCAAATCATTTTAACTCAAAAATGACATAAGCATGTATGACCCATCCCCAATATCTCACAGGTTTTAACATTTTAAGAACCTCAAAGTGTTGGTCAGTTGTTCCCAAAGAGTTAAATTGCTCCAAAATAGCAAAGCAGTAGCAGATTTTTTTTTGCAGGTTTTTCTAAAGCTTGAAAACTGACAATTTCCTGAGGTGAAATTTATCATCATTCCACTGTTTCCAAAGTTTACAGGACCATTGATTTAAAATGAAAATTTTAACTTGATCCCCATTAATTGTATTGACAATGACATCAAAGTTTCTTCCTTAATAAGGTCCTTGTCAGTATATGACTTTTCATGCATGTAAAATGGGTTTCCTGCCATGTTACCACTGCATTGCTATGTTGTTGTGAAACATCAGGAAAAAAAATAGTCAATCTACTGACAACGCTGCAGTAATGTAAGTGTATTCGAGGGTGTCAGTGCACCATGACATTACTGTTGGGTATGGATACAACCACATCCATGATTCTGGATGTGGACAGACCTAAAACAGACTTTCTACTAGGAGACATTTGTTTTCAGCCTGCTGTTAAGTTACTCTTCATTTATATTACATGCCAGTCCGTCTGTATGTAATTTGTGTAGCGATCTACAGTGGAAACAATGGATTAATACATGGTGCTAACCTGCTTTTTATCAAAGTGTATTCTGGGTCATACTGCACTTCACAGATGTTTTGATTCCAGGATGTAATGTCCCTTTAAGCCTGTGAACGAGTGTTATTATTGTACTAGCCGCTGCTATATGGGACGGCTTGAAGCTGCGTGCTTGGGAGCAATGCATTATTAAAGTGGGGCATGCAGAGAAATCCAGAGCTGTACCCAAAGAAGGCAGCAGAGTCAAAACTGGAGCGGGGCGAAGTGTAACGCACTTCAAAAAAAGAATTGAAAAAGGAGATGATCAGGAGTCGACTGGATATGGCTCAGCAAACTGTTTACTCACAGCTGGAGATGTTTGCCATTTTGTGGTTCTGGAAAGATGCATGACAATTTCGATTTCAAATTGTTCATGTGGAGCCAAAAATGGTGGACTGTTTGCTGAACTGTGTATATCTGTGGCTCGGGGGAGGGAACGGGGCAGGGAGATTGTGCGAGCCTTGCAAATTCTGGGTTTATTCTGGGTAAACTCAGGTGTAAGTTAGGAATAAACTGCCTGAATGGAGGTCACAGTTGGCATATAGTGTGCCTTATGTGGCAGCTTTGAAGCAAATTGCTAAAAAAAAAAAAAACATTGCATTAGAGTTGCAACAGAAATGTATTCTGTAAATGCAACTGTAATGTGTTTTGCTGAGTTTTACGAGCAGTGGTTACAACCCAGCTATACAGATATTGACATGCATGAGTGCATGAATGCATCAATGAGGAAATACCAACTGTTTCTTTCACTGGTGCAGATAGATGCTTTTGTTTAAAAAGATCAAACTGCTTTTCTTTAATTTGCTTTTTTGTCATTTTATATTATAAACAAGTTTGAAATGCACAACAACTAAAGTAAAAAAAAAAAAATTCACATACGGTATAGATAGACGGATAGACTCAGTTTTTATAGGCACAGGTTTTGAGATTAGTAGTCCCTCAACAGGATTGCATTTGTGGTGCTCAAAGAGTTGAAAAGTTGCATTTGCAAGAGTCAAAAGCATTCAGAAACATAATCATGGTCATCGTTATTGTTATGGTTGTTACTTATATACAGTATATAAGCACCACAAATTCAATCAGTTCCATTGTATTGGGGTAGCAGCAGAAGCTTTGAAGGCCAATATCTCAAAAACTGGACAAAATAAAACAGAACTATCACGCATGGCTAGATGACACTTGGGGTAAATAAGAAAATGTGTCTTTTGGCTGTGATTTTGGTTGTAACCTATTAAATGTATCTGAAGTTTTAGCAGCAGAGACCCATCTGCTACTTTATTATCCCAACCCAGGTGTCCTATCCACGTAAAGGACGTGGCGATATGAAGACCCACCTGGATCGGCCACTAGTGGTTAACCCGCAGGACAACCGCAACAACAACACCAACAAAACCCAACCAGGTGAGCTGCCGCTGGACCAGGAGTACCGGCGCCAGGACATAGACCACTACCGCAGAGCCACCCACTATCACCACCACCACCACCATCATCAGAAACCCATTGGGCCAGACAGTGGAGGAACAGGCCAGCCAACAGAGACCCACATGGAGCACGGCTTCAGCTGCACATCTCTGGGCAATGTGGAGGGCCAGCAGGTGGAGGAGAGGCACAGCCACAGGAGCCACCGCAGCCACAGGCACAGGAACCGGGAAGGAAGGGAGGCTAGCAGCGTTTCTCCCCACCATAGCGAGGGGGGAGAGGGAAACAACGAACACAGGAGGTCGAGGCAGCACCGCAGGGCGGCCAAGGAGGGGGAGGAAGGCAGGAGACACAGATCCAGGGGGACAGAGGGAGAGGGGGAAAAATGTGCTGAAGGGGAGGGAAAGAAGACGAGACGGCATCGCCACGGCAACCAGGAGAGGAGCAGAGGGCATCGCACCAGAAAGTGAGTGAAGGAAGGGTTTATTTTCTCTCTGTGAATGTCTCAAATTACAACCTGACAGGTATTAAAAGCCAGTTAAGTTTGTCTTTGTCGAAGAAATCAGGAAGCAACCTGACACCGACAGACACGGCCAGTAACTTTCCAAGAACATTTGTGTGCAGACTAAGTACTCTTTACCAGCATTTGTAATCTCATCACAAATTGGTTGCACCGAAATTTCTGCTTGGATCAGACTTCATAGATGACGCAGGCAAATGCTGGTCTTCCAGAGTTGGTCATTCTTAGATCTGTGGGGATAAAATGAAGTCTTAACCATTGGAGATTTTTATGGTTGTTTTTTATTGTTATTCAATAATGGCTTTCTAATATTAAACTGCAGTAGTGTTTAATACTCATGTTTTACATCCTATCCCTGTTTTTGTAATGATATTTAGTGACTGTGTGACACATTAAGCTGTTGTATATTTGCCGTCTAGCTCTAATTAGATAACTGACAAAGATTGAGCCTTCTTGTAGAGTGTGGAAGGACCAGTGACAAACTCACATTTTAGACATTACCAACGTAGGTCAGACTCATTAAAAAAAGTGATATATAAGTCTTTTTGTCAGGGTAAAATGAAATATGGAACTAATTCCTAACCTGGGGGTCAGGACCCCCACTAGAGGTCACTAAAGCGAGGCCTTTTTGATTTTGAGTGTAAGTCTAAGATATAGAATAGTCCCATATGTCAGTGTTTCATTTATTTCTGTGATAGATCTCACACCACACTTTGGGCCAGGTGATCCAAAAATGTAAGACTGTCTATCTGTGTGTACTAACAAAAACAGGATGTCCTGTATATGTTTGGTACTAACAGTTCTGGAGACTGCATATATTATGACATATGGTTCTACATGTGGTGTTTTTGATAAGCTGCTCCTTCCATCACCTAATCCTCTCCCTGCTTATCCCTGTTTCATTTCTCCTGCCCTTGATTTCTCCTTTTGCTCCATCCCTTCTCTTTCCTCCCCTACTCCATCATCAGGGAGCACCACAGCACCTGTCCCAGCCTCTCCACCACACGACCCATACAGCAGTACAACGAGGACCTGGACAACTTCCGCAACAACAGCAAGCTGGCCAGTGCCCATGAGCACCCGTACGCCCTCCCACCAGATCACCCTGATCATCCTGACCACGTCAACAACCTGCTGAACTGCCGCGACGCTGACACGCACACCCTGCTCCACAGCATGGACAGCCTGATCCTGACCAGCATGGCTAAACCAGAGTATACAAAGATAGACATGCCACCTGTCTACCCTTACCCCTCCACCAACGCCATCCTGCAAGGTGAGCATCTGGGGGATCAGTCATGTGTAAACGACGGCATAAGCAGGTATATAGATTATGAAGGTGGGTCACAAGCCCCCTAACATTATAAAAGTGGAGAATTGACTCAACACAAGTAATGACTAGAATTCCTCCTTAGGCTATGTAGCTCTGTGTGATTAAGGTAAAACATGTCTTTCTTTCTTTCTTTTGCAAATAATGATATTCATAATTACTAGTATCTTAAGAAAATTGCATTGCAAGAAGACAACAGAAGATAGTATCATAGTATCATCACATATCATTGGTGCAATAACTAATATTGGTAAATGGTAAAAGTATTGGAAGTATTTAGTTTTTGAATATAACTACAACACAAATTGTACAGTAGACCATAACAGTTGCCTTGATTAATGCTCTCTCTGGAATTTGACTATTCCTTCATTTTAAAGGATATTAATCTACTAATGTGGATTTTCTTACTTGACAAACCTACTCTTGGGGTTCAGCAGATATTATACAACTGTTCCTGCACACTCAGTAGTACTCCCCATGAAGAGTGAATTAACTTCAGCATTAGGAACCAGTGGCATGTCCTTTTTTTAAAAAACATTGCTTTACTGCCTAACACTGGTATAAATCCAGTCGTATTCAGTTCTACTCTTAAAACAGTGCTGGCAGTTTTGTTTCATGGGTTTTCTGTCTTATTCTGGTGAAGCTGTCTTCCTGTCAATTCCCGTTCCTCCAATTCTCGTTTTCTCTCTTTGATTTGCTCAGTGAACAAGAATGCCAACACTGACCAGAAGAAGAGCGAGGAGAAAAAGGAGGAGGAGGACGAGGGAGGAGACGAAGACGGCCCCAAACCCATGCCTCCCTACAGCTCCTGCTTCATAATGTCCACCACCAACCCGTGAGTATTTATGTGTGTGTGTAAAACCTTGTTCAAACGCTGTAAAACATCCTCATCAAGGACATAAAAAAGTTATTGGATATGAACATTTTTCTTTCCGGGCATAGAAATCTTTAAACAGTTTGTTTTGTGTGCTTTTTTGTGTCTACATGTGTATGCGTATATGCGTGTGTTTGCACCAGGTTTCGGAAGTGCTGTCACTATATCCTGACTCTGAAGTATTTTGAGTTCAGCATCCTGTCTGTCATCGCCATGAGCAGTATCGCCCTCGCTGCAGAGGACCCTGTCTGGCCTGACTCACCACGAAACAATGTGAGACATCCCTCCGTGTGTGTGTCTTTCTGTCTATCTGTGGATGTGCGTGCTGCTCCATCCCTCTGAAAATGTTTCCCGAGGGTATAAAGATGAGCAAAATCTTCCAAAGCGAGGACACTTTAGCTTAGGTTAGGATGATGTTAGTAAAGGGGTTAATAATGTTAATAAAGTCCTGAAACTGCAAATTATTCAGATTATGTTAACATTGACTGTATGTAGACCAGAGAAAATGTCTTCATGCTGGATGATACTGTATATGCAAACCAAACTCAGAAAAGAAAAATGTTTTGGATGCCGCTCATGGCTACTTAAAGAGTAATTGGACATGACAAATAGATGTTGTAAAATGGCAGTTTTAAAATACAAAAACAGGTTTATGATTAAGATTAAGATTAGAATTCAGATTATGCTCTGGTTGGTTTGCTCGTTTGTGTCTTTCTCTGACTTTGTTAATCTCCCCTGCTTGATCTTTCTGCATCTCTCTCTCTCTCTTACTTTCTTTATAATGTGATAATTATATCTCATGCTGTTGTGTTGCTCTGCAGGTGCTGCGTTATTTTGACTACGTTTTCACAGGCGTCTTCACGTTTGAAATGTTGATCAAGGTAACAAAGTATCACTGTGTGCGTGTGAGAGAGAGTAAGTGTGTGTAGTGACTAAATTTTTAATGCCTTTGTTTTTGCAGAATTTTCTGATCTGATTTCGATGTCTTTTTTGTGCAAATTCTATCTGTCTGTATGAGTTCATTTTGTGTATTTGTATTGTGTCTGTGTGTCCTTGTAAATGACTTGTGTAGTTTAAGCTTCTACATCTGTGTATATATATATATATATACACATTATGTTAGTATATGTATGTACTGAGCATGTTCTGTGTTTTCCAGATGGTGGTGTTGGGCTTGTTTCTCCACCAGGGCTCCTACTTCCGTGACTTGTGGAACATTCTGGACTTTATAGTGGTTAGTGGTGCTCTGGTGGCCTTCGCCTTCACGTAAGTGTCCCCCCCCCCCACCCCCCTCTGCATCATCTCCACCACCCCCACCAACACACACACACACATTCCACCACCCGCAGAAAGACCCTTGTCGCCCAGCCTTGTGCGTTCGATACACCAGGCAATGCTGATCTTTCTCTCCTATTTTCTCAGCCAGCTGTACTTCAGACATCATCAAGTCCTGTCCTTGTCTTTCTACTATCTGCTCTTTCTGTCTTCTTCTCACTCCCTTCAACCTGTCTTTTTTTCTCTATCGCCTCACAACTCTTCTTTTCTTATCCTATCTTCAATGACTCTCCTGTTTTTCCCCCTTGTTCTTCTTTGTCCTTTTCCGCTTTCTCTTTCTGCTCTAGCCTTGTTCTTCTCTTTGTTTACTGTTTTCTGTCAGTCTCGGTCCTCTCTTTCTTTCTCAAACTTTACCTTCTAGTCTTGTCATTGTCTGTTTATCTCCCCTCCCTCCTGCAGTCTACCCTTTCTCCATTTCCATCTCTATTTCCTCTTTGGTCCTCATCACATGTGGTATCGTATCAGCAGGTCTTTCTCTTCGTTTCATCGCCATGTTCATCTGGACAACCTCCCATGATCCTTAACTAAATTCTTTACCTAATGTTTGGATAATCATCGCAACCTCTGACCTACACTCTAAAAAGGAAAAGGGCTCTTCATGACATTTTGCCTGATGCTACCATCTTTGGAAAACCTCAGATGGTACCTTGAGGTACTCCTTCGAAACAATTCAACAACAGCAGATTCACAAACATGTTAACTTTTTGGATAGTTCTTCTCTACTTCCAAGAGAGGAATTTTAAAAGTGCTGAATGTGAAATAAGTTTTTAGAGTGTAGTTGCAATGTGTTCACCTACACTTCACCCCCCTCCCCACAAACCTCGAACCTTGCCTGAAACAATCACCTCAAAACCTAACCCAAACATCATTTCCCTTTACTGTCTGACCTAATAAAATACAAAGCACCTCCTGCTCCTTTTCAACATTTTCTTTTCCCAATCTTCCTTGCTCCTGTTCCCTTTTGTCCCCTTCTTGCCAATCCATGCCGCTCTGATATTCCCTCCAACCAGGCCGTGAGTCATCCCTTCGTCTTTTCTTGCATCTAAACGTTGATCCCTCAGATCTTTGCTCACCGACACTCCCCCAGATTCTCCACAGCTTTGGTTCCTGCTGATGCCTTCACGTCCCTCCAGATACCTTTTAACCACCTACTCCTATTTATCATTACATTTTGCGCGTCTACCTGATTTTCGTGTCTCACCCCCCTTACACCCCTGTTGTTCCTAACATGCAGCAAAGAGAGAACAAGGGGAACTAGGCACAACAGTTCTTTAAACTAAATGCTAATTCTGCCATGCTGACTTGCTCACAATAATCATGTGAACATGCTAATATTTAGCAGTTATAAGCCATTTCAGGTCCACAATCTTTAGCTTGTTAGCATGCTAACACTAAATTTGTGTGCTGTATGTTAGGAACAAGTGTCATTGCTCCCAAGCTTGCCGTTATCCCAACCCAACCCCAGCCTCCACCCTTACCAAAATACAACCCCTGTAGTCCGCAATTACCCCTTCTGCCCCTCCAAACTCCACCACAAAAACACCTTTCAACCCCACCTCTCCAACAGCCATTAAAGCCAACATCCTGCCTCCCTCCTTTTCATCCCCCCCGTCCTCTGGGCTGGAAATCCCTGTCGGCCAGTCCGTGGGGGTGAGGGCACCCCAGACACCTTTAACCCTTTAAGTGCCCAGGCTATCTGTTCGCAACAGGGAGGAACACCAGCAGGGCTCATCGCCTCGTCCCCCCCTCCCCTCTCTCTTTTTTCTACACACTCTCAAACACAAACACACATACTCACCCGTCGTTCTGACCATGTTAACGTACCCGGAGGCTCAGGTATTTAACTCTCTCTCCTCTGCACGACCCGGGGAAGCCAGACTGAACGTGGGAGGGAAGGAAGGAGGCATGCTGGGGCAGGGTGTGGTGGCTGGAATGATTTGTTATTATGCTGAGGTAGTATATAAATAAATACATATGAATTAAATATGTATGATATATGCACCTGGAGGGACTGAATGTGTATTTGCGTGTGGAAAAAAAAGTAGAAGAGTGAGTGAGAGAGAAAGAAAGAAGCTTGTGTGTGCATCTTCTTCAGCTCTTCTGTGGATGCTCAGTGCATGTCTGCCTGGGTGACTGCATGAACCTGAACACAACCTGTGATGCAGTAGATGGCATCACTCCGAGCTATGTTAATGATGTTCAGAGTCAGTCCGAGACAAAGAATGTGACAAAGTTCAATATGTTCAGTGAATCTCAGAGCTAATAGCTACCGTCAAAGTGTGATCAGATTCACCATTCAATAATTAATCAAACATCAGTGACACAAATAGATCCAGGTTTACTTGAGGTGACATGGGCTGAGGTCAAGATGCTCAAGTAAAACATTGTTTTGGTGTTATTCAGTTTTTACTTATGGTCAATAAATCCCATGAAAAGACCAAAACAAATAATATGTTTTATGCACTGTAGTTTAATCCAACAGGAGTAAATCATGTATTTGCTGCAAAGTAATACACTTATGGTGAACAAGCAAGCTTTTACAGGAGGGCAGCACATGAGGGATGGACTCAGCTTACTATTTAACAGATTTTTTAACATCCCAATACAATTTTTTTTAGAGTTTTTCCATGTCCGAGAGCTGAACAAAAATATAGATTATTCTATATTTCTATTCTTTAACTTGAGCAAAAAAATCGTGCTTATCCCAAAGTTATTTGACTTCACATAAATGTACATAAATGATAAGAAATCCATGCATATGTTGTTAGTGAGGGGCAGCTAAAACCTATCCATGGTACTATGAAAGTGTTCAAATTTTTGCAGCATCACCTCTGCCACTTTGGAACAAGACAACACTTGTGCAATTAGAGCACACGCACAAATTAAAACAGATTTCGACCCTTTTATTACTCACATTTCAGGTTAGTCTCTTTTTTTCTACCTCCCACAACACCTTAAAACAGCTCACTTGCATCTCATAGGAAAAGAGGCAAACATCTTTGAGCTCAGTCCGAACATACAACACCTCTGTTTAATATCAAAGTTATAGTCTTGTTCTGAATCCCTTTGTTACTGTGTGTTCATACTGACAACAGCTAGAAACTTCAGCCAGTGTTATAGTTGACATTTTTACTTGATAATCAGAAAAGCGTTTAGCACCTGTAATTTTGTCCAACATCACGTACAGTCATTTGGTGTACGTCCTACATAGGAGTAAGAAAACTAATATCAGCTATTGGACAGTATTAAAATAATGTGGTTGCTCGCAGTCTGAATGTAGAATGAACAATGTTCAAGGACACCAGCAGCAGAAAAAGTAAATCAGGATGGGGAAGGTGCACATACAAGTTTCTTTAACACACAGCCTTCATGTATGAATTTAAAGTGATATCATAACTAACACCTGTGTCGAAGTTCGAGATTAGTGAACCGTCACTATTACTGTGAAGTGTCAGATCCACCAATAAAAACTAAAAGCTTGTGCTTTTATTTTGTAATTCTACGGTAGAATCACTGCTTTTAATTAATAATTTTACAGTTCCACATACAATAGAAGTACAAATTAAAAGAAATGAATCAATCAAAGATGAATATGATGTTGTCTAAAACATAACGATAACAACAAAAGTTGAGAATCGCTCCACTGCTGCACCCTCTACAGCATGACTCCCCGCCGAAATAAGGATGCCTCCTCCCCTCCTTCATTGGTCGCCTTTCCTTCTCCTCTCTCCTCCCCTCACTCGCCTTCTCTCACTCTCTTAATTTCCGTTCCCTTTCAGGATGCTCTCCCACCACTGGCCACCTCACTTTCACTTCTTCTCTCCACCATTTCTCGCTTTCTTCCATCTCTCGCTTCTCGCCTCCATTCGCTCCAGGGCTGAGCTATACAGTACAGTTTTGCTTCAGGGATAAAGGCTTTACACACACACACACACACACACCTATGAAATTTAACATTGAACCATTGTACAGAGATGAGTTTTAGCATGGTCAGAGTGCAATGGCTTCATATTTTATGGGTTTTAAACACAACAGTTGCGCTTCTGGCACCCTTCATCCTCCAAATAAATGCTGAATGAAACACCAAGAACTGCATGCAGTTGCAGTCCTTTGTGAGAATGCCTTCCCTTTCTATCCATGGTGTGTGTGTATGGGACAATACACACAAATCCTGGTTTCTTGAGTCTCCACTCATGATGGATGTCCTGAGTGTGTGCCTATGTGCTCTAACATGTCAAGAGAACCTGGAACCAGTTTCGTTTTCTTTCCCTGTGCAGATGTGCATGCAAAAGAGCTTTGATAAAATCCCACTAGATGATTGCAGATCTAATGAGGGCAATTTATGCTGTAGGCCTGGTCTAATTGATCATTATGCTGTGATAAGATAAGAATCGGTGTAAATGGATGCAGCAATCGAGTTTCCTCTTCCAACCGTGAAGGTAATTCTTCATAGAGCTGGTAGCACAGCAGGCCACAGCAGAAGACAGCCGGGAGGGAAGGAAGGTTTGCACATCCAGAGTCTCAGCCATGGGCTATATTCACAGAAGTGCTCTTATTTTAGATCTCAAGAAGTGACCCGAGAATTATTCTTTAGATGTTTTCAAAGATGATTGTAAGTGCAGCTCTGATGGAAAAGGTGCATCCTTAATTTTATTAATTCAAGAGGGAGGGATGAGGTACAAGATCAGTTTATATCAAAAATGTCTATTTGACATTAAATAAACATAACAGGTGATTTACGTAACTGATTATAGCCTGTTTATAGCCTAAATTATTTCATTTTTTAAGAAATTCAACTTCTTCTAGGTAAATCAGATTAGTACATTTGACCACATTTGTCTACTGGCAGTACTACCATATGTAAACCTATGCTAATGGTATAAAAAGTAAAAATGCTTACTGTGTTTCCTGCAAATACTGCAAAAGACGTGAATTAAACTAAAAGCTGTGAACTAGAAGCTTTATAAAATTCCAAAAAATTTCATAGTATCCTATTTCCGGATCACATTGTCCACAGACAGTTTCATGGGGTATGGCACTGCCTCTATCCAACAAGATTTACTTCCTGCAACATTTTTGTCTTTGTTTTTTTAATCAGACATAGTAATGTGGAAAACATGAAGTCAGATAAGTTAAGCTTAAGCTTTTGGGAGGCTACTCACCTCTCTTTCACTTGACCGATGTAAATTTCTGTAGCATCAACAGTTCACCTTTTTACAATCGGCTTATTGTGTACCATGAAGCTCTGTTAACTCTTCAGCTAAACAGACTCTTTTGCCAAAACATTGTGCAGGATCACAGTTAAACAAACACTTAAACAAGTGGCCTGAGTAGTGGTCACATCTGTAACTGGATCCTTGCAGACAACCTCTTGGTCTTATAAAGCCAATAAAATCTTGTAAAATCAATTGATTAAAGATCTGGAGAAATGTATGTGATGATGTAACAGGATGTTAGCCAATAATCCAACTCTTAGCTTTTGCTGTGAGAGTGCACAATGTAGAAATCACCTCATCTAATACCAAATTTGAGAGATAGGTATGTAGATATTACATCCAGTTGTCATGGAGACACGGGTCATGGATGTGGGAGGGAGTGGTTGAATGAGGGGGAGTGATGTGTCTATCTGAGTGTGTATACTGTAGGGGGGGTTTCTAAGCAGATATGGCCATCTTGCTGTCTTTCCTTCTTTGTCTGTCTCTCATATGGATGTATTTTTTTCCTGTTTCTACCAAACCCCCTCTCTTTTGTCTTGTGTCTGTCTTTGTCGGTCTCTCTCTCTCTCTCTATCAATGTTTGTCTATGTGTGTGTGTCTGTCTTTCTGTGTGTTTTCCCTCTTCTTCCTTCCCTTCTTCCTCCTCTTCTTCTGTCTCTGTCTTTCTTTCTTTCTTTCTGTCGCTGTCACTGATTCTCCACCCTTCGGTGAAACTCCACAGGAGCACCACCCGGTAAAGTTCTTCCTCTGTCCTCCTCCTTCCCCTCCTGCGCTCTGTCCCCTGCTCTCCACCACCGGAATAAATTGGCTTCTCTCTCTTTCTTTCTTTGTTCTTCTGATCGTTCGTACTCATTCTCGCCGTATCGTACTTTGTCCTTATTCTTCACATCACTGAAAATCATCCAAGCACCAAAGTAGATACGTCAATAGGTTTCATTTAAAATCTTTGATTTGATACCTATGTTTTCTTTTGTTTTCTGGAAGTAACATTATTCCACTCTGAAAATTGGCACCCAAGTGGTACTCCATCCACAATCTCTTTAGTCTTTTTGTCAAACATTCATGTGCCGTAGGCTTAAGAGGTGAGTGTTAAAACATTTTGTTTTGTTTTATGCAGGATCAGGCTGTCGTCAGCTTGAAATCTTTCTTATGTTCAGTGCGTTCACAAATTTCACCCATAATAAGGCTACTATACTGTCTTTATCCCAAGCTTGATGGATGCTGCATATATATTAGCGTGCCTACCTCCTGCTCTGTCACAGGTCAGGAAAATTGGCTGCCTGTGTCTCATTCTGACCAAAAATACAATGCTACATCAAAAAAAAAAAAAAAAGCTGCATGAGTGTGGGTGTGTTTCTACATTCCAGTGAGTACATGAAATGTAATCCACGAAATTCAGTTAAAGTAATAAGTGTATGAGTTTGAAAGCTTATCAAATGCCAAATAAATTGCAGGGCAGTTCATAGCATTATTGTTTAATATCAACCTGCCCAAGCGAATGTTACACCCACTTAACTGCCAATGAAAATGAGCCTTTTGACTAAATCAGGCATATTTATGTCACTGAGTAATGCTGTGGCCGTGACAAACAAAACGCAAGTAAATAACATGATGAGGCAGCAATCCTTTTAATCTATATCTGTTGTAAAGACATCTACTGAAATGTACACTTGTACATATTTGATTGGTCGTGATGGTGCATTGCATGAAGTGAGGTCAGCTTTGAGTTTGTGTTTTTTCTCAAACCCTGCTGTCCTGATGTAGATTTCTCAATGAAATGAATGAATAGTCTGCCTTAGGCACCTACCAACATGTTCAACAGTATCCAGAATAAGAGCTTTCACTCTCGGCATCCATTGTAGACATTTAAACAGCTGCTATGCTCAATGAAGGATGAAAGTATTGAAGCCTTTTACAGCCACCAGTGTTTGATACTCAAAACATAGATTTGGGTGGAGTATCACCACCACAACAGTCAAACACATTTTTAATAGAGGTGACAGAATGTCAAAACAATGCATGATACATACTCACACTTCAAACGTGAGACTCAAAGAGCCGTTGCCCTTATCATTATTCTAGAGTGTGCGTGTGTGTGTGTGTGTGTGTGTGTGTGTGTGTGTGTGTGTGTGCAGGGATGTTTTTAATTCTTAACACCTATGGCCTTACTGGGCTTTACCCTAATACTCTCAAGCTGCTCTGATAGAGAGACCTCAGTCCTACTCAACTTGAAAGGAGGAAGGCCTATTGATTATCGATTGAGTCTCACTCTCGTGCACGTGCACACACACACACACACACACACACACACACACACACACACACACACTCACACACAAACCTCCATACACACACACGTATAACTTCCAAGGCTCAGACTCAATCAATCAGCCTTGAATTGAATTGTCTTACGTTTTCTGCCACGGGAACTGAGTTCATAGTTAAAGAGCGAGCCTTGATGGACGACCTCTCTTCTGCTCAGGCTTGGCAGGCGTCCAGGCACCTCCTGCCTTGTGTTTTTGAAAATGGCCCATCCACTTACAGTAAAGATCAACTCGGCTATTTACTCCCTTGACACCCCAATTTTTTCTCGCTGATATTGGTTTATGGGCGCACAAATCATGAGCAGAATGTTCACTTATGTGGTTCAGGGAGGAAACAAGCACATTAAAACACGCGACAGAAGGAGTTTGTTTTTCGGCCCTAACCCGTTTCCTCCGGTCACTCTCATGGCTCGTTTGACGCTATTGGTGCAACGTGTTTGTTCATGTTATGACATGTGATGCCGTGTTCTGAAAGCGGCATCGCATGTCCCAAGAGTCTCGCATAGCCTCTGTTTCCTGTTTCCTTCGATTCAGGTCGCAGCCCTGACCGAAGACATAAAAACATCAGGAATTAAATGAAAGGAAGCTATGTGAAACCTACCAGAATCAGTTCATTTAGTGTTTCCAAATTCAGGATTATATCAACATAATCCTAGCCATGTAGTGCTTAAAGTTCACGCTTCATTTGTCCACATCTAAAATTCCCATTTCTTCCGAAGAACCGAACAGCGTGTCACTGAAAAAGAAAGAAAGAGGTTTGGCTGGGCACTCTGCCGAGAGATGCCTGTCGATATGGAATGAGTTGAATGTCTATCGTATAATGTTGATGATTATAATAAATGACGATGCTGCTTCTTGATGTCCATGAAACCAAACGGTCAGGCCACTGATCGCTTTTCCTCGCACCGGTTTCATGTTGGACGTGCACTTAAAAGTTTCTTTTTTCTGCAGAAGAGACTCTAAGAGCTTTGATTGTCCACACTGATGCAGCGTACTTTGTTCACCAGAGTACTGCAAGTGTCACATCATGTGTTGCTTTCACTTACATTGTCTCTGTAGAGGTTAAGATAAAAAAATTCAACTTTTGAGAACATACCCCTCACCTCCACCTCACCCACCTTCTTAAAAACAGTTGATGAATAGCAGAGGGTGCAGTAAGAGCCCTTTGTGATTGTTCCATCTCGCCATTCCTCCACTCTGTTTTCTTATTCTCTTCTGACACTTTTGTTGCTCTTTGGCTGGACTCTAGGGGGAGCAGCAAGGGCAAAGATATCAGTACCATCAAGTCCCTTCGTGTGCTAAGGGTGTTGCGACCTCTAAAGACCATTAAACGACTCCCCAAGTTAAAGGTAGGAGTTCAGCAGCTCTGTCTCATCTCAAAGGTTCCTCTGAATGTGGCACAGAAATAAAGCCTTCTTCTGCAAGCAGGACACAACAGGTGTACCCGTAATTTCATTAAAAGATGTGGCTTTTATTATATCATATCCTATGCTGACATTGGAGTGGCTGATTGTTTAGATGCTCAAATGTGTTGCATTGCTAAAAATATGTCCAAAAGGTAAAAAAAGAACACAAACAAACAGATAATCTGCCAGTCCAGGTTAGACAAATTTATTTATCTTTCCTAAACATCAATTACAGTTCACAGGCCAACTTCCAAGTCATACTAAACCGATGTTTTTCTTTAAATCACCAGCACTGACATCACCATTTGTTTGGAGGTTGCTTGTCTCTAAATGTCTCCATCTCTGCTCTGCAGGCTGTGTTTGACTGTGTGGTCAATTCGCTGAAGAATGTGCTGAACATCTTGATTGTCTACATGCTCTTCATGTTCATCTTCGCCGTGGTGGCCGTGCAGCTTTTCAAAGGCCGATTTTTCTACTGCACGGACGAATCCAAAGAGTTTGAGCGCGACTGCAGGTTTGTTCAGAAACACAAACAATCAAAACAAAAGTGCGCAATACAAAACTCTAACTATTATGTTGGACCAGTTCCAAGTGTTTTACCGAGCACCATTATGTTTTACCACTAACTTTGTATTATTTATGCTTGTGGTATTATTAACGTCTGCAACGTGCTTGTGAGAAAATTAATATTGTGGATTTGAACTTGAGGGGTGGAAAAACAGTTGTGCAGATGCTGCCACCTAGAGGAGTGTGTCAGGAATGTTAGTAAATAGTAAAAAAAACAAAAAAAAACAAAGGTCTGTGATGAACTGGCAACCTGTCCAGGGTGTACCCCGCCTCTAGCCCAGTGCCAGCTGAGATCACTCCAGCCTTCCCGCTGCTCTGATAAGGATAAGCGGTTATGGAAAGGGAATAATTTAATAGTAAACCCTCGTATACTTAACACCTATGTACACTCTAGTATACTATACAATACAATATTTGTTTGTTAAATTATTCCAAAGTACAGATTTAAAACAGTCCTGGTGCTTTTCTGCACTTCCATTTCTGGATGTTTTTACTGATTGAGACTTATTCTTGTGTTTTTGTGTGTGTTTTTCTTCAGGGGCGAGTACTTAGTGTATGATAGAGATGAGGTTAAAGCTCAGAAGCGGGAGTGGAAGAAGTACGATTTCCACTACGACAACGTGGCTTGGGCCCTGCTCACCCTCTTCACTGTCTCCACTGGAGAGGGGTGGCCGCAGTGAGTGGGATGCATTCACAGACACAAACACACACACACACACACACACACACACACACACACACCTCTACGCCTCTTAACATAATAGACTCTCCAATTATAGATCCTGCTTACAAGCTGTCATTACTGCCATTAATGTGTGTAATTACAGATTGTAATTGTATGTATAACAGTAATCTTGATAAAAATGTGTCATTTTTAACTACTGTTATGACCCCAAAGGTCAATATATTAATATAAACTAATAAAACTAAATATAAAAAAAAATATTGCCTGATATTGATCATGATTCTGGTTACAATATCTAAAATATCTAATCAAAGAAATCAAATTAAATCATAAATGTGAAGCTGAAACAATCTGCAGTGGATTAATGACATATTTCCTATCAATAGTTAAGCTTATTTGAGGATTATACATTTGAATACAGAATTACACAGTAAATATTAGTGAACACATGTCATCTTTTACATGGGTTTGATTGGAGTTATTTAATAGTCTAATAAAAAACTGATCTGTTAATCTAAAAACATGTAGAATACTAATGCATATATTTAAATTGTGACCACAAACCAAACTCATTTTCATTTTCTCAAGTCAGTTCTCTCTTCGTCTTGCAGGGTGTTAAAGCACTCAGTGGACTCCACCTATGAGAATCAGGGCCCTAGCCCAGGTTATAGGATGGAAATGTCCATCTTTTACGTGGTGTACTTCGTTGTCTTCCCCTTCTTCTTCGTAAACATCTTTGTGGCTCTCATCATCATCACCTTCCAGGAACAGGGGGATAAGATGATGGAGGATTATAGCTTAGAAAAGAATGAGGTGAGGAGTAATTCTGAATTTTGTCTGAATTTTCAGATTTCTTTTTAAAGCATCTTAAAGTGTTAAAAGTAATGTAACTGTAACTCTTCTACTCCTATCCTATCCTTTTCTCCTACAGAGAGCCTGTATAGATTTTGCCATCAATGCCAGGCCTCTGACTCGCCACATGCCGAAGAATAAGCTGAGCTTCCAGTATCGCATGTGGCAGTTTGTGGTGTCGCCGCCTTTCGAGTACAGCATCATGGCTCTGATTGCGCTCAACACCATCGTCCTTATGATGAAG
Source organism: Protonibea diacanthus (assembly GCA_028641955.1). NCBI lineage: Eukaryota > Metazoa > Chordata > Actinopteri > Sciaenidae > Protonibea > Protonibea diacanthus. The sequence continues at coordinate 14,675,121 of CM053977.1, read as the reverse complement.
GTACACAAATCACTACTGAACAAAAATATTCTGCTTTATTTGATTTATTTAACTTAATTTGCATTCTGAACGGTTTTATATGAAGGTGTTCTCCCAAAGAATTATTCACTCTGCATTGTCCCTCAGGCTGTATACAGCAGGCTCCTGCCCGGTTTACCAAGTTTACTTTGTCAAAACCAACACCTCATTTAGACTCATTTGGACTGTTGACCATAAACTTTCACTGGCATGAATGGCTTCTGTCATTATCGCCAAACAAATTTAATACAAGAGATTCAGACCCAAATTATTTACCTACCTGTGTTAGAGGTACAAGCTCTTTTAATGAATCAAGCATTCTGTTTGTACTGGGAAAACGGTTCTTCTGTTGCGTAACTAGAAATCTACACTCCGCACACTTTTCCTTTTTCACTGACTGCTCTCATTCTTTTTACATCTTTTTTTTTGTGTGTCTCCAGTTTGACGGTGCGTCAGAAACGTACGATGATGTCCTGAAGAACCTCAACATCGTGTTTACCACCTTCTTCTTCATGGAGTCAGTTCTTAAGATCATCGCTTTCGGCCCTCTGGTAAGAACTAAAAACCACCACTGTAAAAAGATCTACAAAATATGCAGCACCTACGCATGTAATGAATGCACACATATTCTAGGTTGACCCAGTCTATATGCTTCAGTGTTTCATCCGATTATTCATTTATAAAGCAGGTTATTTTGGTAGACAGATCTAGAGCACGTTCTTCCTGTCCCTGAAAAAACCAAGAGCACACCATGTTGCACGCTACCAGCCTCCTTTCATCCTGTCTCCAGGGTAACCGTCATCATCATGTCCCTTACTGCCCCCTGGCTGCGGTTCCGGGAGGATGCGATTAGCTATCATTACCATCTCTATGTCTTCTCACTGCGCTAACATGTCTCACTTTTCTCTCTCTCCCAACAGAATTACTTCAGAGACGCCTGGAACATTTTTGATTTTGTCTCCGTCCTTGGAAGCATCACTGACATATTAGTGACAGAACTAGGGGTAAGTGCTGTGGTTGGTTTTTGGACAAAAAGACACTTGTTGGTTGCATCTGAACACTAACTGATGATTTGTCATATGGAGCTGGTTCAGTTGACTCAAAGGAAAAATCAGCCTTGTTTGTCAATTGATTTTCATTTTCTCAGTAAATATGCATTTTATATTAATTTACAGGGGTCACCCAATATAATTATACCTACTCAAATCCCTTACTGAAAGTATAAGTACAAGCAGAACATTCACACCAAATCATCATTTGTATTTGTTTGTTTATGAGTTACTTGGGGACACTTAGAGACAGACGCTAACTTTATTTCACAAGCAAAATATGTTCAATGATAACATACCTTTAATGATTCAAGATAGATTATAAAATTGTACATACATTACAAATGATACAATCACTAATACAATAAGTCTGTATTTATCTATACTATCTCTACCCCCTAAAACCACCAGGTAAGGTGCCAAAACAGATAAATTGTAGTTTTAGACTGTTTTCCTTTAACTCAATTAGTTGAGACCGAAACACCAGTGTCCATCAGACCACGTAGACACACTTGGAGGTGGGACCGATAGACTTACAGTGGGAAACAGCTAGCATGGCTCTGTCTAAAGTCAACAAAATCAACCTAACATTCACAGTAACTTCCTGAAGTGTCTGCTGGTTGCGTGGCAACCATAAGACTTTAGAAATTTGCTGCTCCTGGCCAAGAAATAATCCCACACAAACCACAACTTTTTTTTTTTTTTTTTTACACTTTGGATTAAAGAGGTAATTATTTGGTGCTGGTAGGTGGATTTTGTTACCTTTGAACAGAGCTAAGCTAAGTACTCCCTGTTTTTCTACAAGGAAGATTTGCTAAGATTTGCTAACAGGCTACAACACCATACAGACATGAGGGTGGTATAAAACTTTTTAACTAGTCATTTAACAAACACAGCATCTTTTCCTTTAAATTTGATCTAGTTGTCTGTCAGACTGTAAATTGTACAGGCAGATAAAACTAACTATACCATGCAAATACCCGATGGTCTGTGTGTGTCTATATGTTCTGTGTACATTATGCTATGGAAGGTTTCATTCTAAAATCAATTCAGAATAATAATGTTTCATATTATTCATCTGGTAATTCCTTTTCCTGAGAATATTTTGTATTTTCTTCAAATGTTTTGTTTGGAGCACAGTTTTATTGGCCAGTCCTGAATTGTTGTTGGTCAAATAAATATTCACATTACAGCCCATGTACAATAGTTAAGTGCAACTGGAGAACAGACATATAGAGTCTGATGTTAGGGGTTAAATTTGTACCATTCACAGATTGTGCCTTTAATTTATTAACTGTTGTATGCAAACACGCTCATATTTAACTGTTTACGTTTGTATGTCTAAAAACATGTCTGTGTTCTATTCTATACATAGAGCTTGATATGATTATAGATATAAGACTCAATATTTGTGGAATTAGTCACAATTTCAGTCCCTCTCTGTTGTCCAGCTATTGTATATCTTTACCTAACCTACAGTAAATAGTGTGTTGCATCCAGGTTTCTGTTATGAACTCTCTGTCTCGTTAACATTGACTATATTAGCAGAAAGGGTTCTAATTACTGCAAAACAACTGTGTTTTCAGACCATTAAAGACACCCTCTGGCCATGTTGGAGGTCCTAAATTTAAATCTTCTATCTATTTATCTATCTGAACAGACATTAAATGACATCAGCACCGTTATCACCAGTGTACTAATCATTTCAGACATCTGATTGATTCTCTGTCAGCTTGTAGCAGCTAACCTGCAAGTTGAGCACATCTGATCTTTCCACAAGCTAGCTCATCAAGTAAAATCTAGTGTTAGTATTGGCTAGTAATTAGATGTTGATATTGACAGGTTGCTTGGTTGCACAGTTACTTTGTGGACAAAGCCAAGAACTCAGTTTCCCCCAAATTGAACCATGATATAACATAAGTGCTTTTGACTTTTACTCTGGCGACTGAGTTGCAAGAGAGCCTACGATTTAAATAAGGAGAAAAGAAGGCTCTGGACCCAAGGATATAGCCAAGCTAAGCTTTTGGTCTTCTAGATTTCTAGATTCAGATTTCAGACATCAGTTTCTGACAAGGATGTTGCATAGATTAAAATGATATTCAGAAATAACAGGAAATGCAACTCACGATTGATGTTTTTGTTCTCATTTCCAACAAACTGTAAGAAATCAAGCAATAATAGTAGCAATATACTGTAACTGTACTGTACTGCACAAACATTGCAAATGCTTAAAAACTTAAACTTAAATACATTAACATAGCAGAATTACATTTTGTAGGGCAACCTGAACCCTTTCATGAACCGGTTTGGAACAAGTTTTTTATGCTAAAGCTAACCGAATAAGAGAGCTGGCATCAAAGAGGGACTGAACTCACTGAACCCAAATCTTTCACTAACTGTTGTTGTTGACTTGAAGTTGTGTTTCACTGCCTTTTTAATGACACCCATAATGATTCCGTCTTCCTCTTCTATCTCTTTACATGCTTTCTTTAAACCTCTCTACTTTGTTGGCGACTTCGCCCCTCCCACTCCCTCCTCCTCCTCTGATAAAATCCATCCAATCAAAATGCACTATGAAATCCTTCATCGTGTTCTCCATCCGTGCTGTGCCATGACATGTGGTGGTGGTGCTGTGATGATGATGATGATGATGATGATGATGATGATGATGATGATGATGATGATGATGATGATGATGATGATGATGATGATGGTGGTGGTGTGTGTTTCGCCCCATGCCCCTGCCCAATAAAACACACGACCAACCCCCCACTCCAAAAAAAAAAAAAAACTCCCTCCCCATTCATCTTTCTACATCTTCGCACATGTAGAATCTGGTTGGTTTGTAATTTATCTCTCAAAGCTTTCTGCTGCATCCTCATTGGTCATGCGTACTCCCAACCCATGCCTTACCCCCTGTCACCTGCTCCCCCATGGCCAGTCTTAACTCTCGACCCCAGTGCATGCGCTTTCTGGATGATGACCTTTGTACTTGATGATACAGAGAAGTTCATATTAAATGAAATGCATTTTTACACAACAATACACATCATTAGATGCACATTTATTTAAGCAGGAAACCTAAAGTTACCTAAACAAATATGTTTTGCACATGTAGAATGTGCAATATTTCATTTACTCCTGCTTTGATGTGTAGAAGCTTCCTGCTCACAGTAATAATGCTGCATTCACATGCTCCTTCCCAAATTGGGAAAATAGTTATTCTGACTGAGTGAAACAACACCTTGATAGCTATTTCCAGTCTTTGTGTGACAAGGAAGAGCACATGAAAACATTGCTTTACCTGACTTGTTATCAGGATTGATAAAATAACTTATACAACTAAATAACGATAGTAACTAATTGAGGTTATTCTACATGGACAGCAACCAACAGTTACAACCTATTATATCATAAATCACATATATAATGTGTGAATTATTAAAAAGTTTCTTAGCGTCAACCCAGCATTTATTTTCACCTGCCATGTTTCTGCATAATATGATATCAACTTGACATTTTCCGAGTTAACTAGTTTTTTCAGTTCATCCAACGCCACATGAATGCAGCATTAATTCATCCCAAAAATCTCCAACATTCCACAAATTTTCCAGCCAGGAGAACGTACCTGTTATACAGGCTGCTGGCAACAGTTTTGTGCATTAAATTAAGTATACTCCTCACAGTGCCAGTCCTCTCAAAGATCACATTTAATTAAAGTGCAACAAGTTAACATAACATTTACTGTTCATTTCATACTCCCTGCAACAGAATGTTATCATGACAGCGTTTGTAGCTAGTTTTTACCAGAAATTGAGAAAATAAACTCTCACACTCTTTGGTGCAAGTGAATAAGTGAATGTGTGAATCAGTTTACGTTGTGCTCGGCCCCAGTGGCCCCCCCACTGGTCTGCATGTAGGCCAGTTCTGTCCCCAAAAAGTATGCTGCCATGCCAAGCCATGCCTGCACCGAGGCTGTTCGCTAGTCCCTCCTTCCTCTCCCTCTTCTCCCTCTTCATGTCCCTCTCCCTGCCTTGCCTGTCAACCACACAATGCCAGGGTCTCACCAGGGAGTTTGGCTGTTGTACATTACATTATTCTCTCTGTGACACTGTAAAGAACCACCGCCAAAAGTCAGCAGTTCATTGGGCTGAACCACCACGGAGCCTTAGTGTTTAAGTGCATTTTCACACTTGATCTAAATACTTGAGTTTGAGCTTCAGTCATTTAGTAGAAGGGACTCGTGACTTCAGGATTGTTTTCACACACACACTTGAGTCACTCCAAACTATTAATTGGTGTCCTCAGCAACACTCGTCCTACCAAGTTTTGCATCACCAAGCATCAAGAATAGTGTATGCTTTCTTTCATGATTGTTTGCTGGTACTTTAGTCACTTCGACCATGAACTCAGTTTGTGTGCGACACGTCACAAATCCAGCAGCACTTCCTCTATTGCTACCACGCCAGAAAAAGAAGAATGGATTCACATTTTTTCAACATACAAACTTAACATAGCAGTGTTTTTGTCTTGTTGTAAAATAAAAAAAAGAAAAGTTTCTAAGTTTACATTATACCTTCATACTGATAGGTTTTTCTCTTTCTGGCATGGCAGCAGTCTACTTTGGATTGTACCCAATGAGGGATGATGTTAATGTGTCATGTAGACCTATATATAGCATTGTACATGGAGTTCAAGTTTTAAACCAAGTGTGAAAAACGCGTCGAGTTGATCTATCTCAGATACAAAATGGCTGCTGTACTCTGGAGATGAGATGCTAGATTTTGTAAAGGAAACGGCATAAAGATTTTTTTTTAGAGTTTTGGGTGTCACAGACAAACTAAGCCACACTCTTTGGGCTACAAAGAGTGTCTGTGTGTTTTTTTATCCGAGTGTGTGTGTGTGCGCGTGTGTGTGTGGCTGACAGGCACAGTGCACTGTGCTCCATCTTGTGTGGCCTGCTTGTCCCCCAGAGATCAGTGCATTTGGTTCTCTTAAAAAAAAAAAAAAAAAAAAAAAAAAAAAAAGCATTCTGCTGTACCAGATTGGATGATGACCTTTAGACTCTTTGAAATATGATTTTCCTTATTTCCTTCCTCTTTTTCCTTCTTTCGTCTTTTCTTTGTCTCTTGACCTTTTCTCTGTCTTTCTCTCATTTATATTTGTATCTGCCGAGAGCCATTATGTTTGCAGTTGGTTATGTTTTGTTGGGTTTGATTCCCCCCCTCCCCTTTCTCTCTCTTTATCCTCTCTTTGTTCCGCTGTTGTTTTTGGTTTTTGTGTTTGGTAGAGGGAGGTTGTGCAGGTGTCGTGTGTTTAGTGTGGCTGACTGTGGTTTCCCTCTGTACTGTAGAATAACTTCATCAACTTGAGCTTCCTGAGGCTCTTCAGAGCAGCTCGTCTCATCAAGCTGCTGAGACAGGGAGAGACCATCCGCATTCTGCTATGGACCTTCGTCCAGTCCTTCAAGGTATTCAGTCATTGACAGCTACACATATAATGTATTATATAATATATATATATATAATATATATATCTATGATTTCCTCTCTTTCCTTGTCTCTACTAGGCTCTGCCATACGTGTGCCTGCTCATTGCCATGCTCTTCTTCATTTACGCCATCATCGGCATGCAGGTGAGTTCTGAATCTGATATGTTTTGTTATGTGTTTACCATCAGATTGGAGAATATACAGTAATATTTTTCCTTGTTGTGGTTGTTATCTTTTTCCACTGTCTATAGTTGTTTGGGAATTTGGCACTAGATGAGGAGGGAGAGAGTGCCATCAACGAGCACAATAATTTCAGAACCTTCATCATGGCCCTAATGCTGCTGTTCAGGTGAGTCTTTTAGCTCCTCTTTCAAACATAAATATGAGAATGTAAAATATAATCCACAAGAGTAGTAGTATTGAAGGAAGCACATTACTGTCAATTAAAGGCTCTCTTAGGTTTCTCCTTACTCTTTCATGTTTTTTTGGTTTTCCTCATGCAGAAGCGCTACAGGTGAGGCGTGGCATGAGATCATGTTGGCTTGCCTGGGTGGTAAAGACTGCGACCCAGCCTCAGGGAACACAGGACCCGAATGTGGCAGCACCTTTGCCTACACGTACTTTGTCTCCTTCATCTTCCTCTGCTCTTTCCTGGTGAGAAAATAAAACACAGAATGCCCCTTTAACCAGTTCACCAATCAGTGCCTGATTTTTTGTTTTCTTTTCTAATCAACCTCGACAAGAAAAATGTTTGCTATGAGTTTGTATATCTGATCCTCGTTCCAGATGCTGAATCTGTTTGTGGCTGTCATCATGGACAACTTTGAGTACCTGACCAGAGACTCCTCTATTCTGGGGCCACATCACCTGGACGAGTATGTAAGGATATGGGCCGAGTACGACCCAGCCGCCTGGTGAGTGATGCACACACACACTCATACACGCACGCTGTAGAAGTCATACACAAATACAAAAGCAGAAATACACACATGAAGCAGCAAACACGGACACACAAACTGTACTGTAGAAAGAAGACACATGTGTAACATAAACCTAAGTTGGCAAACATTAGATGTGTCTACAGACATTCTTATGCTGAATGTAAAGTTACTTTTAACCCCTGACTTTCTCTCCTGTCCCAAAATGGGACAAAGACTGTCTCATGATCTCATCCAAGAAGTGTTGATGATGAAACAGGATCCGCATCATGTGACGATCTGCATCATAGATGATGTTAAAAGTGGGTCAGTTAAAGCTGGCCCGTCTGAGCAAAGAGTTGTCCAGCTTTCTCCCTGTCTTTCTCTCTGAACTTTTCTGCCTTCTTTTTCAAATTGCACAATTTGTGCCTAGTTGAGATGAATGTAACACTCTCCTCTTCCTCTTCTCCCAACTGTAATGAGTATGTGTGAGCATGCAGGAGAGGAAGGTGTCTTACACCTCTTTTTTTCTCAGTGTAAATGAATGCTCTCTCCTCTTCTTCCTTTCCTTTTTCTTCTTCTTTATCGTCTTATCTCCTCTTTTTCTTTCTCTACTCTCTTTGTTTCTCTCTCTCTCTCTCTCTCTCTCTCTCTCTCTCTCTCTCTCTCTCTCTCTCTGTATTCTGTATGTTCCCTCACCTAACCTCCCCTCCTTGTATTTTTCTTGCAGCGGGCGCATACATTATAAGGATATGTACAGTTTATTGCGAGTTATCTCCCCTCCCCTGGGCCTTGGCAAGAAATGCCCACATAGGGTGGCCTGCAAGGTTTGGACCAAACCCCTAAAGCACAAACTTAAACGCAACCTGCTCGCCTTTAAGAGACTGGAATGAATGTTGCTCTTTATCACTTTTGGAACAAATTCTTTCCTACTTTAACTTTTTAATTTCATTTGGTTTGATTTTTTGGGTTTGCATTATTCAGTTGTTTTAATCTCATTTCACCATTGAATCATTTTTTGGGGGGGTGGTTCTGTTGTATATGCATTCTGACATGACAATGAGAATGTTTGGGACAATGCAGAAATGCACACACACACTCTTGTACACACACACACACTCACACACACCAATAGCGGTGTGTGAAGCATGAGGTGGTGCACTGCACTCGCTACTGTCTTCTGACTGAACGCTGGGAAAATGACACTGATGTGTTCACTTTTAATTCAGTATTATTACACTAGAGTCTAGACTCCAGTCAGGCATTGTCTTTTATTTCTGCTTGCTGTCTAATTTTGCCTGGGCAGAAAATGGTCAAGCAATGTGCATTGTTCTTGTTTGAGTTTGGGGTTTGGGTGAGGGAGGTAGTGTTACTTCAGTACAGAGACATGTGCAGAGAGGGCTTGGTCGGCATACTGCCACCATGCTAACCCTCACAGCCATTAGCTGGACCAGTGTTTTCCAGCCATGTGTCATCTCGGCTCAAGAGTCTGTAGGCTTTGATTATAGTCACTCACACCGCTAACACGGGTTAAACCAGCTGATGTCAGCTGACGTTGTCTTTGATTAAAATGAAAGCCTGCAGATTCTGGTGCCTCCATTGCACATGTTTGTGAATCACTGTGCTAAGCGCACTGTAATATTTATTTAAAAAGTTTAAAGCTATTATGTGTAGATATTTTTATGTGATTATAGATTCATATTCCGATTTGTAGTAGTAGTCTTTTTTTATTATTACCAATGGAAGTCATAATTAGAAAAACCTACACATAGCGGCTTTAAAGATGCAAGGTATCAAAATAATTGTTAGGCCTGTTACAAGCTCTTCATGAAGAACAGTGCAAAGGGCAATGCACACAGTGTTCCTTGCACTGTAAAATACATAATTGGTCCAAAGGTTGGGACACATTGCGCAAAACTTGCACCAGTTTTAAGCAGCTAAAATGAGCAAGTACCAGTGAAGACGTTATTTTCTGTAAAAGGAAATCAAATCTAGAATTTGTGAGTCTTCTGCAGCTTACATCTTCTTTTCAAGATACCTTTTACTGTACAAGAAAACCACACATTTCTTTTCTTCTGCCATTATTATGGTAGTGTAATACTCGCACTGACTTTGCATTAGTTCCTCTGAGAGCGATTGTTATGTAAGCAGAAAGCTTGTGTATCCCACATGCTTGTCTCTGCAAGTGGAGAATGTAACAGGCCTTATGGTAACAGTTTATATTCACTGTTATCTGAAATACTATAATAATATGGCCAAACCTGCTCTGTCTGTGGCTCTGGTGTATGGGGGAAGAAGGAAAGGGACAGGGTGTGTGTGTGATTTGGGGCAGGGACTCTGGACATTAAAAAAAAGTCTTGTGCCCACCAGGTACCTCTTAATAACTTCCTGTGTGGACAGATGCTCGTGGGAAGAATTGTTGGTTGTGACATTTGCGTTGCTGCAGCCTTTGTCTCTTAGACATAAAAAATGGTTAAACGGTCATTTCACCCAAATCATAAAAAGTATACAGATATTTTACAGTTTGCCCCTGGTGATATCTAGACACAACACCCAGCTGTCTGTGCTGAGGTTTTGAGACATGGTTTCTGTCCCTAACACCTTGTTTGATGACATATTTCTGGTGTGTGTCAAGTGTGTCAGGTGTAAAAACTGCAAGTGACAAGTTAAAACAGTTTTTATATTTATATTTATGTTCAACTGAGCTTAGATGCTTTGTTTGTTTTATTTCATTTCTGCATAATGAACAGATAAGTAGGATAAACCATTCATCATTACAGTTACAATTACATGAAAAATGATGTACAAATAAACAAATTTATAAGAGACTCGAAGAGTCATAGAATAAGAATAATTAATAAACTATTTTTGGTTATGTTGAAACACATACATCTACTTTTTAATTTATTTTTAGTTTAGATGTTATGTAATATCTCCATGCTACACCATCCAGACTTCCTCGAGATGAATTTCTCTGCTATCACAGTGATTGGTTCAGTTCTTGAAGGGGAGACAGAAACCTCATTTGTAAATCTTGGGCACACAGAACTGAAACCTTCTGCATAGCTAAATACCACAGGAGGTGGTACTGGTAAGTAAGTGACAAAACATGTTTTTGTGATGAGGGTGAACTGACCTTCTAAAAACCAAGACCTAACTGCTGGCACTTTTGAGGGTATCCCTGCCCTTCCTGTCATCATCAGGAAAGGCTCCCATGAACATCTGGATACACAGCTGTAGGCGGAGGTTCCTGGTGGACACGCAGCCTCAGTAACGGACTGCATTGACTTGTCATTGTAACTCACTCCGATCTCTGCAGCGGTGCTTTTCTTTGCCTGCTAGAAGCCCCGCTGCCAGTTCTATCCGAGCGGCGAAAGAGGGCAAAGACCAAAAAAAAAAAAAAAAAAAAAAATCCCAAATCCCCTTTTCACCTCGCATAGAACGGTATCTCAACAACTAACTAAACTAAATAACACCTCTTTCAGCCCTCCCCACCTTCCCCAACCTTTCTCCCACCCTTCTTTCCTTCCCCCTCCTCTCCCTTACTTTATGATATACCAGACTAGAAGCCACGTAACACACCCCCTCGTTCTCTCTCTTTCTCTTTCTTCCTCTCTTTCTCTCACCACAGCAACCACATATCCACAGCGATCAAAACAATAACCTCTATGTATTTGTTTCCCTCCCTCTTCCTTTCCTTTGTTGGTTTCTTTCTTTTTTCTCCTCATGTATCCTCCTCCAAACACACCTCTGTGCGTCCTTTCCCCTTCGTCCTTCCTCTCCCCACCCCACATTGTTTTTCTTCTTTTTTTTTTTTTTGTTTTTACGTCGTCCGTCTTCGTTTGTTCTGTCTGTCGTGTGTGTGTGTTGGCGTATGGATTTTTGAACGCATGTGCACATGTGATGTGTGTGTGTGTGTATGTGTGTGTCTGTTTGTGGCCACTCCAGCGGCCGGATCAGTTACACAGACATGTATCAGATGCTAAGACACATGTGTCCGCCGCTAGGCCTCGGGAAGAGGTGTCCCGCCCGGGTCGCCTATAAGGTAGACTCGCCCCCCACCTTACCCCTCCACCCACCTCGACCACCACCCCACCTCCTTCTGTCCCTCCCTTCTCCCATCATTCCTCTATTCCCTCCTTTATCCCATCCCACCTCCGTCCTTAAACCTCCCCATCGCTGGGGAGGAAAAACCTCTTCTCTCTGTCCTCTGTTGAAACATCCCAGTCCTCCTCCTCCTCCTTCTCTCCCCCTCTTCTCCACCTCCCTCCTTCCCTCTCTACCTCCTCCCAGCGGTGTTCTCCTCATTGTCTGTTAGTGGTGGTTGTGGTGGTGGTGAGCGCTGTCCTCTCTTCTCTCTCTCCGACCGCGGGGATGGAGGGATGGGCTTTTGTCGTGCAGTGAAGTGAAGTGATAGTGGAGTGGTAGTCAATCCTCTTTCTTTTATTCCCTCCCGTCAGGCCACAGGAGTAAGGGAACGGAGGAGGCTTTGCTAGTCCTTCTGCAACCTGCACGGACGCATGCACATACACAAACACACCCACAATCCAGTCAGACAAACATAGACCGAGCACAAATCTGACAAAGAATCTCCCTTTTTACAAAACAAAGGAACTTTGAATGTAAGAAAACTTCCTTTGACAGTTTTTAAATTGATGTTTCCATATTTTACCTCCTACAACCTAAATAAATAAGCTTGTACAATACTCTGTCTCTACAGCAGTTTTTAAACGATCTAAAGATTTTTGGAATAAACTAATGATTTAAGGCAAAACATATGATACTAATTGTATAAATAAAATATATTATCTGGACACGCGTTCTCTTGAGGTGTTACAGGCATGTTTATTTGAACCACATTTTAAAAATAACATCCTGTAAAATGATATCAAGGACCTCAGGAATGGAGTAATTACTGATCATCTATGTGAGCATATGAAATTATGTATGCTGCAATGTGAAAAATATATAATTTACACGAGCCATTTTCTCAAAAAAAGAATAATAATTTGTTCTTGTGAAAATCTCTAATATAAAGGACCTACAAACAGCATCTAAAGTGAGATTATTTTAATCAGGATTATATTCACACAGTGCAACTATTTGCTTACGATGCAGGTACAGAAGGACCGGCAAGGGTGTCTGTCTTCAGTCCTCTGCGTCTCTTATTCCTGTGGATGGCACTATAGTGCACACATACACATGCCCACATAACCACACGCATACACACTGTGGACATATAAATAATAATAATCCATTATAAAATGAGTAGGAAAAGTTCTGGCCCTTCTAGGTTTTTTTTTCCCTCTTTTTCGACACTTTTTTGACACCCAAGGAAACTTCTGTGTCTTTGGCTTCTCTTTGTGCCTCAGACTACCCAGGGTAAAGATCTGAGTCAAGTATTTCAGCATCCGCTGTCTCTTTGTCTTGTTGTCCTCTCTTTCTCTCATCCTCAGTGGAGTTACACTCTGTCTATCCTCTCTGTCACTCTCTTTCTTACTGACATCCAGATATTATTTGGTGCCTCAGCAAAGACTTCCGATAATCTTGCTTGATCATGTTTGTTGAGGTGGAAACTTCTGAACAGTAGCACCGCAAAGACAAAGATCCTGTCATTGCAGTTATTATTTTCATTATTTCCTTAAATACTGATACCAAAGTAACACTATATTTTTATTTGAATCAGATTTTCATTAGCACCCAAAGGGTACTGAGGTTTGACACCCAATCCTACTTAGATAGAAATCCTTTCTCTAACTTACCAGTGACATTACCTGCATAATAATATCAGTCTTACTGTGACAAACTGAAAATATTCCTTTGTCTCGCCCTTACATACAAGACTTTCATTATTCATGATGAGTAAACAGGATGATTTAGATCAAATAATACAAACTTAAAATGATTGAATCTGGGTGTCAGCCCAGATTCACCCCTGTCTCTCTCTTTCCTGTTTTTTTCTTTTCTTCTTCTCTTTTACTCTCCTCTCGACTATCCTGTCTTTTTTCTTCTCCTATCTGTCAACTTTCTCTTTCTCTCTCTGGCATTCTTCTTCTGTCCTTGTACCTCTATGTCCATTTCGTCTGTCAGCAAACTGCATCCATCTTCATTACTTCATAGCATCCCTCTGTCCATCTAAGCCCACTCTGTCTCTACCTTATCTGTCCTGTCTTGTTTTTCTTCAAAATGTCAACCTGTACTGGCAGTGCCCCCCACACCCCCCATCACATACTTCAGCCATCAAAGCCTTCCAGTATTCATTGATACAGTTTCACAGAAAAAGTCCATTAAAGGACCTTTTGAGGTCAGAAAGTCCTGATGTGTTTTTTTTTTTTTTGTCAGAACAGAGAGGGGAAGGTTAGATGTCTCGAACCATTTTGACACTGAGCACTGCTAATGCTTAGGCAAAGTTCTTGATTTCCCCTTTAGTGGACACAAGGGCTCACCCTTAGTGGAAAAAAGTAGTTTTGATAAACGTGTATCGCTACGGCAGCTTGTTTTTTTCAACTGACCTCTTCTCAGGAAACTTATGTCAGTGTTGTTTTTAGTCCTCGTCTTTATCTCTTGTCTTGTTGTAATTTTCAGCCTCTCTATTCTCTTTCTTCTCTATCTACACACACACACAGACACACACACACTTTGTTCCTCTCTCTGTTAATTCAAATTGACCCATGTTCTCTTGATTCCTCTTACTCTTTCAGTGTTTTCACAATCCTCCTCTCCCTCCTCATTCTCGCCCTTCCCTTTTTATCTGTAACTACATCTCATGACCAAGCTTAGAGCCGCCTAGTTTAACTTAACTAACTGCTGTCCCTACCATGTGTCCCCTTTGATAGACCCCCCCCCCTCACCTTACCCTACAGTACTACTCCTATAAAGTCTGGTTGGTCCAAAGCAAAAACAGAAACGTCAATCATCTCTTTTTGATCTTCTCTATGATTTTTTTTTCCTCTTTCAGGGAATGCCACAACTCTAATCCTTTCTAACTCTGACAACCCCTTAAGACACTGCACCCGTTTGGCATTGAGAGAGATCTTGACTTGTTATGAAATATTACCATCGCTGTCCAATTTGACATTGAATAAGGGAACCATTAATGTAAAAATGTACAGAGTGAAAAAAAAAGATAAGATATGAATCTACCAATCAGTAGGATCAATCCTGTTGGATTGAGGATACTCTCTTTGCGCGGATGCACGGCTGCTTGTATTGTGAAAGTGGGTTTTGAGGGAATTCCGGGGGGTAGTGGGCTGGGTAGGTGGGAAGAGTTGGGGCTTAGACAATGAAAGTGAAGTTAAGGCATGTTGCATGCTCTGTGTGTCCGGGTTTGTGGGAGTTTTCTAGGGGTGTTGTGTGGTGTTGCATGCAATCCTCGCAATCTGTCGCATGGCTATGGGCGACATCGAGCCTGCCTGGTCTGCCTACTGTCTGCCGAGCGCTGTGGATGTTGGCTGATGCCCTCCGCCTGCCACACACTTGGCTTTGGGCATGCCCGACACTCGCACACACTCAGGAACACGAGCACGTACACAATTCCACCGCCATCGTACTGCCGTGCTTGCTATCGTTAGTGCCCAACGCTCATGTTCGTAGGTAAATCTGATGGATGCCAACTGGTTGGGATAGGAACGGCAAGCAGCCCCAGCTGGCCCTGCTTGTTTTCGTTCTATCCGCAGGTTTCTCCATTGGTTTTACCTGGTATAGACATGTAAAGACAGGGAACCTCCTTACAGGTAGGGGGAGCTCTATAGCAGATGCCTCAAATAAAACAACAGCAGTCTCCTGAAAAATTGCAGAATTACTCCAGTGATACTGTTATTGTTCTCCAGTCAACCTATTTTGTTTCCAAAGGACTTCAATTAAGTGCCCTTAATTGCAGTCTGTGCAAATAATTGTCTGTAAGTCAACAGGGAGGGATGTTGGGGTTGGAGGGGGTGGGGAGGTTGGTGTATGTGTACTGTTCTCTCTATATATATCTATATGTGTGTAACAACATAGATGTGTAAATGCACCAATGCATTCACACATTTAGGGAACATGGGCACAGGTTGGGTCGGAGGCCATTTTGGCTCCGATTGTTCTTCCTTGTGGTTCTCGGCTCTCACAGTTGCTTAGCAGCAGATGGCCCTCATTGGATAGCTGTGCTGTCTTGTAGAGTATCATTGGAAAAACAGGAGACGCAGGGTCTTTCATCAAGCTAAAGCTCTTGCAGTTGAAAATACAGGCACTAATATAATGTGCAGCAGACTTAACACTCAACAGTCCTTAACATAGCACACATTTATCACAATGCCTCGACTTGAAATTCACTGACTTGACTTATTAGGTTACATTGATCAGATCTGTACCTAAAAGAAATATAGTGACACCTAGTTATCCTTGCCTTAACCCTAATCTGTCTCAGGGAACATTATAAAAAACCTGGACGAATGTAGTCCAGCTCTAATTGGCTGTTGTCTATGGAGCTCTTTCAACCCCGCCCCCAACCCCTCACCCCCACCCCTTTCCCGGAGGTTCAGGCACACCACACTTGAGCAAAGACACATACCTTTCTCATCCTCTCATCCTGACTGGCTCTCCACAGAGGCTGCTGCGCATGGATCTGCCGGTTGCCGATGACAACACAGTGCATTTTAACTCTACCCTCATGGCTCTGATCAGGACAGCACTGGATATAAAGATTGCCAAGGGTACGGCCTTAAATAACTATCATGCACTTACTGTTCATTCTTGGGTATTCCTGGGTAATCAAGTATGACGTTTCACTTCTAAATCTCTGTCTGTTTCTCTTCAACAACTCTAGATTACTGTAGTAAATTCTGACACTAACAAATTACTTTCTTGTTTTGGGTGAACGTGTACATGTGTGAATGACTAAATATATTTCATTTGGCCTTCCTTTTGGTCTGTACCTTCTTTGCCTCGTGTGTATGCGTGTGCGGTGTTTGCATACGTGTGGGTGTATGCATGTCTGTGCGTACAAATGTGCGATGCGTGTGTGTGGGTGCCTTCGGGTTGCGGGGGGCTACCCAGGCGGTGCAGACAAGCACCAGATGGATGCAGAGCTGAGAAAGGAGATGATGGCTATTTGGCCGAACTTATCACAGAAGACACTGGACCTGCTGGTTACACCGCACAAGGGTAAGTTACAAAAAAACGGACCATAGTGGTGTGTATGTGTCCGATCACCAACTCACCAAGAGGACAGCTTCCACCAGCCAGTGTCATTCACTGCTTCGCATCTCCTGATCAGGCTACCACAGCAGAAACACACACATG
Source organism: Protonibea diacanthus (assembly GCA_028641955.1). Classification (NCBI taxonomy): domain Eukaryota; kingdom Metazoa; phylum Chordata; class Actinopteri; family Sciaenidae; genus Protonibea; species Protonibea diacanthus. Next base: position 14,658,367 of record CM053977.1, on the reverse strand, counting down.
ACTGTACATACATACATACACACATTAGTCAAGCAACAAAGACATAACCACTTACAGGCTTTCTACCTAAGAACAATGCAATTTGTGTTTGTTGTAAGGTCTGTCTAAGCCAGACATACTATTGCAACACAGGTGGTACTGGTAAAATATTTGTTGTTAGGTCTAAGGCAATTAATAATTGCTAAGCCTTAAGGCTATACCAGCTACTAACAGACCACAACACATGCTGAATGTCTTGGTTACCAACACCAAGAAAGGTTGATGGTCTACTTGAACCCTGGGAAGCTGAGCTTGCTTCCTGCAGCATCGCACGCCACATGGTTGCAGGCAAGGCTCCTCTTGCTTAGCTAACTATGTACTGAGCTTGCCATTGGTTGACAAGATGCAGATAAAGTTCCTTGCTCATGTCTCTCTTTTCTCCTTCCTCCCAGTCTCTTCTCACTGGTGTCTATGTTAGACTCAACCAATGAACAGAACAAATGACAGCCTATGAATATAACAGTACCACTACTGGGTATTGAGTCCAGCGCTCTGCAATGGTGGCTGGGAATTTAGTTCTTACACCCTGATAGTCCTATTTTAATAAAATTCGGAAGTACTGAATTCTTACTAAACAGATATATTTCCACCAATGGTCAGATAGCGTTTTTTAAAGTTTAAACTGTCTTTGCATCTTGTTACTAACCGGCTCAAGTAGTTCCTGCATCATCTGTGTTTACAATTAAGCATACCACACAGGAATGCACTATACCATACATGTACTGTAGCCACACCAACACACACGTGTACATGGACACACATATGCACACGTACAGAACATGTCAGAGTTGGACACAGTAGCACACACACCTGCACTTCTGATCTCTCCACCCATTCAGTCAGTCCTGGTATCAGGGGGTGCCTGCTATAGAAGATCCTCTATAGAAGTCTTTTCACTACAGGAAGAATTTAGCAGCAAATAAACTAAGAAAATATTAGTTTTAGGTTAATACGTTCATATAAAATGATTGTGATGAATGACTGCTAATGAATAGAAACTAGTATAATCATGCATGTTTAGCATACCTGCAAGTTGTTTGGCTAAACGCATGGCAGCTAATAAGGTATGAGATATTGTCATGTCTTATTGCACAGAGATATAATGATAAAATAAGATATGTGTGGTCATATCTTATCACACATTAATATCGGTTTTGATGCTGAAGACTTGTAGCCATGCCACTTTGAAAATTGGCACCACTCATTAAGTAAGGAAGTTATCTACATGGTGAGGTTCTTTGACAATCAAAACAAAGCTCAGTATTTTTCTGATCGTAATTGTTTGTTTTTCATCCAAACTCTGGGGATACATATCCAGAGTTTTTAGAAAAAAATTGAGCTCCTGTTTTCCAGGTACCATTTGAGGTGTCAAAGGTTTTCCTAGTGAGGTGGCTACCTAGTCCTCAGCCATAGTATTATGTCTAAAGATGAAATATAGTCAGGCTTTGCCATGGTTAGATGATAGCAAAGTAAAAAGAGAATGTTATGATGTATAGGTACAGCATCTGCCTGTGAAAAGACTAATGGCTTTGTTGTGTTAATAATTGTACAGTGTTGTAATATTGTATTTGTCTGTTGTACACCAGCAACTGAGCTCAGCTCTGTTTCAGTTGAGGCTTCACAGGGAGTGTTTAGACCAGTGTTCCTTCAAGAGATTAGTCAGTGTCGTTACAGTGAGTCTTTTACAAAGTGTTATTTGTCCCTTTATATTGCACAGTTTAAATGCCTCATCACGGAGCCCAAATTTGTCAGTTTCGATAATATTATATACCAAACATGCCTGCCTCATGGCCTTAGGCAGCTCAGAAACACATTAACACAAACCAAAAGACCATTTCCTTTATCTTGCCTTATTATACATTTAGGTGTACGTAACATTATTATTGACAAACTTTGTTTTTTATTCCTCCAACACAATTACTGGGCACTGACCAAATATTACAATTGGACTTCAGCTGCCAGCTGACAAAGGAAATGTACCTAACAGATCTATTACTGAACATTTAGTCTTGATTTTGAAGCTCAATTCCATGGATTGACATGAAACAGAACTGTCCCATCTGCTGGTGTATTGCGGATGTTATTGTGAATTTCTGTGTCAGTGGTTTGTGTTTCTATCTGTGTCTTGTCCCCCACTCCCATTCCCCCCACGGCTCAGGGTCCCATACCACTCGGGTCTAATCTTGCAGGGTAACTTGTCATTTTTTCAGCAGCCACAGACTTGACGGTGGGCAAAATCTACGCCGCCATGATGATCATGGAATACTACCGGCAGAGCAAGACGAAAAAGCTGCAGGCCCTTCGAGAGGAACAGGTAGACCATCCATCCCAGAGAAATTTCCTCCTCCTTGGCCCTCTTTTGTAATACTGCTTCCACAAGCCCTTGGACTGAATTTTGCCTGTCCTCTGCCAAATATGGATTTAAAAGCATAAGAGCTAAGTCTTATACATTTAAATCTTATATAAACTCTCAGCTACACTTCCAACTCCTTTTCCGCCTGCGCTGTGCCCTTTATTAGCATGCTACCTTAAAATCTACGTCCTTTTTCTAGCACCTTGTTGCTCCCATGTCTAGTCTTACTCCTTTTACCGTGCTTGCTAACGGAGGTATCTAGCTGTTCTACTTTCTCTATCTAGTTAGCAACCTTTCCCTTTCCAGCTGCTTCAAGCCCATGGAGTCTTTTCTCCATGGGCTGTTTGAACGTGACAAGGAGGATTAGGTGTTACAAAGGTTACGGTTTACAACTGTGGGGGTTTTTTTTGCTGTTGGTAATGTTCTGAACAATGATTATGATGATGACACCACATGGCCTTACCTTTTGTTCCCTGTCAGTGGTCTTCCCCTCATGTCGATGAATGCCTTTGAGATGCACTCGCTCTCGCTGTCCTTGTATTTTTGGTCCACGCCGTGGACGTGTGGAAACATCTCTTCACTCATGTAATACCTCCTGTCCGCTCCAGCAAGGCATATAGTTGGCTCAGCCCTTCATCTGAAATTTCACGCAGTACAACTTCCAAATTAGCTAATGGACTCAGGCCAGTCTATATTAACTGAGACATATTTCCTGAGATGGGATTTCCATTCTGAAGAGCGAAGGAGTGCATTGGTGAATGGAGAGTATGTCAGTCTTGATTTTCAAACAGCAAAAACAGTATGTGTTGGTATGTTCCTGAATGCATAGCCATCCCATTGGATTGAATGGACAGGTTCACACAGGCTCTCTCAACATCAGCAGTACACAAGGACGTTAACCAGCCTGTGTGTCTGTCGGTTTGCCATCTCTCTACAGTGTCTCACCTCATTCTGCCTCTCGTCCAATGGGGTCTTTTTGTTTTGTAATACCGTACCATTTTTAAAGGAAGAATCCACCCAAAAACATCAGATTCCTGTCATAAAGGTTTTGCTCTGTGATCATTCATCATCAGCACAAATCACATGCAATACCTTGTCATGTTGAGATAAGTTTTATATTTAAATTTATATTTTTTTTATATATATTAGAATATTTCAAGACTATCGAAAACATTAGGTTGGTGTTTGCTACCTACGTAAAATCAAATATTAAGTTTAAGTTTCTGGACTTTAGCAATCTTACAAGGAAAATCCTTGATACAATAGGAAAAGATTCAGATTTCTGTCTCAGAAGTATCCTCAACCAATCAAAAAAGTATCAATAGCACGTGTAGCACCATCGCACAACCGGAAGGTGCCTAAAGATAACTCCTGGTCTCGTGTACGATAGTGTAAGAGAACCAGGGCGTGGATTTTTTCTTTAACTCTTCATTTGTTGTTGTACTCGTCTCTCTCCTCCGTCCCTCCTCCTTCTGCATATTCCTTGTGCCTCATCACGTCTCAACTGTCTCAGCCGGCTGTAATTGTGTTTCGGATATTTTGTTGTGTCATTCTCCTGTTTCTTCACTCTGTTTTTGGAGTCTGTTGTCTGTATAGTCTCTTGTTCCTGTCTTCCATGTCGTCTCTGTTCTTCTGATGCACTCCCTTTATCCTTCCAGGAAGAGATGAGACCTTGGCTTATCAAGCACTCACTGTTTGGTCAATCCACATCGATTGTCACCAAGTTGCTCTAACCAAGACCCATTCTCTCCAGTCTGTGTATTCATGAAGCTGTCTGTTTGCCTGTCTGTCTTCTGTGGTGGTTGATGGGATGTTGAGTGGAGGTTCCTGTGACCAGTGGCTCCGTATGTAATCAGTCAATCCTGGAACCATTCATTGATACATATGCCACTGCTGAAACATACTCCATTAAAGCCGGTGTCTGTGTTAGGTGTTCATGTTTTCGCCATAACCCATCGAAATGTTTGTACCATGAATTTTCTCAGGATGCATCACTGGAGCTAGCCAGTGTCAAACAAGACCGTCCAGAGACGAACTTGAGCCATTTACCTCCGTGGCACAGGAGATGATGGCTGGACAGGGTTAGACAAAAATCTGACCCAAAAGCTGAACCAAAGTTGGCCATAATATAATCGATAGCTGAATCAATGGAGCTAAGCATTTCGTGCGGCTGTTTTTCATTCTCTGGATTTGGGATATGACATCAGTATGATGTCAGTTTCAGTAACTTAGAAAATCTACATCACATCACAGTAGTCTTTTGCAGATATCTGCACCTCCATGACAACTATACATTTAATATTACACTGTTACCCCCTTCACTATCCCGATAGCCAGTCTTTCTAAAGACACGATGGGTAAGACTTTAACTATCTTCTAAATTTTTGACTGAATTTTTGACATTATATCCAGACAAGCTTCCTGTCCAGCAGATCAGCCTGATGTGTCAGAGGAGGTTTGGATGTGCATCTGTTTCTGAACAGGCCTCGATCCATCTGTACTCATTTAGCATTCAGCCTTTCGCTTCCAGGCTGGGGAGAGATATGACACAAGCTGTAGCATTCATGAACCATCGCCTTTAAGCCACTCCTGAGAGGACTCTATTGCCCAGGATCCCTTGGGAGAAAACCAGCCTGACCTCTGACCTGATGGAAGCAGAAGTTGCTAGTTCAGGATCAGATGTCTACTTCCTACAAAATGGCATATTACTCAAAAAATCTTCGCAGATGAATGATCACAAAGATTTTCACATGATGATTTTTGAGTAAAATGTCTTTTTTGATGATGTGTTTCATTAATATGGTAATCTGGTCCAAGACCTGTGATCTACGAACAATCTTACCTCAAATATGCCTAAGGTAGAAGTTTCCCTCTGACACAGATCTGAGATCAGCTTTCCCTCCCTGAATATCAACCCAAGCTGACATAATGGAAAAAGTTAAACAACCTTAAAGTCAGCAGTGTTCCTTCAAATACTTGTTCAGTGTGGTTAGCGGATCCCAGATCAGTAGTCTGGCAGGGAACTTTACCTTGGATACCCACAGCCATGTGCTTGCCAATGGCGCCCCCGTGTGGGTGCATGCTGCGAGTGCATCCTGTGTTTGTGTCCTGTGTCTGCCCCCTGAGTGTGCCTGATGCCAGCCTGCAGGTCATGTCGTGTATCTCACACAGAACCGAACGCCATTAATGTTTCAGCGCATGAAGCCACCCTCTGAGGAAGAGGGCACGGAGGGCCAGGGGGGCCAAGGCCTGAACGGCCTCCCCAGCACCCAGCCGGACAACATCAACAGCATGTGAGTGACTGGTGATGGGAGGGAACCTGTATTGAAATGTATGAGACAGCAGGAAATATAGGAATACTTGCCGACACAGATACATATTCATAGTTATATATGCACATATAGTATGTGCCCAAGGCATCTTGCTTCTTTTTAAAGACGGTGTTTTTTAAATGTTACACAGTATATCAGGAAAGTAAATTGTGGTGTACAGTCACACCAGAGGTGGGGTCACTTAAAATTAAATAATTAAATACAATCTGGAGGATAAACTTTCAAGTTTTAATTCAAATTAGATTAAAATGTTTGTTGTGAATTCAAATATATACATTTCAAGTTTACCTCTGAATGAAAAGCTGAGTGACGTGAAGGTAAAATTACTCTCATACAGTATATAAACATTTACAGTATACAGTATCATTCTGCATCGCTGTGATGTATTTACTTGTCTTCTTGTTCCAGCTTCCTTGGCTTTGGGTTTCTTTGACCATGTTGTTTAATTATGTCTTTCCATTGTTGTGTGTTGATTTGTGTGTTGTACATGAGTGTGTGTAGTACAAGTTGTGCTTGTCGGGGTGAAAATGAGCTGAATTAGCATAGTTTCAAATCCCTTTCTGTGTATGTGCATGTATGAGAAAATGTGTGTGTGTTTGACAATACAATACAATATACAATATAATGTTTCTTCTGGCACCACCCCAAGGCCAATTGTTACATGTTTTACAGATGTTATAACTTGGATAATAAACTATTATTCAGTAGACTCTATTAAATTATGAAAATGTTATTTCTGGAAATAATAAAATCCACAAATATGCTTTAATTTTTAATTTGATTTTTAGATTTTAAGCGACCCTCCACTATAGCAGAAGAAATCTGTGAAGAGATTATCTTAACATTGTTTTCTCAAGTGTTTTTAATACTTGAGAAAACAATGTTAAGATCCTTTCAATAAATCAACTTCTCGATTGGTCAAAAAATATTACATAACTGCTAGTCAACTGTGAATTTCTTCAGTTGAAAACCTCCCTGATTTGTAATCCCCTGACTTGTGTGTATGTGTGGGTGCCAGACCTCCCGAGGGTGGCATGACTGAGAGCCAGTCATGGGTGACGGCCAAAGCCCAGGAAATGTTCCAAAACACGGGTAACTGGAGCCCCGACAGACCATACCCCGACGATCTCCACGACAACCGTCACAACCCGCAGGTATGACGAGCACAAGCATACACATGTCGTCACTGTGGTAACACACCGATTCAAGCCCAACCATGTTCTCCGCTCGCACAGTTGACAGCTTGTCTCCAACCATGCTGGCTATGTTCTGGTAGCTGAGAATAATCAATAAAGTCTCGTGTTCAGCAGGTATATTGTTTGCAAGAAACATTAAAAGCACTGGTGAGAAACATTCTGCTGTTGCAATGCACATATTGAAAACGTCTCACTGGTCACACGCTCACAAACCCCGACATAAATTCATTTATATAATGTAAACAATAAAACTACACCCAATGAACAGTCTACAACAGGAGGTGAAAAAACAATTACTGACACTACCTAGTCCCTATTTTATTTATTTAGGGCATAAAACTTTTTTTTTTTATCAATTAAATTAAGTGAATTTTGCTGAGTTTCATCCACCCGAATGCCCATCCTGAAATAAAAGTTGAAATAATCTAAACCTCAGAGCTCTCAGAAGAATCAGAGCTTAAACGCAAAAGCACAGCCTTTCAACGGAAAATAAAGACAAATTAAATTCAGTGTTTTAAGGCGGGTTCCTTTGCTTCTTCAGGTAAGTATTTTATTTCAAATTATCAGTTTGTGGTTGGATGGGCATTTCGGGGATAAAAGATGATAAATTCATGAGGCCTAATGAGTTTTCTAATTGGTGCCTTTCACAATAAAACATTAGAAATTGCCAAACATAACTACAGTTTCCTCTCTCTGATATGACGTGATTTGAAACAACTCTGAAGAACTCGACCTTAATGCCCTGTTTGAGTGTCCTTGTTGTGGAAAGACTGAGTACTATTAGTCCTATAATCCACTCCATCATCCTAACACCACTTTAACAACGTTCAATAAATAATAATCTTTTCAGTATCTGAAGTGTTGGATGTTGCTACTATTACTCCAGCGTATAATATTGTAGCGTCATTTTGAGCTCTCTTCTTTTTCAAACCTACCGATCTGTCTCTTTCTTCATCTTCCTGCTCGAAGTTCACATTTCGCCTATTTTCTTAGTCGCACCGTCCTCCCACTCCTTGATTTTTTTTTCCTTCAACCTCCTCTTCAGTCAAAGGCTTGGAGTTGGTAGATGTGTTTTGTGATGTACTCCTTCTCCTCCTCACTGCCTCCTTACTTTAACTTGTCTGTTGGGACGTCCCTACTCCCTAGCCCCTCATCTCTCTCTTCAATCCCATGACTAATGTACTAAAATGTATATGGATTTGGTATCGTGTCATGTAGTCTTTGGTAAGAGCTTTTGCGATCTTTTCCTGCCCCAGTTTTGGATCTTTCGTTGGCAGGTTTATGCCAGGATGGTTTCAGGAAAGAGCATTCACACAGAAGTTCACTTCAGAACAGGATTAATTATTATCTAATCAACACCCACCTCATCTAAATGTTTCAGAGGCTCACACACAAGAAAGGTTGCAACAGTTAATTTATGCAACAATAAGTTGCATAAATGGAGACAGAATTTTAGTCTTTCTTGCCTGAAATTGAAAAGAAAGACAAAAAAGGAGCATGATAAACTTTCTTGTCATTGAATTTATTTCATATCCCTTCCACCTCAGTTAGAGTCCCACCCCCCTCGATTAGTCGATTACACCTCTCCCTGTCAGAGTCCCCTCCCTCAGCAGGCAGTGGTCACGCCCCCCTCTCATTGTGTTTTACAGACGGTAGAGATGAGGGAGATGGGGCGGGACGGGTACTCCGACACTGAGCCCTATCACCCAATGGATGGGCATGGGCGGACCCTCTCCATGCCCCGCCTCTCGGCAGACAACCAAGTGAGCACCTTCATCCCACCATTATCATCATCACCATGCTCAATTACTATGCCTGTTAGCAGTGAGGGCAGAAGAAGTGAATTTAAAAGTCATTCCTTGCATCCTAAACAAAGAAGAGAACCAGATCTGAAACCAAACAAATCAAGAAAAAACTATTTACTATTCTACTAACTATTCTGGAATCATATTTACTATATTTTAATATCTAGTCAGTAATATATTTAATAGAATAATGTCTAGTACTTTTATCTTTGTTTTTTATGGCTCATTCCCTGCATGGGAAACATGGCTCACTTCCTGCAAAATATTTTGACAGGATGCAAAAAAAGCAGTGGGACTTTTCTAAATTCACTTCCCTCTGTCTGGTCTCCATGTTTCTCTTCCCTCCCTACCTCCCTGCCACCGTCCCTCCACCTCCTCCTCCCTCAATCTAACCCTCCACTCATCCAGCAGCCAACCCACCGCTGCTCAGCTCCAGGAGAGCTCCTGTCTGAGTACAGCGAAGCTCCATGTTAACATTGGAGTAGAAATCAAAATGGGTCGGAGAGCTGGATAAGTGTTCTAGATATGTAAACAAGTATATATCTAGAAGACCTATATGTATATTATATCCAGTCAAACCATATCCCTTTCCCTGTTCCATTTCCATTAAATCCTTGGTGTGTCTGTCCTGTGTAAACTGTGGCCAGAGTTAATGTCTTTGTTCAGCAGTGAAGATCAAAGTTTCACGCACAAGCGTTTCTGTAGCATAAAAATAATTTTAAAACATACACTCACAAGGTGGCTAGCTACATAAACTATAGGCCAATTATTTGTGTTTGGAAATTGTTTTTTTGGTACACTACATTGATCGCTGCAGTAGCAAACTGCATCATTGACTTCTTCGAGTAGACACTTTGTTGACTTCCTGGATGTGTGTGAGAGGGAGACAGAGAGGGGTGTAGTAGATGATTTCATGCTTAGATCCCAGTTGAACCGTTAGACGTTTATTGACTACAAACTGTTGAGCGAGAACAAAACACATTTTAAGACCAAGCGGGCACAGTGCAAACCAAACTTGTGAGTGTAAAATCCTGATTTCATGTCTGCTGACTTGGAAATCTCACAAATCTCTCACTTTAGCACATGTAATGAATGTGAGAGGACACTTAAGAGGACACTCATCTATTTCTGGTTAACCTTAACGGGTACCATGTCTTTACAGTATCTGGATATCAGAATTATATCTGTGTTACTGTTGAAAAAGTGGATGATATTGCGACATAGCCTGTCCACTGAAATAAAAACAGGGAGTTTATGAAGATAGTGAGAGGAGGACACACTTTGCTTTTTACTCTCTGATTACAGATCAGTTCACATGTGATTCTAATCATGGGCTGCAGATTGGTTACTGTTGCTCAACTTTGCTTTGCGTTTGATTTATATTAATAATTAATATATTAATATTATTTTAAAACACCATGACATAAGTGTTGAAATTTATGTTTATGGTTTCCATATGTATGTATGGACTATATACTATGAAGCCTCTGGCTGCTGTTGCACACACACACACATTCATGCATTGCTGTACCCTGACATGTCACCGCATCCAGTCATGTTGCTCTCACTTTGGTATGTTGGTTACTCCATGGATTGTTTTTGTATGAACATTTAGAGGACGAGGTAGGAGACTGTATAAGAGGAATGTGATGTGCACATAAACAGAGGTTTGTATGGAAGTTCTGAGAGGCAAGTGAGGAAAAAAAATAATGAATTATTTTTCTAGGTCTGAGCCAATTAATTTTTCTCTCCTGTGTTTATAACAGATTTTTTTTTTTTTTTTTTTGCGTGTTTGTTGCTGTAATACTAATTTTGGTCACAAGAGGCTGAAGTGCACCACTAACACATGTTCCAAATAGGACTAAAAGTACTCTAAACACAAGGTACACATGGAGGGCTTGGAGCCAGAGGAGCGTGAGGTCCATAAGGGCCGTTGGGTGAATATGAGTATTATATATCAAATAAAACCTTTTTTTTTTTCACTTGCTCTTAAGTCATAAACACAGAAGAGAAAGACAGAAAATGGATCACTCGCTTATTTTATTTTTTTTTTTTCTTGCTTGCGTCTCAGGGCTTCTGTAGAGGTGCAAAGCGAGTAGATTTTTTTTTTCTTTTTAGTATTATAAGTTTCTATTTTTTTAAGATGCAACTGATACGTGAGTGTAGCATTCAAACTTTACCTAGTACGTTAGTGTGGACAGTCATATAGAGACTATTCTATAAACAGAGCTATGCACTTCATATGTAGATGTAATTACTTTCAAATTAAAGTTGACACTTGCAGATACGGTTTTGTTTTAAATCCAGCATGCTGCCAACACAACCAGAAAACAGGTTTTTACAGTCAGTTTTCTTAACAGTTCTTTATATTTTAAGCAAGTGCCACTCATTTGGTACTCCATGCTCATTAAAACAAACACTACCTGACCCATCATTTGGTGCCTGTAGTTCTAAACACTGTTATTATTCTACTGCTTATTCATAGTCCAGGAACATACACTACAAGTCTTGGTGTTGATATAATTAGACGTTACTTTTAAATAATTAGATGTGTTAATATAATTAAATATTAACTTACCATAAATGAAGGTAGACTGCTGTGGGAGAGCAGAAATTGTCCTATGTGTGTTTGTGAGTGTGTATGTGTGTGTTGCGTACAAAGTATATGTGTGTGTGTGTGTGTGTGTGTGTGTGTTTGTGTGTGTCCGTACACTGTTACTTACTGCCTTCTAACACTGCTCTGCCTTACAGAGAGCTCATGCTGTTTCGGTAAGTGTGTGTACGAGTGTGTGTTTGTATGTGTGTGTGTGTGGATGCACACGCATCTTATATTGTCCTCTGTCCTCTCTCTCGCTCACTGGCACACTCACCTTGCTCTTATGTGTGTGTGCACTGGCCTTCTTTAAATTAACTGGGTCCTTTCTTTCTCTCTCTCTCTCTCTCTCTCCTCCCTTTATCACTTATTTTTGTACTTTTTTTATCATCTCCTCCTTCCCTTATGGCCTATATCTCTCTTATCCCTCTACTATATTCCTCTCCCCTCCCTTCCAAAACATATTTATCTCCTCAAAATAATCCCATTATCCTCCCTCTCCTCCTTATATCTCTGTCATTTTTTTTCCCATTCCTTCTAATCCATTTATTCGTTTCTGTCTCTTTCTGTCTCTATTCTCTTTCGGTCCTGGCGGCTATGCTATGTCGGGCCTATGCTCTGTTTGTGTGTGTGTGTGTGTGTGTGTGTGTGTGTGCGTGTGTGTGTGCATGTGTGTGTGTGTGTGTGTGCTACACTGCTCTGCTCTACGTATCATCTCTGTGTTTGCCTGCTCTGCAGCGGAGGAGACACAGACCCCGCGGAAATAACCTCAGTGTATGTACCTCTCTAGCTCTATCCCTCTCTTTCTCCCTCCCCTCTTGATTCTTCTGTCTCTCTGTTGATCATTTTCAAACTGGATCTGCACCAAAATGTTGTTTACTGGTTGTTTGAACCCATGTGAGATGCCATGTGGGTAGGTTTAAACTGAAAACGGACAGGTGAGGTGGTGATAGTTGGGATCAAGGGGACTGATTGGGCACACCTACTTGGTGCTCATTCCCTAGGGTTTAGTGAAAAAAAATACTTGCACACACACACACACAATCATAACCTGCTCAGTAAACAGTGAACCAGTTTGGTGACAAATCAATGACAGATCTAGTTTTAGAGTCATAGAATCACCAAATTCGGCGCCTCGTCACAATTATTGCCGGGTTAGTCTTTTTTATGTCGTCTCTTTCCTTGGATTAAGTATTTGCATAATATTTTTTGTGGGTTTGCAGTCTGTTTTGACAGACATGAGACAGCTTGGGAGTCTTTCCTGCAGCTTAAAATAGACACCATCTGAGTTGTGTTGATGCAGTGAATCCCACCCACCTGGTACTCCAAGCTCTTTAAATCAGCTGTGACCTAATTGTCACGATTCAGATCTACTTTGATCACATCTCCCCTTTTCTATCTACCCTGTCAGCTTTTCTTTTCTCCTTTCTCTCTCTCTCTCTCTCCTTTTCCCTCTTTCTTTTCTTTCTTTCTCTCTCTCTCCCGTGTCTGCTCGTGTTGAGGTCGTTCTGCTCTCCATTGTTTGTTCTCTGTGATGACTTTCCCTGGAGTTCTGCTTGTATGCAGCGTGTGGGCGTGTGTGAGTGTGTGTGTGTGTGTGTGTGTGTGTGTGTGTGTGTGTGTTAATCTGTGTGTCTTACATGTGCATTTAAGTCTGTTGCATTGCTGCAGACCAGGTCAACAGTGGATGACAAAAGCATGGACTGGCCTGATGTGCAACTGTTGGCCTGTACAGGGGGATTCTCAGCGTGCCGGCATGTCACTAGTCATGCATGATTTAGCATAGTTGAGTCTTTCCGTGGATGTGATGGAGAGGAAATGGTGTACCAACCAGAGAAAATGTTGCTTTAGCCAACAGGCTGTCATTCAGTAGCCGGAAAGGTGGAGCGAAAGTTGGACTGAAGGAGAGTGGGCGCTCATAAAGTTTCTGTGTCATGTTCAAAACTGTCTGTCTGTCTTAAGATGGATGATGTCATGTCAACTTACTTACTAATGTCACCGTGTAAAGATGAGTCTTTTTGTGTTTAATTCCTGTTTATGTAAAAACCCAAATCAGTCTATATTAACAGAAACTATACTTTCTGTGTATAGTTAGACAAACAGTGCAGAGACACAGATGTGTAACTCTAAGAGAGAATTATTCATAATAGTATTAGTATTAATATTAGTAGAAATAGAAGTACTAATAGTAGTTTTAACTTCGTTCTTTGAACATTTTAACTGAAATTGTCTGTCACACAGCAGCCTGAAAAAGTCTTAACAGCACTGGGCTTAGCAGCAGTATGATGACTGAAGCTAACACATGTAAGCTTCACTCTCTCTAGCACCCCAAGAGAACAGACATGTGCATTCTGATCATATTTCATATTTACTGTTTTAAAAGTCAGAATCCAAGTAGTCATTAATTGTTTTGTCCAGATTTAGTGTTGTGAAATGTTCGCTACAACACATAGAACCGGGAGGATTGTTAACATAATTGTAGATGTCATTACAAAAGAGACGCTCAGAAAATTTGGAAAATAACGCATCCTTTTCAAGTGTGTGTGTGTGTGTGTGTGAGAATGAACAAACGTGTGTGTGTGTGTAAGCGTATGCACACGTGTAGTCCTGTGCTGCCAGCTACCCAGTGGGCATGCATGGCTTGTGTTAAGCTACTCAGAGAGTGTGCAGACTGCTGCCTGTGTAGCGCAGCTCTTTTCAGGATGATGAATCCTCTTGTGTTCGTCCGAGTCTCTGTCCGGCCTGCTGCTTGCAGACTGACATGTGCTTCATCAGGGTGATGTGAAGCTTTCTGGGGGTTCAGAGTGTCAGCAGGGTCCTGTCCTGGTCAGAAGAGCCTGATAATGACCCCAGCAAGAAAATCACACAAGACCGGCTCCAGAATACACGATGTAGACTTTAAACTGGAGCCAGTTCTTTTATAGCATTTGCTGTTTACTTGAAATGTTATCTGAAGTGTCTGAAGTACACTACTTCTGTGCGGTAGATTTTCAATACATATACACACACAGCATTTGGCAGGTTCAAATAGATTTTTTCAAATAGATTTATATAAAGGACAGAAGGTTAATGTAACTTTTTTTTTTTTACATGCTCTCCACCTTATCTGGTTGATTCTACAATTTACACAGACAAAATATCCCACAATGAATGCCTCTTTGCACTGATGTCTCCAAGACAGATCAACAAATTCTAAATTCAACGTGCAAACTCTTGTGTTAAAATCTTCCACTCAGACAACTTTAAAAGGATTTCTACATATGGTGATCAGTCCTGTAGGATTTTCTTGTTGGGTTCTTGCAGAGCGTTTTGACCAGGCTCTCAGGTTATGGAATGTCAGTTTACCTCGTCCACCTGGCCGCCATATTTGATTTATGTCGTACTCTGTGTTACCTATAGATGTAAATGACCAAGACAAGCAGCTTTTGTACAAAAATATATAAATATTCATAGAATATGAAATGAAATAACCCTAAATATTTGAATAAATTTAAGTAGGATTAAAGTGGATTGAATGAAACAAGATCATGGTGATCCATAAGTTAACATGTTACCAGATGTTGCCTTCCAAATCAGTGAGATTTAATTCTTCTACTCATCAGCTATAACAAACTCCTTTAGTACTGGTAATGCATAAATAAGCTTATTCTTCTTTGACATTCAAGTTGTTAATAAAGGTTTGGTCTGCTGTCTAAGTTCCCGTTATTTTATGTACTAAAACTAGGGATGAATTCATAAATATTTATAAAACTAGTGTCACTTTTTCAAAGATCTTTTCTTCCTAGTCTAATGATGCAACAACTTTGAAATGGGGGAAAAAACGGCTTTCCAAGTAGTAGAGTGTGGTTTTAAATGAAATATGGCTGCCAATTGGAGTCCAGTAGGTTCCTCTGCCTTGTGCATGTGAGGCATGGTTTCTATGGCCTTCCTTCATGCTTGCTCTCTGTCTCTCTGCCTCTTTCTTCTCTTCCTGTCAGTTCCCTGTTTATCTTTCTGTCCGTTTCATTCCTCCATGTTTTGGTGAAGAAGCATGGTATTACATGTGCTTGTCAAAGACTTAGTAGTTTGGGATTTCAGGTGCTATGGGTCAAGCTATATGAATGCAAAGACCGTAAGCTGATAATGTGATGTTTTTTTTTAAGATGGGTCAAATAGTACTCACAGATCATCTTAGTGTATTGTTCCAAAACAGATGGGTGCAGGTCGCCACACAAGACAGCATATGATCAAAACAAAATGCAACATGTGAAAACCTGAATTGTCTTAGTGTGATTACCCGCCACCCACCTAAACCAAGACTTTCTTGGTACTGCTGTTTGACCCAAGTCAGATATTGTCATTCAGTAGGCACACAACACACATGAATGCACAATCTGACAGGCTTTTCCAACATATACAGGTCTGTAGTAGTGTCATACACTCACACTCACATTAAAATCAGCTTAATGAGTGCCGTCCTTCTCGCAGCTGAGGTTGGACTCCACTGGTCAGGACGCATTAAATCTCACTTCTTTTCTCTCTTTCTTTCTTTCTTTCTTTCTCTCTCCCCCACTTTTTTTTTTATCTCTCTTCTGCTCACCTTATCACAACCTCTCCTGCCTTACGGTCTTCCTATCGGCCTGTCCCTCTCCCCTTCTGTATTTCCTTCTCTGCTCTGTCCTTCGTCCTCTCAGACCATCACTGACACCAGTCCAATGCGTCGCTCCACCTCCAGCCTGGTCCATGGGCGTACGGGCCGTGGCGTGAGGCTGGATGACTACTCCCTGGAGAGGGTGGTGTCCGAGGAGGGGAGGCATGGAGGACGCAGACACAGGGACAGGAGTCACCGTGCCTCCCAGCGTTCCCTGACCAGATACACAGATGCAGATACGGGTGAGTCACTTGTAGTAGACAAGTATAAGCTTTAATGCCTCGCTGACATCTGACTAGCCTCTGCACAAAGTATACAGCTCGGTGGTGCGGTTGTAGTGTAGTGTCTACATATTGTAACATTACCATAGTGTCTGTAATGTAAGCATAACATGACCGCAGATATAGTACGCAGTTCTACTTTACAGCTTAGTCAAGGACAACTCACTGGCAGTTATTGAGGCAATTAAGAGAAAGCTGTGCCTTTATGGAGCTTAGAGAGCAGAGTTGTCATCATATTCACTAAATTTTATGCAAGTCAAGTCTTGGCACAAAGAAGTCCTTGAAAAGAACATTGTGCAAAGCAGATAGCCCACTTCATTACTAATTGTAAGTGCAAACTGCATGCTTCAGCTGTAAAACTAATGCAACAAGGCTGGCACAGTTAAACTCTAAACCCTCTTTATAATTGGAGAGCTCTCTAATCTGATGGAGGAGACTCTCCTCTACTTCCTGGACTCGGTAGTGATGATCATGTTTTAAATTACTTTTTCTTTGCTCTACATTTCACTGCACAGGTGTGGTGGATTTTTTTTTCTTCTTTTAAATCTGGCGCTTTTATTGTTTGAGCTCATTTTCATATTTAAGTCATTTTGACTTGATTTCCCCATATAGAAATATTATTTACACTAACTTGTGAGACGTGTAATGTTTTAATGCGTGTTCTCACCTCAGGTAGATGCCGCTCTGACAAATTAATGAGTGATCTTGTATTTACACATGTAAACTGAGACATCTCCTTGCTAGGCCTGGGCACAGACCTCAGCACCACTACGCAATCAGGCGACCTTCCACCCAAGGAACGCGAGCGAGACCGTGGTCGAACCAAGGATCGTCGTCACCACCATCACCACCATCACCATCACAGCTCTATGGACAAGGAGCGCTATGGCCCTGACCGCCATGACTACCCTCATAGGCATCCTCATGACCGCCACTGGTCCCGCTCACCCAGCGAGGGACCTGATGGACGAGGACACAGACAGGTGGGCTCCAAAGACACCGAGTTTAATGCTAAGGATCATAAAATATGAAAGCCAGTTTCCCAATATTGTCCAACACTGTCTTCCCCGTTCTTTCTTTTTGATTTCCATATCCGTAAATAAAGTTTTTACTCAATACAGGTTGGATAAAAGCCCTAATACTTCAGTGCTGACAATGGTACTTTGCATCATGCCTAAGCTGTATGTCGGTTACAGTAGACTGAATGTTACTGTTCTTAAAGTTTGAGTCCCAGTATACCTGATCCTTAACCCCCTGCCTTTTGCACCCACCACAACTGTTCTTTTACCCAGTAAGAGTGCACACAAAGTCATACACCTACTTATGGATTTCAATCTCTCTTTTTTGTGTTATGCTTTTTTCTTTATCACTGTTTCTCTCTCTGTCCATTTTTCTTCAATGTGACGTGTGGCTTCTTGGTGTCAATTTTTTGCCTCATCACTATGTTTTTGAATGATTTTCAATGGTGTTTATCTCTTCTCTATCTATCTATCTATCTATCTATCTATCTATCTATCTATCTATCTATCTATCTATCTATCTATCTATCTATCTATCTATCTATCTTCACCACCACTCTGCTCTATTCTGGTCTCTGTTGTTGTTGTTGTGGTGCGTTTTGATTTTCCTTGTTTACATTTTGCTGTAGGGCAGTAGTTCGGTGAGCGGCAGTCCGGTCCCCTCCACCTCGGGGACCAGCACTCCAAGGAGAGGCCGTCGCCAGCTACCCCAGACCCCTGCTGTCCCTCGTCCACATGTCACCTACTCCCCCGCTGTCCGAAAGCCAGGCTACGGTCCCCCGGGACCGGGCCGACTGCGCTCTCCCTCCCCCAGACACTTCTCCCCACCAGACCATGACAGGGGCTACCACCACCGGCCCCCGTCACGACACGCTTCTCCACACCACGGGGGCTCCTCGTCTCGGCACGGTTCGCCGCGCTCCCCTAGGCACCAGTCTCCGCGCTCGCCCCTCCACGGCTCACCTAGGTCCCCTCACCGTGGTCGCTGGAGCGGGCCTCCGCCTGGAGACAGCCTGGAGGGCGATGGTCCCTTCTACGAGCGCGACTACGAGTATGAGCGGCACCATGAGCCCCCTGCCTATGAGCAAAGCCTCTCTCATGGCAACCCACACCCACATGGGGGGAATCCTCACCCACACCCACGCTCACCTAGGACTGCCCGCCACGGGCCCCCTCCGCCCCCTCACCCGCATCCACGCAGGGTGCCCAATGGCTACCGCTCATCCTCACCTTCTCCACATCGGCGGGGGCCACCAGGGGCACCCCCCCACCCGCACCATCGCCCCCCCCATGCGCGAGGGCCCCGCAAGGGCCTGCATGAACCTTATAGTGAGACGGATGAGGATGACTGGTGCTAGCAACCACAGGGAGCGAGGGATAAGGGCAGGAGAGGAGAAGAAGAATAGCAGCCTCTGGTGCTCTGGTCTTGAATATGTAGACTTTTAATAAAGCAGAGGTGGAGAAAATGTTGGTGGTGGGGGGTGGGGAGGGTTGTACACCCTCCAACCTCTCTACCTTCGGACTCTAAATGAGAGGAAAGGGTGGCGGGGAAGGGGTTGAAGGTGCTGCAAATAGCCTTTTACAAATTTTGTGTAAGACTCAAATCAGTGACAGAGCAGCACATGGATAAATTGAAAAAGAGACTGCCAAGACAACTAGGGCAAGGCCCGGGCACAGTTTACCTCTGCCTTTCTCAGTCTCAGAACTACACTACAGAATTCTATGCTTGACCAGCAAGGCCAGGCTGCAAGAGGAAGAGAGAGGTGTGGAAACAGGAAAGCAAGGGGGAGCATGTAAAATGGCCAGGGATGGTCGCAGTTTACAAGGCCTAAAAGCACTTCTCCCAGACTGTAATGTGATTGGTCAGTCTCGTCAGATGTGTGCAATCTGTTGCTGGCCAGTCTGCTAATGTAAAAGCCTGAAAATGAGCTGGAATACAGAGTCCACTGCTTTGACTCTGCTCCTTGAACAGATATGTTTAAAGAAAAATAAATTAACAAAAAGCCAGGACCCCCTAACCCTTACATGCCAAGCTATGCCTCCAGAAAATCAAACTTGAACAATGAAGAACAAAATGAAACTTTACATGACAAACAATGAAAAGAAAAAAAGGGAGAACAACCACTTTATCTTTAACCTTTTTCCTTTCCAAGGGACAGAACCAGGAAGCTCCGCCTATACTGCAAAAACCAGTCAATCACAGTGCTGGCTGATATTTGATGAGTTTTATCATCTCTGTTTACTGTTAAAGACTCACTTAATGCTGACGGAACTGGTGTGACATCACTTCCTGTCCGGCTGTGGTGGTCGTGGAGGGGGGTGGGGCACGGTGTGGGCTCACTTCCTGTTCGAGTGCGCTATGAGGAGGTGAGCTCAGGTAACTTGAGAAGGGAGTCGGACACTTCGTCAAGCCCCTTCCTCCTCAGTTGTTCGACCCAACGCAAAGCGAAGGATGACCTGACAGGAAATGACATCACACGGTTGAATGGGGCGGAGGAGAGGAAAGGAGGGATGGGGAAAAAGACTAATTTCTTCAGTATTTCTTCTATCGATTACTTCTCCTTCTTGTTCTTCTTCGGACATTGGAGCTTGGTTCTTCTGTTGCATTCGCTCAGCCTCCTTTGATCTTTTATGGAGTCCAAAATTTGATGGAAACCTGCATGACTGATTAAATACATACTAGAGAGGAAATCTAACTGGTGTGGGTGGGACCTGGGGGCTTTATAGGAAACTTTGCATTTAGGTTTACAAAAGAAGTTCTCTTCTTTCAGACTCTCTTTCTCTCTTACATCTCAAATGTACTTTCCGTTCACTTTTTACTCGAAACAGGTTTTGACAGTCGGCTATTTTGTTTGTCTCAGTTTTCTGCCAACAGGGTTCAAAAGCTACGTTTCTACAACCTAGAAAAGACAGGAAACACTGCAGGATCGCATTATAGTCTCCTGTTGTGGCTGAGAAACAAGAGAGAGAAAGAGTAGAGAGAAGCGGACTTCTACCACACTTGATTTATTATTGTTAATGATGATAGTCTTATGAATAATGATATCAATGTCAATGCAAAATGACGATGACAATGATGATGATGATGACACTGATGATTGATTGATTGATTGATTGATTGATTGATTGATAGAACTGTTTCTGTAGATTTGTTGTCATGTTATTTGGAGTTTAGGTATGCTATGTCCATCTTGTTTACATCTGTTATGTTTTTATCCCCCCGTTCAATGACGTTTACCGGGTTCCCGGTGCCTTCCTGTAACGTTTTGGAGCAATGACAGCTTGGGAACATTCACTTAGTAGCGTTGCGTGTTGTAACGCAACTCTTAAAAATACACAACTTTTCTGAATGGTTGAGGTAGAGGTCAGTACCTGACTTGATGATTTATGGGGTCAGTACTTATGTCAAGCCAACCCAAAGATCAAGAATTTATGCTCAAATGCAGGGGTAGACCAGATCATTGAGAATTTGGAAGAGTCTGTCTGCCTTTTATACTGCAGAGGTTTCAGACAACCCTGTTTTACTGAGGTTAAAGTTCTACCGAGGTTGAATTCTTCCACCTGCAGCCAAAAAAAAAAAAAACACTACGAATTTCAATCTTTTCCCTCTGTCGGGCGGTTTTGTAGTGACATTGTTTGCCGGCAATGACAGCACAGTATTGGTGGTACAGTGTTGGTGTCAGTATTAGGTGGTGTTGTTCCCTTTTGTTGCCACCAGGGGGCAGTTATCAGCACACATCCGCCCTGCCTTTCCCCTCTACAGGACAGCCTCCGGGGCACATCCTGGTTTCTAGACCTGGAGTGAAACCTCCACTTATACCCGTCTTCTATATCTTTGTGAGATGTATAGATGAAGTCCAGTCCTAGTCAGGAATCATGGATGTAGCCTGGGAGACGCCATATCTGTCCGTTTGTTGGTCCGTCCTTCTGTCTGCCTGTCTGTGCCAATGCTGACCTCCCCTCCAGCCCTTTCTCTCAGGTCTGGATAGCCAGAGAACAGTCACCAAATCACTAATCCAATCATATGAGGTTGTAGCAAAGCTGAAACCTCCTCTGCCAAAACCCACTTCAGTATCCACTAACCTCTTTTTCCTCATCTATCTTTTTCTTTTTCTGTCCATTTGCTTTGACATCTGTTGTTTCAGCTTGCCAGAGAGCGACACTGAAGACACTAAAGGCATTACAGGACAGAAACACTTAGGAATAATAATTTCTTCCTTATTGTTATGAGGGACAACAATTATTGAATATTCAATAACTCTAGGACAAGATGATAAAGTATAGATAAATATAGATGATAAACTACATATAAATCTAGATATAATACAGTAGATGTAGTTATAGATAACAGACAGAGTATAATTAGAGTTTCAGATATTTATTTATTTTGCATACCGTTCATGCTCATGACACGGTCAACGATCTAGCTACTCTTGAAAACTCGCACTGTTTTCTTAGCAGTCGCAGAAGCCAGAAAACAAACCCCAGTCCACGTGTTTTGACTCTATGCAGACCTCATGAGCATCCTCATCGTATTATTTCAGAGGAGAAACTGCAACGCTGTGGTACTGTACAACAGATTAATGAAACAGGAACACTTGGATCTGAGAAAAATGTGAAGATCGACACCACGTTTGCACACGTCACTTGACATCACACCCACAGTGAAACCCCATTTCTTTCACGTACCTCTGTCACTGTCTTTTTTCCCCCCGTCCCCCAGATGATCCTCGTCATCTTTCTCTCCTCTCCCGAAACGTGTTCCCTCAAGGCCTAGTAGTTGACCATAGCGTAGTGAAGATGGGTGTGGGGGGGTTTAGTTTTTGTTGATTGTTTATTTGTTTGACGGGAGTCGAGGAGCGCATACCCGAAACCCCTCTGCCCTCACCTCCCATTACGAGAGGTTACGGGATGTGGGGATGCTTCCAAAATACCCCCTACAGAGCCACAGTGCCTTCTGTATCAGAGTCACATTCATCACCCCACAATTTTTCTTGCCCCTAGCCGCTCCTGTCCGCCCTGTCCACCACCCTCCCCATCCTCCCTTACGCTCTGTAGTAGTTGAGATCGACCACACTACGCCTTAAAAGTCGAGTCCCACCAGCTCCCATGCTAGCATAGAAACAGGGAGAGCGGTGATTTTTGAGGCTGGGCCAGAGTGAGGAAATAGCCAAGAGGCTAGACTTGAAGTAGGGAAATCAGTATCGCATCCGGTATGGGCTTAATCGCTTAAAACCCTTCATTCAAAAATACACAGATTTTTGTAAAAGTTGCCAAAAATCAAAAGAGATCCACGCAAAGCTTTGTGGATTTTGACTTTTAATGAGTCGAATTGTCATTGTAGGTTCTGCTAGCAGGCTAGTCCTCTTGGCTTCACTTCCCTGTTAGGCATGGCATCTTGTGTCCATCCCAGATATGTCATGGGTCCAGTTTCAGGCGGTGTAGTGAGAGGTTTACAGAGGTGCAAAGCAGATTGCTTACTTCTCAGGTCCCTCTAGAGTTACGTAGCTTGATAGTTAGACCACATAGGGAAGAGTCAGCTACAAAACGAGCAGGCCTCAGATTGAGTTATTGTATGGTTTTACCTGGCATGGCGTCAGATGTTGTAATGTGGACCCCCCCTCCCCTCCCTCCCTCCCTCCCTCCCTCCCTCCCTCCTTTCACCAACCTACATTACACACTCTGACTCCTCACCTCCCCATAAGCAGCCTGCCGACGCACCAACACTCGACAGCAAGTGCGTTGACTGAGAGGCAGGAAAAATCCACCTCCATTTTGGCTCCACAAAAACCACTCGCTTGTCCAGAATTGTAACAGCGGATCCAAAATGGCCGACACACAACACTGCCCATGTGTGAAAGCATGTTGTGTGTGTGCTTTTTCCGAAAACAAATCCCATTTGGGAAAAAAAAAAAAAAACTGAACATCTGATCCTTCTTTTTTTGTTTCTGTTGTTGTTTCACTGACTTTTCTGAACGGAGTTGGGGGGGGGATTGCAAGGTTTTTGCTCAGTCATCACTTCTCTCCACATCCGCTTTCTGCATCTTCACCTCCGGCTTCTGTCTCCCATCAAGTCTTTAACCTCTGAATAATCTTTTTTTCTTCTTCTTCTTCTTCGTTATGGGACGAAGGAAAAACTAACAAACGCACCAACCCATCCACTCAGTCGGCTGTGAAATTGTGTCAGTGGGTCAGTCGTGAGGCAACGTGTCGACAAAAACACGAATAAGGGCTCTCTTTAAAAAAAAAAAGAAGAAAAAAAACTACACAGTGGGTTTTAATGTACAGTAGTGCTGCCAAAAGTTGTGCTTATGTAGCTGAAGCCACGCCGTGGTCTCCCCTTTGTACAGCACTAGATGTGTGCATGCGTGTGTGTGTAGGGGGTCAAGAGCGGGGCGGGAGGGTCAAAAGGCAATGAGAGAGTTTTTAGTGACGTAGGGGTCCTGTTTGGGGTGGAGTTTTTGTGGGTGGGAGGGGGGCAGCAGCAGCAGAGGTCGTAGTGATGTTAAACACACAATTTCACAATGGCACTGGACCACTTTTCGGGCTCATCCTCATGCTCAGAAGCCATTTTGTCACCATCACCCCGCCACGCTTGGTCCCACTTTGAGGGGGGCGTGGCTACTGCTGCGACAGGGAGACATTTACTGTGTGTGTGTGTGTGTGTGTGTGTGTGTGTGTGTGTGTGTGCGTGCGTGTGTGTTAGTGTCTGAGAGTGTGTGCAGCTGTTTTGAGTATTGTGGTATGTTTAGAGATGAATCGTATACTTTTATTATTCGTTAATCTGGCAAATTATCTTTAGGATTAATCGGTTAATTAATTAGTCTTGACAGAGAAATGTTTAAAAAAAAATGCTCATTTTCATATGTTCTTTATATTTTATTTATTTATTTATTTATTTTATTATTATTTTATTTATTTTTTATTATTTATTTTATATTTTATTTTTTGTTGTTCAAGACTAGGGGTGCATATTGTTGCCGAGCTTTGCACATAAATAGTTTCAGAATAACAATAAGATAAGATACATTCAAGGAAGATAAGATAAGATAGAATTTAATTTTTGTATTGTATGCTGTGTAATGTAAAATAATAAACAACCTAGGCAAGACTAGACAGAAATGGATAAAATAAGAAAGGTGCAAATGGATGCAACACTTAGTGCAGGGTACAGTCATTATGTGACAGTGTTGTTATGTTGCTATATTACTATGCAACTTACCTGCACATTAATATCCAGTCATGTGCACTGTCCCCTATTATTTATATACAAATAAATAACTATAAACATTACAAGTTCTGAAGGCCAAAGAATCAAATCTTTTTTTTTTAGTCTAACAAATAATTAAAAATCCAAAGATGTTTAATTTGCAAGGACATCAAACAAAAGTAATAAATCATCCTGGAATCAGAGAAAGTTTGGAACTTTTGGTTAATAGATGACTTCAACATTTAATCGATTCTTAATATTGTTTTTGTTTTATTTTTTATAGGTGGACTGATCGACTAATCGTTTCAGCACTAATTCTGAATGTGTGTGCGTATACATGTAAGAGGAAGATATGTAAGGGAGTGAACTTGCATGTAGAGTGTGTGTGTGTGCGTGTGCGTGTGTGTGTGTATGTGTATGTGTGTGAACACGTGTCCTGACACCATCAGCTACAGTAGGTAACCCTCAGTGCCTTACACTGTACAGGACACGATGATTTCTCCATTCTGAGACAATCGCAACGCACACACGTAAGATTTTAACGTCCTCATCGCCATCTTCATCTCTCTCTCCCTCCCTCCCTGCCTCACCCACTCCTCACCGTCCTCTGGGATTGTTAAGTCAAGCCTGGGTGGGTGAGGGTGGCGGCTGAAGGAGGGTCACTAGATAATCATGTCATTTCTCTCACCCATTCTCTCCCATGCCCGTCTATTGTATATTTTGGCTCTGTAATTCTTGTGTATATAATCCATAAACTTTCTGAAAAACTAATTGTGTTCATTAGTTCTCTCCGTGTGTTTCATTCTTCTTCCTCCTCAGCATCTTCAGCATCTTTCTCTCTCTCCCTCCTCATTCCTCATGTAATACCGTCCATAAACACGAGGTGGCGGGATTGAGCTTTCACCATTGTCACTCATTATGACTGGTGTACTGTACTGTCTGTGTAGGTTGAATGAGTTCATGCTTGCGGCATGTGGGTGTGTTTTGTCTGTGACGGGTCTGGCTGCAGTGTGTTGCGCTGTGCGTCTTTGTGTAGGTCTTCAGTCCAGCAGGTATTAGGGGAAGAATTCTTGATGATTTCTGCACATTAATCTATAATTCATTCACTTGAATTAATAACTCATAGTCTTAAATTTCTTCATTTGTGTTGTGTGTACAAACTAACAGAGAAGCATACTCCTGTTGCATAAAATACAGTTTGAAGCTGCACAAACTGCTAGGGGACATGAAAAAAAACAACAACAACCTGATCATCACCTTGAGAATGTGTTAGCTAATTGTTAGCTACTGACACACCCAGCAGAGCAACATCAGCATTAATTGGGAGACATGTTTTTGTCCTTGTGATCAATTAAATCAATCCATTATTGATGCTCTGTTTTGGTCTACACCAACTCCTAGGAAAAACGTCAGGTTCTAGATATTTACAAGCTGATTTCTAATGTTGCCTGTCTGCCATTTGTTGCTGGGCAGAGAGTGAACAAAGAGTACTGAAACAACTTACAGTGTAGCTTCAGTGAGATCGACCACTTGACTATCTTTTTTTATATGCTTCAAGTGTTTGAGCTTTTCATAATTTACTCCTCTAAATATGGTAATTTCGTGAAATGCAGCTACTTGCCTAATGCTAACACACAGTGCTAACAGGCAGGAATTACTGACGCAAGGAACAACTTCATTTTTGTGCATGTTCTCAAAACTTTTATCCCTGATACTTGCCGGTCTCAGTACTTCTCTCGACCGATTTACAGTAAATTGATTCCTGAGAGACATGGGTGAAGTGTCTCCTGCTGTCGCCATAGCAACCCTCAAGGTCCCTCTTTCTGTTTCCACCTATCTCCTTCTATACAGCTCTCCTCTCTCTCCTCTCCATTTGTTTCCATCGCCATCAAACCAGTGGAGACAAGTTGCTTCCAGAAGATCTGCCCTCACATCTCGGCATTAGCGCCCCGGATGATGGAGGCCGATCTCCCCCAAAACATCTTGAGGTGACACAAGATCAGGGACCCTTATACCCCTTTGTAGCACAGATTTTATTATTCTCTGACCACCAAAACATTACAGTCATTGTTATGTCTATGTAACATAGTAAGATTTGGGGGTCCTTGAACCAAACATTGTCAGACCTTGAATGTTTTTGGTTCGCAAAAATGAACTGTTAGCTCCTTTATAGGACAGCATTTGATAGACGTAGAAGAAGATTGAGTTGTCAGAAGAAATTTAATTACAATCTTATACACTTTAGTCAAAGATGAGGGACATTTCTGTCTCTTCATCTCTGGTTTTCACAGTTTCCACTTGAGACCATATTTTACTCCACATTTTACTTTACGTCACTTTACAGCTAGTAATATCACAGTATCACTTTATATCTCTTTATATATCCTTATATACAAAAAGAAAAATGGATGAACCAGCCACCGTCCATTGGTTGAAAACTAGCTACAAAGGGTTAAATATGATTTCAAATTATACAAGAGGAATAAACATGTCGGTGTAGAGATGCATTGGGGAAACTCTCTGAAGCAACCAACCAACCCATCCAACTCATCACCCATGCAAATTCATGCATTCATCAGACACTCGACCCAGTAGAAACCGAACCAGTGCCACAGTAGAAAACCATACAGGATTCACTCAGCAAGTTGGGGAAAAAAGAGAAAAAATAAACATACATGGCAATTTAAGATAAAAGAGAAGTATTTAATTACAGATTTGCATGTGCAATGTGCATGCCACTATGTGGGGTAACAAGTCAACTTCAGGAATTAAAAAAAAAATAAATATAAAGAAAAAAGTATATATATGTAAAAATATATATAGATAGATGTTTTTAAGAGCAATGTGTTTCTTTTTTCTTCTATTTTTAAAAACAAAAAATTCAAAAAAAACCTGACCAAAAAAAATAATAATAACAACAAAAATGAAAAAAAAAAAATCATCCTGATAAAAAATGGAAATGACTTTGGTGATGAAATCAAAGAATGTTTGTTTGTTATATTTGCCAGTTATTTCACGGGGGGAAACCGTGGGGGAACAAGGATAGATAACACTTTAACTAACATAACAAAAAAAAGAAAAAATGATTTTAAAAAGGGGGAGAAGAAATACAAAACTTTTCCTTGATGAAAAACAATCCCTTTGAGAGTAAAGAGCTGCCTGAACCTGAATCTGGTGATGTTATTCCCGTTTATTCCGGCTATGAAATCCCTTCTTTCTCTCTCCCTCTCTCTTTCTCTCTTTCTCTTACCATCTCTTTCTCTCCCTCTGTTTCTTTCTCTATCTATCTCTGCTGTTTCTACCAGTGCATTTTGTAATTTCAAACAGAACTCTTCCTAAAGAACCTGAATAAACCAGAGAGAATGCATTCTACCCATCCTCCTGTCTGTTTTATTGATCCTGCACTCAGTAACACACTTCAGGCGGATCACACACAATCAAACAACGTTTTCATGGTCTGGCTACACGTGGCTTCGCTTATCACGAGTGAGATGAGAAGACTCCACTGGTTGCCAGGCAACCTCATGGATATGACAAAACAACTTTTTTCAAATTTTTCATATTTCAGTTTCTGTGCATGTTAAACGAACAAAATATAACACATGCACAAGCTTTAGATGTATTGATAAACAGATTTTCATGCCAGGCTAGCTGTTTTTCTCCCTGTGTTTTTCTAACTATCACCAGAGTGGTGCCAAACTTTTTGTCTAACTCTTGGCACGAAACCAACTAAACATCTTTCTAAAATATCAAACTGTTTGATTCTCGGTCTACAAGAAGCCACAAGTAGAGAAAAAGATGAGAAAAATACAATACTGTGCAGATCATTTTAATTTTAATTAATCACATCAGATACAGACAAAGCAAAACTGATCACGAAAAGTATGTTCTATACAAATACATTTTAGTTTTTGATTATAAAAACATTTAAACACTGACTTCAATGTCAGCAGTATAAGGTACTACAAGGAAAATAACAACTACAACTATGTAACAACTACAAGTGTCACATATTTGCATCTAGGGTGGCACGAACCTCGGCTTGGGCCTTTCTGTGTGGAGTTTGCATGTTCTACCTAATTCAAGGATTAGGTTTATTCTATACTTTTCATGGGATTTGTTGACAACAGAAATAAAGAATATCAGCAGCCTTGTGCTTTAAGTAGCCTCCTAGGAGTGCAATCAGTGACAAGTACACTGATTCAACTACAACATACAAGATAGATTTGAGTATTTTCATTTTGTACAAATGTCTACTTTTCCCTCACTGCATTAAGACTTATTTACTAATCAGAAAACTGTTCCAGCACTCCAGGTGCCAAAAGCCACAGGTTCACGGTGTGTTAATTGGTTGAACATAATAAGATTAATTCCAAATTTTTGCACCACTAAGAAACAATATCAACCAAGATGAGTCCAGCCTTATCGCCTAATCTTTTGTGGTCCTGTCCTGCAGACGGTCCTGAGTCAAAATCTGATCTTAAGACCTCAGTCTCTTATTTAATATTGTCCTCAAGGTGTGGCTATTCCTGACACCAAACTGACACCAAATGAAAAACCTGGGTCCATGTAGTGTTTTCCAGCATACATGATGGGAACTTGTAGGTGGCATGGTACATCCACACAAAGTACAAATGTGTGGAGGTGACATGTAGGTCAACAGGGCTCTAACAGTCTTCCTCTGTGGCTCCCGAACCAGTCGGAGAGTAATATTGGAGTTTTCTTGTAAAGAATGTGACTACATGACCCGTCAGTGAAGACGACATAAATTACTGTTTTTATCCCTGACAGTTATGACAGCTTTCTGACACGCAGTATTTATTTATTGATAATAACTGTCATTCTGTGCAGCAGTAACCATTAATTCACACGACAACTGGCAGAGCTAGATGTAACAGCATCGTGCTACACTATACATGCATGCATGATCACTCACAGGTGAACTGCTTAGCATTTTAATTATTTTAATTATTTTAATTATTTTAATTAAGGATTATAAAAGACAAATACTGACATCCAATAATTATTTGTTCATTCTCAAGTCTCAAACATTTGTGACAGCGTGACATGTGTAACTATTCGCGCTTATCTTTTTTTATCAGACCTCTCAGCCGAAGATGCAGGCAGTTCTCATTTTGCTGTTTTCTTTGCATTATTATTATTATTATTTATTATTAAAAAATGTAGTAAACCTATGTCTTCTTTAGGACTTCCATGGAGTGAGTACATCTGCCTGAATAGTTTGCTTTAATTGTTCCTGCAGAGCGATAAAAAGCCCTCAGAGGCGGCTGAGTCATCACAGGTGAGACGACATTGCAGAAGCCATCGAGCTGCTTTTCCCTCCATTTAAGAATTTAAAACATGTTGAAATCCAACGCCCCCTCACTCACTCACAGTGTCCTCAGACTGCCTCCCTCCTCCTCCTCTTCGTCTACGTCTGGCACAACGTCACAGATGTGGGCTGTAGAAGCCAAACACACACACACACACACACACCCACGTAAACACACCACAGCCATTTGCTGTGTCCTACACTTCCCCCTCCCTGTGCAGTCACGTTTTATTGACATCCTTCCTCCTTTCTTTCTGTCCCTTCCTCCCTTTCTTCTCTTTGAACGCCTGCTGCTCTTCCTGCAAAACCTCCGTCTCCTCACATCTGTCCTTCCTCCTCCTCTCTGTCTGCTTGTCCATTCGTCTGTCTCCCACCTCCACATGCACACACACACACACACACACACACACACACACACACACACACACTCTGGGTGGTATTCGACTGACATAAATAGGCTTAAAAAACACAAGAATAATTATGTTCTAATTAGATTTTTGTGAAAAGATGTAATTATCTGTGGGTTTTAAGAACATTTAAAAACACTAAAAGCGCTGCCCCTGGCCATTAGCCTGCCCACTGCATTGTCAACACACACACACGCACACAAACACACACAGCTGTACAAGGCCAGATGTATTGGAGTGCTCTGTTCTCCTGCAGCTGAGTCTTAAAATAGACTCCTCCTACACATTCTGTCACCCGCCTGCATCAACGCATCACTTCCTGTCTCTGCCAGCTCTGCTGCTGCTGCCTGACACACAAATGCACACACACACACACACACACACACACACACACACAGACAGACAGACACAGACATGCAGGCGTCTTTACTTTTTCACATTCATAGTTAGTCAGTCCTCTGCTGTGATGAAACATCTCAGTCAGTCACACAATTAGCGCTGTGAGAGGCATGAGGTCATGTGTTCACAGCCTCTTGACATGTGATTCTCAAATGATAGCACACAACCACCCACACACAAACACACACACGCACACACACACACACACACACACACACACACACACACACAGAAAGAGATACAAGACATAATTACTTCCTCTTCATTTCCAGAGAAACCCATGAGCCGCTCTCTTACCAAATTTCAGCAGACTTCCTGCTCACAGAGACTCACACTTGACATGCCCGGTTTGATCTCTATGAGTTGCAGGAGGATGATGTCGATTCTGATCTTTTTCTATTTGATGTCACTAACTGGTCGACTGTGACAAATTTCTAAAACTGTACCATTTGTATGCTGAATAATAAATACATAAAATGATAGTCACATAGTCAATATATGTCTTTTTTAGAGGTTCTTTTTAGGACGATCTTTTTATTTTTACTCCCCAAATTAATGTGTCAGCCTTCGCTTATGAGATTTGCAAAAAGGATCAAATCATCACAATTGATAGCTGTCCTGCCACTGTTTCAGGGCTTAATGCTTCCCATCACAAGTCAGGTTTCCATCCAAATGTAGGGCACAATCTACTGGAATAGAAATAGAAAGAAAACACGTTACATATATTAGGAATTGACTACAATGAAATAAACAGCTGGTGGTGCTAATTCTCCAGCTGCCAGGTGCTATTAAAGAAGAGGGATTGCAAAGCGATGACGTCATCAAAAGAGCTCAAATGGAAGGAACCCATGCAGATAACAGGATGCATGAATGACATTTCTGTTTGTTTCTTGCATCAATTTGAAAAACATGAGTCCCCCCCCTTGATATATAAATGTTTACAGTCACGGTTAATAAACGTATTCATGTTAACACGAACCAAAAATGTGTTATTTAATCCAGACAATGTGTTATTTAATCCAATGACACAGCTGGTGTAATGCAGTCATCATTTACAATATAAATTATCAATCAAATACGTAGTCCAAACCACAGTATCATCATCATGATGGAGGCGTACACCACGATATGATCAAACACCGTGTGTCGGCCCCCACACATCTGCACATGTCTCCCTCACTCTGATTGGTCACACATTGTATCTGCCTCCATCACAGGCAGGAGTGCGCGCCGGTCGATGCATGCATGCATCCTGTGTGAAGACATTTCCTGCGCTGTTCTTTTTTTAGCTCCGAGCTGTAAGAGCTCCACGTCACTGTGACTGTCTGGCCTCTGCACTGTGCATCTTAATCAGACTACCACATACTATATGGCCGTCACAATGGAGGATTGATCCAGGGAATCACCGAAAATGTCGCCTACGGTTTGCTGAGCTGCTGCGGCAGTAATATATTTTTATAGAAAATATGTTTGTTTAGCATGAAATGTTACAGATGTTTTGTTGTTTTTTTTTTTCTCCACAACATTTAGAGGGATGAGGGTGATGTTCCACATGTTTCTTATAATCTTAAACTCCCATCAAAAGACCAACACTAAAAATGATTTTGTGAACACATATTGTGTGTATATCCAAAGCCTGATGCATCATTTATCTTTTATACTCTCTATTATTGTCCAAAAACTATTTAAAACCACATACACTGTTACACTGGGTGACTCACACTGTAGTTTATTTTGGCTCAATGCCACGTACACAGTCCAGCTGCAGGAAATATTCACTACAACACCTGATGTGAATTCATCTATGGATGAAAATAGCAGTTAATACCAAATACACAATTTACTGCCGTTTGAGTAACCTCTGCTAAAAACTAAACTAACATTAAACTATACTTTGATTTTTATCAATTTTAATATACTAGTGGGCTGAGAAATGGAGGTCAGTTTTGTATTGAGAGACTGACATTTTTAGTTTTGGTCTTCCTGTAATTTAAATTGTACCATTTAAATTACTTAATAGTATTTTACTGTACTGTGAAAAATGCCAAGTAACAACTTCAAATACACCAAATTAGAGAAAAATAAATTTTGGAACCCATCAGTTATCATCTAATGATGATGTAGCCTCTGGGGGCAACCGCCAATGTTTCTGGACTTCTAGGGAGACCAGCAAATATCCCATAAACAAATAACATCCGGACCAAGTCTTCCTCTGTGGTCTGATTATCAGCTTGATGTGCGAGAATCTCAAGAAAGACACTTTTCTTTTATTCTGCAGATAACTTTCTAAACAGCTAAAACTTTGTTTTTTTTTTTGCTCTCCACATGGACTGTTACAACCACAGCCCACTCAAACGTCAAAGGTCAATACAACTATGTTTCTGATGCCAGAATCTTGGTGAAAAGGTGGAACTGGCAAAGCGTTTAATAGGTTTTACCCATGCATTGTCCCCAGAGGATAGAGCCTGCTGACTTTGGTGTTCCCTTGACTTTTCCTCCGTTGTGCCACCAGCAATTTCGCATGTTGATTGAGTGAAATGTATCAACCAGTATTAGATGGACTGACATGAAATTGGAACAGATATTGATGTCCTCACCAGGATTAACTGTAATCAGTATGCTGATTCTTTCACTTTTCATGTAGCGCCACCATCAGGTCAACATTTCAATTTGTCCAATACTCGATTTACGATGAAATACCTTCAAAAGTAACGGCATTCCCATCAGCCTTAGCTGCTTTGTGTTAAATGCTTATTAGGTAACATAGGCATGCCAACAAACACCCCTAAAGCACCTGCTAAAGTCAGTGTGAGATAGTGTGAGCATGTTAGTTCAGTGTTAATGTGAGCTAACTGCTAACAGCCTCAGAACTGCTCGTATGGTTGTCTTAGCTTTGTTATTAGTTTAAAGGTCAAAATAACTAAAGGACAGTATTATAACATAAGACAGTACAAAGACACACACACACACACGTATATATAAACAATAACATTTGTAGACAGAATAAGATAATAGCACAAGGGTGCAGAGTGTAAAGGATGTTAAAATATGGTTTATGTAGTATTTTGCACCTCATGTACATTATGTACACGAGGTAGATGGATAAGACAGTATTTATTCATCATGCGTATACGGTCTGTCACTAACAGTCCATTCACACACCAAGTGACAAGAAGCAGACAGTTACACAGAACAATGAATCAGTGGTGCTTGAGATCGTGACCAAGTTGCTGTCTTGCTTTTCATTAGAAAATCCACACAACAGTAATAGCCCAAGCCTGCAAATTGGTGTAAATAATAACAAGACAACGTGTGTGAGCTACAAATGTTACTTAAAATCTAGGACACTGGAGCCAGAGTGAGTCTGTTTTTAAAAATATGTTTGTAATAATGTTTCATTTGAGCACATGTACTGCCCAAGGACACGTATTCTTATTTAAGTGGCTGTGTGGAACATTATGTACCACTGCTGTTACCCCCCGTCTGTGGATAATTTGGAGCTTTCAAACACTGAAGCTCAGCTTTGAATCATATCTGAACGGCATTAATGTGACACACACGTAGGACAATACTTAAGACTTATGTTTTCATGACACAGAATGAACTTCATATTGAGAAAGGTGATGATCGATGGCAATGACTCTGCGGCGACTCAATCAAAGAGATATATCTGCCAGGCAAAACTCACTTCGCCAACTCAAACTCTCAACTGTTGAACCACGTGGCTGATTGATATGACATACTGACAAAACCAAACTACGACTATGATGATGCGCAAGACCACACCTCGTTCTTATTCGGTTTCCTGTGGCAACCTGTAACTCTGTTTTATCTCAGTTCTCACAATCCTCCACCCAAAGTCCTTTTTTTTTCTCTTTCCGTGCCTCCTCCTTTTTAATCATGGTAATGACGTGAAATAACACACTTGATAACATGTCATCCTCAGCCCTTGTTCACAAAATGATAAACACTATTTCACCCTGGAATCATCTCTCTCATCTCAATAATTATTGCTGCTTAAAGGATTCGTAAACAAGTTTAAAAATACAGGCGTGGACCCCTACATGACCCAGATTTTTTCACCATGTGGTAAGCAGATCAGGGTCACTGTGATAAAACTCTCATCGGGGGTTTATGTGTACATTCATATGCTGTGATGATATTAGGCAGCATTGACGCTCCCGCTGCGATAATGCAGCTGCTGATAAGCCACTGATCTACAAAAACAACATTCATGAAAGTCATAACAAAAAAACGTGAGCGTGGTAGGAATCCTCCATGGAACATTTTGAGGGGTTACCAGATGATTTAAACGTTTCTTCTCAAATTTGTTGTTTGTTTTTTTTCTTGTGAAATGTTACTTCACTCTTTGAATTTGAATTTCTCAAGTAGTCATTGTTTCTTACTAAAACTGGGGAAATGGCTTAAAACTGAAGAAAAAGCAGAAGGAAAAGAAACGATGACGATTAGATAAAATGATTAGAGCTGACGAAGCAGAATATTGAAAGATGTTATCTTGGGAAGTTCTGATGAGCAATTTTTGACATTTAATAGAATGAGTGATTAGTGATTAATTGGAAAACTCAGTATCCGCAGTAAAAGACAGAAACAACAGATGTACAAATACAAAAAAAAGAGTACATTAGCATATTCAGTTTAAAGGTCCACAGAGAGAGAGAGAGAGAGAGAGAGAGAGAGAGAGAGAGAGAGAGAGAGAGAGAGAGAGAGTGTGTCCAAAGTTCAGGAGCTATGACCTCACTGGCATATTCTCCTTTCGGTGAAAGACAAGGATGGTTTAACAAAACAACCCCAACTCAAGGTCCACTGATGGAGCTTTTTCCAGTGATGTCACCTGTGTCACACAGCCTTATCAGCAGAGAGCTTAAGCTCTGTTGCCATGGAGATTTTCTGTTGACTGACTGTAGATGTATAGCTATAGATTTCATCTATTACTTTCTTAGGACTTTATGTCAGTGGTGGCTTCAGTTAACTTCAGTTAAGATTGTTTGCCAAACTACTTTTCTAAAGTGATATAGCTAAATTCTTAAGGATGGTGACAAAACTGGTGAAAATTGCTGAAAAGGGATAAAAAAAAGGAAGGTTAAAGTCATCAGATGCCAGAACCGCTCGTATGATCACTTTAACTCTCTTCATCCTTGTTGGCACATTTTTATTTCTGATCTCCTCCCTGAGTCGTGATCATCAACTTTTTCTGCCCTTCGTTCCTCATCATCATTCAGGGTGGACAAAAGGAAGACGGTAGTGATGATGATTGTTTTGTTAACTTTTTAACATTCACTTCCATCGGAGACAGTATGTTTTGGTTTCTGCTGAATACTCTGAGAGACCGAGATTAAAGAAAAGACAAGAGTCTAATCCATAATTACATAATATTAAGTGTTCATAATTATGTTATCGCAGTATGTAAAGTTATAAAAGGACACCATGACATGGCCTCACAGGATGTTTGTTTATCTCCGTTGGTGACCTCATGCTGTACTATGAGTAAAACCCATGCCTGGTTGATTCATCACTGCCCGGGCTTGTCAACAACATGTCACATTAAAGGATAATTCAGTTTCTTTTGCAATGTGTGAACAAACTTGACTGGACTTGTTTACAACCTGGCTGATTGTCTGATCACTCGTTTCTTATCCAGATCCCTGCTGTTTCTTTAATGAGTAGACAGAAATGATCAAAACTACAAAATATGATCCAAGTTGTAATAAAATTAGAATTATACTATCTTGGAAACTAAACAAACCATTTCATTTGACCTTTTCGGGGATAATAAAGTCGTCACTATTCCTCAGTTCTTTATCATCGTCTTCATTTTTCCAGCTTGACTCACACTCTGCTTTAATATGTTGGGAAGAAGAAGTGAGGATGACGATGTTGACTTTGGATGAAAACCCGAGCAACCAGTACAGCCGGATCGATACCACTACCATCAGTGAGTTTCAGGGTGTAGTTACCTTCCCGTCATCTGGCAGGAAGCTGCTGCTGCTGCTGATGATGATGAAGAGGCCCTCAGGCTATAAACACTACCTGCTGCTCGCTCTTTGTATTATTCAGCAGTGGTGTTTGGCCCCAGCTGCTGTGGTGACGTTGCGTAACTCTTTTATTATCCCACTTTGAATCAGTGTCAGGTCATGTTGGGAAGGAAGGATGTGATTCAGATTTCTGTCATTATCCACGGGAAATGGTACGACCCTGGAAACGGCATGTGTGTGTGTGTGAGAGAGAGAGAGCGAGTCTGTTTGTTTGAATGTGTGTGTCTTACTGTAAGCACGAGATTAGCGGCGGCAAGCCAGACTGGCGCTGGGTTGTACCAGCCTCCTCCCTCTTATAAAGGATTGACCTTGTGAACTGTGGCCTAATATAGTCCTTTAATTTGAAAGCAAGAAGCAAATGTGGAGGGGTCCAAGAGAGTGTATGTGTATGTGTGTGTTACTTAGCAACTCTAAACATCACCTAAACCTTAAATAACTTCAGAACAATGAGAGGAAGACAACCAAGTAGCGTTTCAATGAGTTTATTACAAATATTTACACCATGAATTCAATCATACAAATAAAAAAGCAGCTTGGAATGTGAGGTAATATCATTTTTTTCACATGAACAAGAACATATCAGTGACATAAACACAGACACACAGTTTATATTACTGGGCTTCCAACACCATATGGACAGCCTGTTTTGTCTTCTTTTTTTTAAGCACCATGTGAACACAGTATATGGGACAGTCCCCAAGCAGTAGTATCGATTTATCAAAGTCCACAGCAGCAGTTGTGTGTATGTGTGTGTGTGGCAGTGAGTCTGCCTCAACTGTCCTTCCTCTTTCAGTGCTTGAGTCTGATATCCCCGCACAAAGGCAGGAAATTCCCTGAAGTCCTTGTTGTGTGTCTCTGTGTGTGTGTGTGTGTGTCTGTGTATCTTGCTATGTGGTCAGCCGTTTACCACTTCACTTCTTCTCTGACTGACTCACATCACTCTCTGCTGATTCACACATACACACGCTTTGAGTCAGCAGCAGTCACTTGTTTGGACTCATTTTTTACTGAAGGTGATTCACCGGGAAACAAAAAGTAACACAGCCAGTTCCCCCTTCAGTTTCTTCCTCAAACTTTCCGGCCTGTAGCTCCCTCCGGCCTGTTTCTGCTTCTCCTTCTCGGTTTGTTGATCTCTGTGGGGGCTTTACCAGCCCGGCAGGCACATTCAGATCGACCGGAGAGCTCGCCACCATGGCCCCGGTAATCCCTTTGTCCCAGGACCGCCGATGTAGGTCAGCTCCTTGGTGCGCCAAGGAATCAAACCGCCCTTATAGGTTAACGAGGAGTTGAGAATCACTCCGCTCCAAAGTCCCATTGGAGGCTATTTTCTCCCTCCATCTGTTCAGAAGGCAGGTATAACCCGATTTAGAGACAAAGCCGTCAGGGACTCCCCAGCCCCGGCGCGACAGCTGCCCAGCGGGGCCGCATACCTCTCCTCCCCGGGTTCCAGCCTCGCCCTCTTGCTGGGAAGGAAGTCAGGCGCCGCCGACACCTTGCCCCGGCGTTTCCTGGACTGCCTTGTCGGGCTCAAGTTCTCTTTGTCCTCTGTGATTTCACTATCACTGTCTTCCTCCGCGCTGTCCGGCTCCTCTGGGGGCAGCTCGGTTGAGTTCAGTGTCGGCTGGGGTTCAGGCTGGACAGGCTCAGGCAGTCCGGTTTGTTCCTCCTGGCTGGAGCTAGTATCCATCGGCTCCTCTTGTGTTGCCTGCGCGTCGCTTGGCCCCTCGCACTCCCGTGAGGAGTGATAGATGTCCCGGGCAGACCTCATGACCATGGAGAGCAGAAGGCTCCGGTGGAGTCTCAGTCCGCCTCTCTGGGTCCTGGAGGCGTACAGCTTGCTTATCGACACGGCCAGGATCCGTCTGGCTTCGGCGTTGACTTCCATAGCGGTTGTGGCACTCATTGTTGTTGTTGTTGCTGTTTTACGCGTAATTACGCACGGCTGTTTTTGGTACTTTGACCAAAGGTTCAACAAGCAGACGAGCTTTATCTGTCCCGAGTTAGACTTTAGTTTCTAGTTTCTAGTTTGTCTCAGCTCGGACTTCCGCTGTTCACTAGTTGTTGTACTCAGAGAAATGAGAGTGTGCGAGTAGAAGGGTGGCGTTTTATTTCCTCTTTGACGTAACGTGGACTTCATTCCTCAGTAAGTGACAAACAGGCGCCGCCCACACCTGCTGTAGCTGCAGCCACACACACACACACACACACACACACACACACACACACACACACCATCTGTTCCGTCTACCGTTTTTTCTCACAGTTGATCTCTTATTATTTGGATTTTTTTCTTCTGTTGCAAATAATTCCTCGCTGCTGCAGCTCATTAAATAAAAGTCTAATTTAATGGATTCTAATTTTAAATTAGATCTAATTTTTTTTTAAGTTTAATGTGCAAGCTTCTTTTTTGTTATCTGTTACCTTATAAACATGAAGGCGAAGTTTTTTTTTAAATTATTTTTAGATATGGCTTAAATGTGTTTGGACAGAAATGTTCAGTGCTATACAA
The DNA here is from genome assembly GCA_028641955.1 of Protonibea diacanthus. Taxonomy (NCBI): domain Eukaryota; kingdom Metazoa; phylum Chordata; class Actinopteri; family Sciaenidae; genus Protonibea; species Protonibea diacanthus. The sequence continues at coordinate 14,619,209 of CM053977.1, read as the reverse complement.
ATTATTATAAATGTTTTATTATATTACTCCCATGAAATGACGCTTACATGAAGAATATTACAGGCGAGACAGCAGACAAAACACTACTTAGCACATTTTAGTCCAGGACAGAAGTATCTGTTCCACAGATACCACCAATATTACGACTAATGTTAGTCAATAAGTCGCAATTGTGTCTTCAAACAGACCTTCCCAACAGCAAAAAGAGGAAGTGTTTGACAGTTGCGGTGTTTGAGGAAGTGTTTTTAAAGCGACATTAGAGTGAGATCTAAAAAAAAGAAACACGTTCAGTAAGAGTGAAATCATGAAGTCAGTGTTTACATTCGGGTAAAATCCAGCAGTTCGAAGAATTTACGTGGGAGAAGGAAACGTGTCTCTCGGGGGTTTCTGCTCTCTCTCTCTTTTTTTTCTTCCTCAAACATACACACACACACACACACACCACGTCACTCACTCGCAGTTTCAGCCTCCATATATGGTCCATCCGGTAGTAAAACCCCGTGGGGACGCGCACAGTGGAAACGCCATGACGTGAACGCGCGCAACCGCAGCACCCCCCTCCCCCTCCCGCTCCCTCTCTCTGTGTACCCGGGCACAGCGGTGATGGCGTCATCTCTGCGCCATATATGGAGTTGTCACCGGTGTAAATTAGGTTACTAAGCAGCGGCACGGCTGAGGTCAAACGACAGGCGGCTGTCAGTCCCAAGCACCGTGATGATGCCTTCAAGTACCGTCGGAAATGTAAAAGTTGAAGAAAGAAGCTTTTTTTTTTTTTTTGCTGTCCGTGAGAGAGAGAGAAAATCACTTCTTGGAATAATGTTAAACATTTTCATTTTCAAAACTTGACCACATTAAAAAAAAAAAAAAAAAAAAGTATATGAATAAGAATGACTGCACTATGGTTTGTTTTTCACATACTTTCATTTTCGCACACTGGTCCAGTTAACACCTAAAACCCCTAAACTTTGACTTATTTTATTATTTATTTATTTATTTATTTTAGTATTATAGTATTTAGAGTATTATAGTTAGAGTTAGTAGAGTTCTAAAGACACAATAAGCAAAGTGAGTGAGTGTTGGAGGGAAAATATGCATATCACCATATGGTGCATATTGAAGTTTGGAAGTGAAAACACCTGTATTTCTTTTTACTTGTAGGCCTTAAACATACCGATCATGATAATATACAAGTATTTTCCATTTTCTCAAGAGAATCTGAAATATCTGACTGTCTCAATACTTCAATAGTGTATTTAAGTGTGTGAAAATAAAAACATACAGCTGTAACTAAGTGATAACTATTCATTCCAAGTGTAAATTGCACTTTCTATCAGTAACACTGGCAGTCACCACCCTGAATTGTCTGATGCTGTAAAAACATGCAAGCTGTAACCATGGAAACCTTTCCCATACTTTTCCTTCCCACATGACGTGAACGTGGCATCAGAAACACTAACACTATGGATACCAAATGTCTTAACAGTAATAACACCAAGATGTTACAACTCGCGTGTCAGCTTCACCACATTGCAGGAAGTTTTAAATGCATATCTAAATACATAAACTCTGCATTGTAATGCATTATAATCTTAATACATATGTTACATAAATGATCAAATCAAAGATACTGAATCACCTTAAAACAAAAGATGTTATTTTGACAGAAAAACATACGGACACTACTCTATGTGCTACTAAGGGCTACAAATTTATACTGAACTGTCACGTCCACATTAACTGCCTGCACTCAATTATCATATTTGGCATTAAAGGAGAAATTGTGAGACAAACACTGAGCTGTTGCTGCTTGTATGTGTTGCAAGTTTTAAACAGTTTAGATAGTTTTAGTTTTAAACAGTAGTTGTAACAGATTAAATCATTCTGAATGCATGCAAGATGAGTAGTTCTATAAGCTGAGCGCTTCTTACACAAAGAAAACAATAAAGCATGACTTCACTTCAGGTCTGTACCAGACCGGTCGCTATGGTGACAGTGTTATGTGTGATTATACCTACACTGCCTCAGCCTTAGGCCAAATGGGCGGTGGAGTGACTTACTGTATGTGTGTGCAGACCAGAGGGTGGGGCCTGTTTTTCAAAGACTTGCAGTATTTCCCTCTATAGTATAAACACTGGTTGGTAGGACTGGGAAGTGACCTAGTTGCCAAAATATGAACTTTCAGAAGTGGAAAGCATGGAAACTGTTGCTACAGATAACATTACATAATGGTAAAGATGAACAATTTTATTAAGAGCTTCTGGCACTCTGTATGTATTACTATGCTGTGTGTTAAACCTCTGAAAAAAGATTTAAAAAAAGAGCTTCTTTCTCACGTATCTTCCCTTTTTTGTTGATCATTTTAATAATGTGGGCTGTGTATTTTTAGATTTTTTTTAAATGTACTTTGCAGGTAGCCCCTGGTTTCCTTTTTTTCTGTAAGGTTGAAAATCAGTTGCAGATTCTTGTAACTTGCTTCAGATGTACATTCAACCACAACATCAAGTCTAAGTTATTTGTTGTCAATGTTCCATTATTCTTCTGTTGTTTACAGCTTCTCTAATGTAATTTAATTTCTATATTAACAATTGATCAAATTAGTGAAAAGTGAAAGGGATAGCTCAAAGTGACAAACCCACAGAGAATTGTCACTCGACTCTGCAGCTCTCTATATTAGTATCTTTCAGTATGTTGTTTTGGTTTTACAGCCCACAACTTTACTGTTTTGGTTCACTCTCACCGCTCTCATCAATCTTGTTCCCAGACGCAACAGTTAGCTATTTTCAGTGAACAAGCTATAAAAACCTACTGCCAAGTATCAAACAGGAGACAGACAAAGTAAGCAACTGCTGTAGCTGGTGAACACAATGCTGTGTTTAGCCACTAAGACAGATATTTCCCTCGCTGGAGATCTAAATAGAGCTAAAAAGAGAGTGAATATTGGACTTGCATTTACCAAGTGAACAGGACTGTGGACTTTTCAAGCAAAAGCAGTAACATTCTCTGTTTCCAGCTTTTAAAATATGAGGATTCGATGCTTTTGCTTGTCTTACATAATAGCAAACCGAATATCTTTAGTGTTTGAACTATCGGATGGACAAAGCAAGACGTGCAGATGTCACCTTGAAGTTTTTCTCTACTATCTGACACTTTATAGAGCAAATTAAGAACATAATCAGTAGAAAACATATTCAGTTGACAACTCCACATGAATGATGATGTGGCTCTGTGCCTGCTCAGTATATAAATAAGTCAATCTTTGCCATATTAATTGTCCAAGGTGCTACAGCTTTTTGCACTGTCCCCAAGAACAGTCAGAATATCAATTAATGCAAGTTTAAAACTAAACTGAAAAGTCTGCACTGCATTGCTTCAATATGAATGGGTCCAAGCAATCACCCTCAATTGCTATGCTGACGAATTGACCCATTGATAGGATCCCGGAGGGTTAAACTCAACTATCACTAAAATATTTACACAACTGAATCATGTTGTGTAACATGCTGTGGAAAAAGCTTGTTACCTTTTTTGTCTAAAACATGTAGAATCCCTTTGTTAAATTAAACAGATTTAACAAAGCGAATGAATCAGTTTTTAATTTGTACAATTTAACAAGTTCTAATGCTTTCATGGATTCTTATCAATGACTGAAAAGGTTTTTAAAGACATCAGATTGAGTGTAGACTTGCGCTTATAGTGGTTGAACCTGTTAAATTGTGCTGCAGATGTATGACGCACAGCCTGATCCTTGTTGTGATTTTCAGCTGCATCCTGGCATCATTCACCATCAATTAATGCTATGACGTGTATTTCTTCCTCTTCCTTTGCACAGCAGTTCCATGTAAAAGAAACAAACACCAAACCAAGCAACAGCTTTAAAAGCATTTTGTTCCTTATCCTCTCAGATGCACTGCAATTCAAGTCACTTCCAAAAGTCAGAAACGAAGCCATCCTTACAAGGAGCTCTTGAAGGCATCTTAAGGCAATGGGTCAGGGTGTCTATTTATAGACTCAGCCCTTCTCTGTTTTCTCCTGTGTGTTGACTCTTAGCCAGTTTCTTTTGTTGCTCCAGAGCCACTCAGTTCATTTCAGACTTTGTTTTGTTCCAGCAGAGATTTTCCTGCTACATCACTGTATTAAAATGACTCAAACTTTCCAAAGAGAGCGATCAGCATTGAGCTGAGCTGGACAGTAAATGAACAGTAGAGATAAATGAAGTGATGCAGCAAGTGGAAAATAACCTTGTGAGTTCTAAAAATAACTTTTGAGTTGTAAAAATAACTCTGAGTTGTAAACAAAAATCAGATTCATCATTGGTCTACATGATGATGGTGCAGAAACATCTGACTAACAAAGTACAAGGCTTCATATGTAAAGTAAAGTAGCAGAATGATGACTGTTTTCAGAAGATGAAAAGCTGCAATCTGGGATAATGAATGCTTTGAAATAATGTAATCCCCTTCTGGTCAAGAGACCAGCCCAGTCACAGGACATTCATTTTGAGACATCAGTGTATTTGTTGCTCGCTATCGAGATCATTGCTGAGAAGACTGACAGGTTTTACACTTACATTTTATATTGCAAGTAACCTGGCTTGCTTTCAAAAGGGAGTTTTTAGGCGTGGGTGTGTTCATGTGTGACATAGTATCGCATTTAAGCGTTGCATGTATTCTCCATGTATCTCTTTGGAAACATCTGAAAAACATATATTTTTTAGGTAATCCTAAAAGTGGTATTTTTTCAAGGTTTATTCTTCATTTATTTTCTTGGAGTTAATTGTTGTTGTATTTAGATTCATACTTGCTTACGTACTCATTACTTATTTATTATCTGTATGAGACCTTTTGTTAATTGATAATGACTGTTTTGTATTATATATCAATTATTCTTATTGTTCTAATCAAAACAGTTTGAGACACTAGATTAAGCCTTTTCAATTTTTGGCCTCCCTTATGTACATATTCTGTTATTATTTATATTGTTTTGGTAATGTTGTACAATTACAAATGAAATACAAAGTTCTTATAGTATATAGTTCTCTATCATCACACAGGCCCTCTCTATAAAATAAGGCAATGAGATTAGGTAATAATTCTTCCTTAATCTCAATTTAATCTTATTCAAATTATCACAAATCAACCAAGGGAGTGAATGGAGGGCTTCAGAGCTCCCGGAGATCAGTTAAACAAGTAAAGATTTGTGTCATGAGGTGACAGAGTTAATCGGAAATGTGTTCTTCTTTTGGAGAAAAGGGTAGTAATAACAATACCACTGTCACAAAACTAAATCCAAAGAAGACTTGTTTCTAACTCCTTCGGTGTGTGTGTGTGTGTGTGTGTGTCAAAAGTGATGTTTATAACTGGCTGTGAATTTTCACAGGACAGGAAGGGAGGAAGTGGAATGAAGGAGGAGAAGAGGGGAGGAAACAGGATGAGGACAGGAAGGAAAGGAGTTGGGCAGGACATGGTGGGATTGAGAGAAAACCCCCCACAGGAATTAAGACAAATGGGTGGGACAGGAAGGAGAACATTACAGAGCAGTACCGGAGGATTTGCTGAGCATGCATGTTTTTTTTTTTCCAGCAACACTCTATATTGATCCACTCTGTCCATGTCTGTGGATCCCTTTCCTAATTCATTTTTAATGAGAGCTATATTGTGCTATATTGTCCAGAAGATTCATCAGCATCTGTCAGACTCCCATTTCCTTTGATCGACAAACAGATCAAATTTGAACTGTGAAGGAGTCTAGGTCTGTTCTGAGGAGTGTTTGTTGGACAACTCACCCTCAAAGGTTTACATAAATATAATACAGAGAAAGTCTGGTATAATTTCCAGATGATTTCAGGTTCATTGTTGCCTGTTTACATGATTTAAACTACTGTTTCCTAAGAATGTGCTTTCACAGTCACAATATTTGTTAGTTGGGAGAGAGGTCCGGAACCAGACTATAAATAGGAATTGAGTAAGCTATATAACCAAAACCAAGTGCATCATGTTTCTGCTCAAGGCAGATTATACCATATTTCACACTCTCAGTAGTGGACTAAAAAAAAAAATGAAAATGCCATATGGTTGGGTACATAAAAAGTCACGATGCATTTATGTCAAAACAGTTAAAATTGTTTATAATGTTACTCAGATTTAAAGTGTAACTCATATTCTTATATAACTCTTTCACCATATCTATGTAAGGGAATTTTACTGAGAGCAACGCTCTCTTTTTCAGCAACGCCCTGATCATATTCACACAGTTACACATTCACACCTGGAAGCTGCCCAGCACAACCACAGTCAGGAGGAGCAGTTGGTTTTAAGGGCCTTGCTCAAAGGCCACCTCACTGGTGGCAAAGAGGGGGGGCCAAGCACCATGTCATTCACTTTTTCCCACCTAAATTCGTCCTGTCTGTCAGAAGCTCGCTTCTCTGACCTTTAGGCCAATGGGTCATGTAGAGGCTAACTGATTTTCTAACATGTAGGACACCGAAGAGGGACCTTTGATTTTTTTTTTTCTTTCAAACATGGATGTGGTTACCTAGTTGTCACTGCACTGTAGATATCTCTGTGTGTATATGTATAATCCCCCACCCCCTTGCTCCTACTAGTCTACAGTACCTACAGTCAACTGTATTTTTCCTTTCGTAAATATTTAGACAACGTGTACACAAAGAGTTAAATGCAGTTCATTGCTTTCTGTCTGTATATAAATTCCTGCAATTTACTGCAAAGGCAAGCAGTGATTGCATACGTTACTATGGCAACTAATCTTACACAGATGTGTACTGGCAACTCCTCTTCTGTCCCGACAAGCCCTTTCCTCCAAAGTTCCAGCCATTTCTTTCTTCATTTCTTGCTTTAATGACAGCTTTAACCATCTTCAACCTGGTATCATAACAGAATTATTATTTTTTTTTACTAGATTGATTGACGTTTGTATGTTTTAATTTTTTTTCCCCCAACTTTTACAAGCTGGAAAAAGACATGAGAAATGATATGCAGTGGACGGTGTTGGTGTTTATATATTTTAAGTGCCATATTAATAGCCCTAGCTGTGTATAAAAGCTTATTAAAATAGCTGAATAACTGAGCACAACTGCCAACTGTCACTGGAGATAGCCTGCGAAGTGCGCATGCGCTAGCAGTAAAGCGGAAGAACACACCATGTCGATAGAAGACCCATTTTTCGTTGTGAAGGGGTAAGAAATAAACAAATTAAGACTTAAAAACTCAAGCGTTACATCGAGCTAACTCAAGAAATCACACGTTCAGAGCTGAACTCGGCAGCGACCTGGTGTTTTTTTTTCCCTAGGAACAAAGTTACATTAGCGGAGTTAGCCCAAACGGCTAGCTGTAGCTAACTAGCATCAGCGCTACAAGCTGGTCAGTGTGTTGATGTTTGTTTAGACTAACCAGAATCGATTCCGCAAAGAGTAATCCTTGAGATTTGTTTTTGTTTCATCTGGCTTTCATTGCAAACACCGGAGGAGCTTTGGGGCTGTGTTGGGAGGCAGTTTGCAATGCCTTGCGAAGTTAGTGAAGGATGTGAAATGTAGCTTCTGTTTGTTTTGGTTGAAAGGGAGGTGGGTGTTGCTGCAGAGCTCAGCTTGACAAACAGCCAGGTGTCTCAAGGGTGAAGTCAACTAGCTAACAGTTGCTATGTCGTTAAAGTAATGTGTTACTGTGTGTGTGTGTCTATGTGTGTCTGTGTGTCCAGGGAGGTGCAGAAGGCCCTCTCTCGTGCTCGGGGCCTGTTTGATAGATGGGAGGAACTGTTGCAGGATGGGACGCAGGTGAGCAGCCCCCCGCCTTCATCACCACACCACATCACCACCTCAACAATGTCACTGCCCTGAAACTATGAGCCCCCCCCCCCTCGAGAGTCACATAAACACACCATAAACCAGAAGGCAGCATCTAAAGCCCGTGTCTATGGTGGCCAAGAAACGTCAGCACACACACATCAAAGTTAGAAAGAAACGCTGCAGTTGAATGAAACACAAGGGGAAAGGTAGACTTAGTCAAACGTGACACGAGTAAACATGCTGCAAATATAGAAGCAGTGCAAACTGTACTAAGGTTGCCATTATATCAGAATTTTAAAGTTAGATACAGTGCTTGTATAATAAACATACCTAATAACCTATTTCAAAACCAGGGCAAAAAGGAAAATCTGTAACGATGCCAGCAAATCTTTAATCATATTATTACAATTGCAACTGCCCGTTTAAATCTAGATGTTGCAAATGTTGTATTTTTCCTTTGTTGTCCAGGTTTTCCTCACTGCAGTGACTCAAGTCCTACATGTAAACCAGTTCTGACAACATGCATCTCGATGTTGGGACTTTTTGTTTGCAATGCTCATAGTCTGCTTTCAGACCACCACCATCCACTACTCCATAGTTTAAGCGTGACATTGTGAAAACAAAATTGCTTCTCCGGGGAGTCATGTGGTTGGGATGAAAATCTGCTTGCATTGAAGCTGAGTAGCATGTTTATACCGCATGCATAGTTAGCGAGTGTCTCTTGGTTTTTGTGGTCTCAGGTTAGCCGTGATGAGCTGGACTGGAGTACCAATGAACTGAGAAACTGTCTGAGGGCCATAGACTGGGATCTGGAGGACCTCAGCGAGACCATCAGTATCCTTTTTTAAACAGAGAAAACATTTTCCCTCATCCTCACGACCCGTAGATTCACATGACCATCAGTATTTTTGAAACAAACAGATGCATTGTGTCACTCGCCCACCCCCTTCTTCCTTTATCCGGTCCACTTATTCAGGAGATGTGTTAACCTTCTAAAGACCTGTGACATTTTACTTACTTGATAATTACAGGATGTGTTCAAAGTCCTGAAAGTTTAAAAAAATTCTTAATTTTAATTGTCATCTTCCTCCTTGAAAAACGCTTGATATTCCCTCATGGAAACCAAAAACCTTTTAATATTTGGAATGCAATGATCCCATCGCCATATTTGGTTGCGGTCTTCTGACGTTGAAGTTAACAAGCATTAAATATTCATGATTAAAACATGATACAGTTAAAGTGAATTTGAACAATTGATAATATCCATTGACTGTATGTGTATAAAGGATTTCCATGAACATTATTTTTAGAGTTGCATTTATTTTAACAATTAGTTATATTGATAAGGTTAGTCTGGTAAATGTTTTGGTTTAGGTACCTTGAAAGTGCTTGAACTTTTCATTTTTAAAAGCTGTTTGAACGCTGTTCTGAAGACCAGAGCTTTTTTTAGCCACATGATAATCAAGCAAAGATCAGAAATATAAGACTCTCTCAGTAGTAGTAGCCGCTCAGTAAGTTGAAGTGATAGTACCTTGAGCAGTTGGAAAAAATATATTTTAACTTACAGCACCATTTGCTGTGTGACATCATGTTTTAACATTAGGAAGACAACATTAAACTGCTGTTTCCTTGTGACTTTACAAGACTGCTAAAGAGATGTAGTCAATTACATTTGTGGGGATGTTCCTGATCTACCTTTATCGTCCTTTATACGATAGAAACTTTATCCACCTTTTACTTCTGTTTTCTTTTTCTTTTTTTTTTTAAACCTCTTTGTCTCCTTACACGTTTGTATCACTGTTAATAAATGCATTAAAAATGTCTGAAAGTGCTGCAGAGATTGAAGTACACAAACCACCCGTTGGGTCTTTAACTGGCTCAGATATCGTGGAGTCGAACCCGGGGAAGTTCAAACTGGGAGACAATGAACTTCAGGAGAGGAGAGATTTCGTGGAGCGGACCAGGAAATCTGTCCAGGTAATCTGCATTAAAGATTTTTTCTAGCTTGTTGTTTTTTGCAATCTCATATAGTGGTGTAGTCCACTATTTTATATTGAGTGTTATTTGAGTAAACTCTGAATGTGTATAGTGCTTTTGTAAATTGTTTTTTTACCTCTGCGCAGAATGTGTATGTTTTATTTTGAAAGGTGTTACCATTGGTTACAAGTGGTCATGTTGGAAGAGAGACTATTGCATAAACATTGCCTGGAAGGTCTCTATTGTGTTTTGGCAACTGGTGTTTCTAATAAAGCAAAAAGTCAAAGCAGCAGCTCCTGTAACTGAAGCAGAGTAACTTGTGTGTTCTCACAGTGTTTTTACTCTAAGGAGCCATATTGATCATCCATTAATACCTGTCAGCTGGTTTACCTGAACCGCAGCTGTCGAGCTCCTGACTTGGCTGAATACAGTCAATGTCCGCCGTGTTGGCACAAAGGGAATTATGAGTCAGTTTCCAACACATGAGTCTTTGCAAGCAAAGGTAACATCCTTAAATAGATCTGAAGAAAACTGAGTCATCTGAACCAAAGAAAGGAGCTTTACGGAGAGAAACAAAAGACCTACTGACATTTGATTGACGATTTGCCAGCTGACGAATCTGGAACAGCAGCAGAAAATTTAATGAAACTGTCTTCACCGAGCTGTGTTTTTAAAGTGATTTCTGCTACGATTGTGAAACATTGTGGACTGAGAGTTGTAAATCCTTTTGTGTGTGTGTGTGTGCGCGCGCAGGAGATGAAGGATCATTTGTCCAGCCCTTCTGCTGTGGCTCAGGCAGAGAAGAAGAACAGACAGGTTGGTGGAGGTTTAAGCATACACACTTTACTGGGTAAAATGTCATGAATTAGAGTTACATGATCTGAATGATGTAACTCAGAAATGTTTTCAGGATAAAAACTCAACTGATCCTGTGTACCTTTACACGTATATCTTTAACGTTTAAGTGTTCATAAACAAACAAACTAGTGATGATTTAAGATTTGTGCCAATATGATACAGCCCTTTTGGCTTCCCTCAATCAAAACGATACTTGAGGTGTCATGGTGGCCTCATGGCCTACAACAGAAAACACATAAGAGTGATACAAAACAAAAAAAAAACAAGGAAGTTGTGCTAATCCTACAGGGGTCAGCAATGAGTTCACCCTAAATGAAATGTCAAATCCAAAATGTTTCCACACTTATGACTTAATTTTTCCACCACTGAGATTACTGCTTGGTGCCTCTTCAGGACCAAAATGAATCAAATGATGATTGTGTTTGAGAAAAATAATATTCAGGCTCTCTAAGGTCAAGCACACGATGTGCTTTGGTAACAACTGCTCTGGAGTGCAAAGCACATTGTTTATTTGAACTGTGAATTCAAACATATTGTTAAAAGATGAGGTATACACTTTTTATAGAATGGTAAATTAAGTTATGAATATATAGCTCTAGTGTTCAGGCTACCATCTTTATTATACACCACAAGAAGGGACAACTAAATCAAAGAGTTCTGCTGTACGGTTGCTATTTTCTGACATTTCAGGCGCCACATTCCCAACTCAGTTACACTTTAATCAGGCAATCTCACTTCACTTTTGTTCACGTGAGCATGCTAACTGCAGAATTTAAACATTCTTGGAGTTTGGTTTTAACACTACAGAGGAACTGTGGTGAGAGGACGTTGGGCAGTTTGGAGTAACTTGTCATTTAAAATCAACAGCTGAAGTGTGGCCCATCATCCGTGTTTGTTTTAAGTCGGCTTATTTTTGACAGCTTGACTGATTCAGTCATTGCTTACTTTAAGATATGTTTCACACTTCAGCTGATGTGTTGGCAGGTCGCTCTGACACATTCCCATCTGATAGAAAAATTTAAATTATTGCAGCAGCTTGTGATTTGGAAAGTGTTGTAGTCAGTAGCACACACACACAGCACACACACACACACACACACACACACACACACACACACAAACACAGTCTTTTTTTTTTTAATTTGCTAATCTTATTCCTTGTGTGTGTCTTTGTGCAGGCTCTGCTGACTTCATCAGGCCACGACAGGTCATCAGGGCTGGAGGCTCATATGGTGTCTGCAAACTCCAGATACATCGAGGAGCAGCAGGAACAACAGCAGGTAGAAGAGAGAAAAAGTAGGCTTTGATTTAGAAAAAGGATGGAAGGAAGAAGGGAGTGAGTCTTTTATTATCTACTTTAGAGAGGAATTGAAATCAGAGTATAAAGAAAGTGTAAAGAAAACACTGCAGCAGCATATTAGTGACCAGAGTGACCAATGCAAAGTCCCATTTTCCAACATTTAACATGCTGTGTCTATGTAAAATGAGACTTCATATAAACTCCCATATGAGAGCAACCTAACTGTCAGACTGAAGCTTGAAAACGTTGTAATGGTCGTTTTTATTAGGTTATGTTAACAGATGAGGGGGAAGATTTAATCAAAGGCTCACATTGCAGGAATAGAAAATGAGCACAGCGAGTGAGGGATTCCTGCTGCAGTCCTTTTTATAACGATGAGGTAGACGAGATGTGCTGTACAAAGTGTCATGCTGTGAATGAAACAAAAAAAAGGGTTAGATCTACGCGCAAAAAGGTTATTTCCGGTGTCAGAGTATGAGCTGTTGGTTTCTATTTCCCACGGTGATAAATGATGAAACAGTTTGTTCACACATCCTGTGTCAGGTTGTGGTTTTAGTCGGAAGTGAATGAAAAACCATTGTGCCTGTTCACACCTTTGATTTAATGATAGAAGAGTGTATTTCTGCGCTTGGGGAGCTGCATCAGCTCTTCCAACTCAACACTATATATGTGTGTGTGTGTGTGTGTGTGTGTGTGTAGCTGATCATGCAGGAGCAGGATGAGCAGCTGGAGTTGGTGTCAGGCAGCATCAGAGTCCTCAAAGACATGTCGGGACGCATCGGGGATGAGCTCGACGAGCAGGCTGTGTGAGTGTACACCCACAAGCGGAATCCTGCCCAACAATTATTAGATGTTGTATTGCTCCCTCGCTACTTCATTTCATTTCTTTTGCCTGATTGATTCTTAATATCTGAAATAATTTTAGTCATTTTGTGTAAGTCAAGATAAATAAGAAAATGCATTCTACAGATTACCTCAGAATAACAGACACCAAATACTTCATACTTCTCTTCTTGTGTAGTGGTTGACATTGGCATTGTCAAGTTCAGTTATTATTACCATTATGCGAATAGGCGGATTTATCTAATAATATGTTGGATTCATGCACATACAGATTTGCAGACATTTTAATTAAAAGACTTTCATAATTTGGTGTCTCCCGCTCAGTAACGTAACGAGGACCCCCTGGGGGTTGGGGCGCTGCCGCTGAAGACCCAGGAATATGTTGATAGACAGAAACTTAATTAAGAACTATTTTTAATGGATTCATTGTTTAAGTCATTTTTTCAAGACAAAAAAACAAATGATTCTTTGTGTGTAGCCACGCCATTGAGGTTTTGCTGCATTTTCTTTGTCTTATGTGACAGTAAACTGAACATCTCTGTAGTTTGGACTGTTGGTTGGACAACACAAGTAATTTGAAGATGCCATTTTTGGGCTTTAGGAAATTGTGATTGTGAAAAATTGTGATTTTTCTCCATTTACAGTTTTACCTGTTATTGAAGTGATAAAGCTGTTGTTCAGGAACAACCTCCTTTTGAGTCCTTTACCTTCAAAGAAAAAGTGTGTTTTACACCACTGAATGACCGCATGTCGCCTTCAGCTCAAAGCAAAACATCCTTCTTCTGGTAAATGTAGGAAATCATTGTAACATTTAAAGTAGAGCAGTTAGTCAGAGGGTTAGAATACCTTCGCTGTTTAGTAATAAGAGTTTTAAAGGCCATGTCTGAATAATTAAGCCTTTTTAATGGGAGCTTTGGAGCTCCTTTGCAGTATTTTTGTTTTTTTTTTTCTTTTGCTTTTTAATGGAATATTCTGGTCCTTTCTCCAGAGGACGACGGTGGAGGTAGAACATTTCTTTTATTTGCTCTGAGCACGATCCCCATAAACGTTTCCTGTGACTTGTTTGGTCAACAGAAGGGTGACTAAACAAATCGTACACGTGTACACGTCTTCAGGAAGTAGGACGAAAATGATCTTTCTCTCCTTTCAGCCTTGGTAAACAACAAGGATGACTAAATACCCCCATGGAAACACACGGGGCCGAGCAGGAGAAACACAGCAACGTACGCAAACTATATCACCTTTTATTCATCAGTCAACACTGACTCACACAATGTCACGGTGAAGTCACGATAAATTATTACCTGCAGGCTCCATCATCTTTGAAGCAGTTTAAACTTTACTCTAGCTCCACCCTCAGGACAAACGTTTTTAGACATTTTTAGCCCCACTACTGGCTCTGTGAATAGCAAACTTCAGTCAGTATATCTCTTTTATCCAATGGACCAATAAAAAATTGCAGGATGTAATAAAACTGTGGCCTTGAAGGGTGCCAGCAATCCTTTAGAGGGGTTTTTCTTTTTGTACATCATTCAGACACGCACACCACATTTCTCTTCTAATAACATCACGTAGAGCTGTAAATGTCTACAACGGCCAAGGGCACTTATTTGTTTTTAGTGTTTAAATAAGTTTCAAGTACAGTTTTCATCGCAAAGTAGAGAAATGAGTGTGTACTGATATGCCTCCACAGTGTTTGGCGCTTCCACAGTCACATTTTCTGATGGTACTTTTAGTTTAAATGACTGTGCGCTTCTCTTCTCTCTTCAGTATGTTGGGGGATTTTGGAGATGAGATGGACCAGACATCATCCCGCATGGACTCCGTCCTAAAGAAGCTGGAGAAGGTGTCTCACATGACCAGCAGTACGTTTGCACTCGCACGCGCACACACACACATCGATACTGTGTGCGGTTTATGAGAAGCTAGAGTCAGCAGCTGGTTAGCTTAGCTTAGCACAAAGACTGGAAGTAAGAGTTAGCTTTGTGTAAATCAGCAAGAAACTATTCCTTTAATACTTTCAGATATCTTTACTTGTTTCTCGTATACTCATATACTCACCTGCATGTCCTCCTCTCCATGTTCTTCAGGTCGCAGACAGTGGTGTGCCATCGGCGTGCTGGTCACCATCATGATCGTGGTCCTGATCCTCTTCTTCGCTCTCTGATACCGGTGACCTCTGACCTACCGACTATGTTCAGCGACCTCTCCCTGTTTGGACGGATAGTTGGACAAATACAGGACGAGGGACGTGTCTCTCCTTCTTCCCTTCCCGTCCCACCCTTTCTTCACACTTGAGGAAACTGGTGACCCGCAGTGAGAAGTCAGGATGTAATCCTCCTCCTCCTCTGCTTTCAAATGATTCTTCTCCGCTGGCCTCTACCAGCGGAAGCAGCTTAACACGAGAAAAAAAAAAACAAAAATCTGGTGGTATTATGAATTTTATACTAGCGCATTTCAGTTGTTGTTGGAAGTAACGGTACTGAATGGGAGGGTCGGGACAGGAGGCTGCTGCTGTTGGGTTTAAAAACGCTAATGTGCACACGGTTTAGGCAATCGAGATGCATTCAGGAAATTTTAATGTCTATCACCATGAACATCAGGGTTTGAAATTTACACCCAAAAACTGATCAGTTGTAGTAAAACGTGTTATATGGATAAATCAGTGAACAGTGACGTTAGGAAACATCCGTTTTCATCATCATTAATAACTTTTGGATGATCCCGCACTCCGATGAACCACAAACTTCATCTATTTTTTGAGTAAATAGTTTTATAGGAGTGAAAGGACATGCTCTGTTTGTGGACAGCTATTGTGACATTAATTTCAGTTGGCCGGTGAGAAGTGATTCCTGGCAGCTGCCAGCCAAAATGTAGTTTTTGGATAACTGATAAATATGGATTTATCAACTCTTGCAGCCATTTGTGTTTTAAGCTTACAGGAGCAGCGTTGGGTTGATGGGGGGGGGGGGGGGGGGTGTTTTCAGTGTTGCCTTAAATATATTTTTATATTGTAAAATGTGCCGTATGTTTCTGTGCCTACATGTGAGTCAGGGTGGCGATTGAACACTAGGAGAATGGGTCTACAAGTCTACAGGTTTTTCCTTCCGGTCCCACATCATACCAGCTGATTTCACTCACTTAACTTTTTCCTCCCCCGGGTGAAACGTGTCAGTCACCTGTGACATCAGCTGCTGCGGTGTTTGTGGTCAAAACAAAACAACGTGTAGACTCATAGTTGGCCTGACACAAGGCTGCCCATCCCTGGCACTAGATGCTGCTGGTTCTGCTCCGCTGCCCGCTTTGTCACAAATGTATAGATTCCCGGAGCTGCAACCGGCGGACAGAAACGGTTCATTTCCTGCCCTGATTGTGATCCGTCTCGGTGAGGTGAAGTCAGGTCTGCAGCCAGCCGCCTTCGCAGTATCCCCCCCCCCACCCCAACCCCACTCCACCCCGCAGGCTGTTAACCACACGATTGGCTGATGCTTTGTTACTCTCACTGGGTGATGAGAGACAACCTTGGCTCAGAGCGAATGGGTTTGCCTGTTTTATTGAAAAGCTTTAGCTAATGAGAGGACGAACAGTTGCTGGGCAGGATGTCGCCGCTCGCAGTCCAGATTTAGGCTTACAGCTCCCTCTGCTGGAGGCCATGGGTCATGTTTCTTTGTGTCATGTCAGGTAACACTGCCCACGCTAGGGTGTGTTGCAGTGTTGTATAAATACAAACTATGATCCTTTTAAATTTGTGTGTAAATTGACATGATTCCTGTAAAAAAAAAAAAAAATGCTTTATGCACATCTTATTTTTTAATCCCGTGTGATCCAGGTTTCTTTCATGATTTTTGCTTCTGTCAACCAGTTGCAGAGAATATGGTGGATTTAATAGTTACGTCCGACTTCCCCTTTTTTTTTTGTCACTAAAAGAGACAAAGGTCAGATGTTCAGAACGCTTCACTTTGTTGAATTTCCTGGCGGCCTGAGGGCTCTTAATCCTGTTCTCTCCGTAGTTAGCTGTGCGCTTTTAATGTGCTTTTATATAATCAAGCCCTCATTCCTTAAATGCTTCAGTGGGGAAAATTAACTGAATATGTGGAAAATGGTTGCAAGCATCAATGAAGTACTCTTGTGGTTTTCACTCCTGTCATGAGTCACTGTGAGACGCAAAGTAGAGGTTTGTGAAGGTTAAAAGCATCTTGAAACACTGAAGGATTTCGAAATATACAGTAAACCATATTTTTTTTTCCTGTGAAGCTGAGGCTGTAATGTGCTTTTCTGTTTGGATTTTACACCATGATACTGTAACACATCTGTATGAGAGAGTGTTGTAGCGAGCTCAGTCTTTTTATTTTTTGTTTCCAGATCTGGATCTAAAAGATTCGTTTGAAGCTGATTTTATAGCATCAAGGCACAAAAAAAAACTTCAATCTGACCACAAAAGTCACTCTGATGTTAATCCGATGATCACTGTTATTTAGCAGATCTCATCAGTAAGTTCTTCTGAGCCACATTCAAACTTTTTTTCAAACCAAGTACATTTTTTCAAAACTTGATTCATTTTTATCATCCTGACTCTTTTCTTTGGTGAGAGGGGTTGGGGGGTTATCAGAGCTTCGAGATCATGTCAGTTATTGACTTTTGGAAAACATTAAGCAAACCTGGGAACTGACTGACTGAGTGCCAATGATCAGAATATGATTTCTTCTGTTTAACCAGCCGCCCACTACAGAGAGAAGCTTTTGGCTGTGAAGTTTTTCTTCTGAATGTAACCAAACTTTTTTTTTTTTTTTTTTTTTTAACCAAACATCATTTGCTGGTGAAACAGTAAAGACGTTGGGAGGATCTGAGTGTCCAAAATGTTGTACAGTACTGACTGCCATTGTGTCCTTTTAATACCAAACGTGTGTCTGCAGTGTTTCCGACTCTAAAGGGGAAGACAAAGAAAACATTACATCTGCCTAAAATGAACTAGATGATTGTTTTCTGACTGGCATCCAGAAATTTCTGAAATTGTACAGTGAGGTTTGAAGTTTCATTAAACCTGTTGGACATGAAGTGAGTGGACATCAATGGTGATTCTTTTTTTTTCCCATCTAAAAACTTAATGAGGCTTTTAAACGTGAATACATCAATGTTAAAAATTGTAGCTTAGTTCCCCCGCTGAATACGCTATTTTTCTGTCTCCAGTTCCCTCAGTGATTTGTACTTCAGGTAAAATCTTTCACCTAATTGCTGGTGTTACAGTTTTAATCGAGGGGCCCCTCTTCAAAGATGGAAATAATCCTACTTGGAGCAGAACCATCATGTGAAATTACATTTACTTTAGCTGTAATGAGCAGAGCACGAGTCCCTGGTGGCTTTATGAGGAAGGAGCTGTGAAAGTAAGTGGGCAGTAGTCGGGATTCCGGCTCGTTCAGACATGCAGCAGACAGCAGTCTTGTGAAACTCTGCAGGAGTGAGAGACTCTGACAGGATCACACTGACATCAGCTGCTCAGTGATGAGTTCATTGAAATTGAAAAGTACTCATTCTCATGCAGTTAGCCTGTTGCACTACATGTATAACAGATTCTGAAAGACTTATTTTTTAGAATAAATGAATTAATCGACTTTTTTACTAAGCTTATTCACTCTCCGGGATGATACATCCTATCAGCTGGAGTTTCTATTGTAGAATCTTCGATATGAAAGATCACACAGTAAGTAAAATAATGTTTTACACTGAGGCTGAAAGAAGAGCCCTGCTATCAGACAGACAGAAATTTAATCGTCAACTATTCTGATAATTCACTGTTTACATCGTTTATCAAGCAAAAATGCCAACAATAGCTGGCGTCTGTGTGCTTCATTTAATTGTAAATTCAATATCTTCATATCTATCACAGTGGGCTTTTTGAAATTGAGATGAGCTATCCATTGTTCGTTTTTATAGGCTAAAAGATTTGTTGATTGTCTTCATTACAGGTATGTAAAATAAACTTTTCAGTCACAACTCCTGCATGTTGTCTGCCGCCGTCTTTGTCCAGCCTTGAATTGGGTTGTGACAAATAGCAAAATTGACTTATTTATTGATTATTCAATAGTAATTTACGAATTACAGCACACCTTACACACAAGTTTTATTCCAAACTTCATTTTCACCAACATACAAGCCAAAACTATATGATAATGGAAGAATATGGTGGTCTGTCATTCTATGATACTGAATCAAAGTTTGTTTGCGAGGGCTGAGCTTCTTGCCTGTGCAGGTCAGCTTCCAGTGCACATGTAACTTCTCCCATCCAAGGTGTTTAGTCGGAAATTTTGGATAATTGGTGTCAAAGTTTTGAAAGAAACGCCACAACAAAACAGCAAAACCTTCTCCTGGTCTGGTATGAGACAGTAGATTATGGTGACCCTTTCCCACTTGTGCTTCTGTCACAATGTTTTAGCCTGTAACACAAACACTGAAATGGTTGCAGAAAATACATCATACACGACCCGGAGACATGTTTGTTGTCTTTATTAGCCATGCCAATGTTAATGCTGGTTGGATCCTTATTTTTCCTCTAGTGCCACCATGAGGCTGGTGTCTCAACAACAAATCTGGTACACATTCAAGTCCTACTCCCACTCAATAATAACAACTTGGGTCAGCACTTGACTTTCCATCCAGTTTGGTTTATGTCCTCATTATATACTGCCAACGTTTATGACCGAACACCTGCAGAGCAAACAAATCCCATCAGCCTCAGCTGTACTTTCTGTGCATGTTAGTGCATGTTAACACACTGAACTAAGATGGTGAGCAGGGTAAACTTTAACATCAGCATGTTGGTTTTGTCACTATAAGCTTGTTAGCATGCAAGCATTAGCATTTAGCTCCAGCCTGACAGAGCTGCTAGCACGTATGACGTCTTTAAGCGTCTTTGGAAAATTCAACAACATGCCATTATTCTTTAATTAACTGTTATAGAAGTTACATATTGTCACTGTAAAAAGATATTAGATGGAACATAACATCAGCTAAAACTCCACCCTCTCATAGTGGAGGGCACC
Source organism: Protonibea diacanthus (assembly GCA_028641955.1). Classification (NCBI taxonomy): domain Eukaryota; kingdom Metazoa; phylum Chordata; class Actinopteri; family Sciaenidae; genus Protonibea; species Protonibea diacanthus. The sequence goes on along the minus strand of CM053977.1, from coordinate 14,599,396 downwards.
TTGAGTAAAGATCTCTGGAAAGGTAAATAAAGACTCCACACAGCCGTAAGGTCAATCCTGTTTGTTAAAAACCTTTTTATTAAGATATTCAGATTTTTTCCTCATTTTTAATCATCAGTCTGGTTTCTTTTTTCTCTTTACAGTAGTTAATGTGCAATTATCTTTATTACTGGGTCACAGTTAGGAATTCACAAAGTTATTGGCACTTGGAACACATGGGGGAAAAACACTGGCATGTACACAGGGCAGGATGGGGCAGCGGGGGGGGCGGGGGTGGTGGCGCGAGGGGGCATCAGGGCAGTTGGTTGAATGGGGAGGCGGAGGCGAGTGAGGTAAAACACGGCAGGGCTGGGAGTACAAGGTCTGGGGAGTGTGTGTGTGTGTGTGTGTCTGTGTGTGTGTGTGTGTATGTTGGGGTGAGGTTGGGTATTTTCTTTGACATCAGTAGGCTACTGCATTGTTTTTATTTTATATATTTTTTTATCTTTGTTGTTTACTTCAAAGCTCTTATTTCACTTTTTCATTTTCTAGGTTATGAAAGAATAATAAGAATAACAATACCTCATGCTAGGGTGCACATCTAACAATCAAACTTGATAGTGCTTCTATGTCATAATGTACAGTTTATATATTTATATATTTATAGTGGAAAAAACAGAAAAGAAGAGTTCTGCAGGTATTTTCACCCAACAACACAGAGACAAGGAAGAAGGAATAAAAATAGTCATTCCACGGTTGCTATGATCATATATAAGCCCAGCCCCCTGTTCTGTAGTATGATTCTGAGGTAAGACTGTTGACATGGACTCTCGACTTGTGTCTACGTTTCTGTAAAACCCTGCGCTGTAATGCATTCAAATGGTCAGAGCGCTCTGCTGAGGCTCTGGGTTTGTTCCTGAAAACAAAAATGTTACCTGCTTTGTAGCAGCAGCCACAGCAGTTCAGAAGCTGCTTGCAGCGCTGAGATATCTGTGGGGGATTAAGGTCTGCTATGGCTGAGCTCCCGAGGTAACTGGTACTTTTTTTTTCCTTTTTAAACTGCATCAGTGACATGAGAGACACGCTGCGCACGTCCTGCAACATCCTGAGAGTCTGCGGGTGTGTGTGCTTGAGCTTCTGCTATCAGAGGGATTTGCCTGTTTTGTATTCATTTATACATATACAATTATTTATATATATATATTAAATATATATATATATATATTTAATATGAGTGTGTTTTGTCTCTGGTGTGTGGGGATTTGGGAAAGAGCCCGGAGTAAATGTTTCCTGGATAGAGACTACAGACCTGCAGGCGAGGCGGGGAAAGGGACTCGCGAACTTAGGGGATAGGTCGGACGAGGGCTGATGAGGTCAGGCACAAGCGCGGGGAAGATGAGGAGGAAGAGGCGGCTGAGCGGAGAAGAAGGGATGGAGAGGAGAGATGGCCACGATGAGGATTCACCTCTTGATCACGGTCTTGATAAAAAAAAAAAAAAAAAAGAGTCTCGCATCCACTTCCCTTGCTCCTCTGTTCTCAAGTTTAGCCAGTTTTTAAACATACTTCACAACAACTGACAATCCTCCAATTTGTCAGTAGGGTCCCTACACAGGAAAGATCCACCCTCTGTTTTACTAGTTACTGGTATCGAGCGTTGAGTTCTTGCCTCATTTATTGTAGTCATATGCCCTGGCCACTTCTAAAAGAAAGAAAGATTAAAGCTGCATTAATCCACATTTTTATATTCACGACTGATCAAAAAACCGCATGTAATGTGACGGGGGGGGGGTACCCCATGTTACCCCAGAACCCCACCTTACCCTGCAGTGCTACAAGAGCATTTTAGCATCTTTCAGCAAATTGTTTTGGTTTTGCAGTCTACAGCTTTATTGTTTTGACTCACTATGTTGTCTTGTTTTTTCAGTGAAAAGCTTAGATTCATTCCTGAATGCTAACTGTTCAGCACCAAACAGAGGACAGACAAAGTTAGCGACTAGCTGGTGAAGACTGTTTCAGTTATTTCATTCTGGAGTCAGTGGAGACCTTAACAGAGCTGAAAGCGTAGTAAATATTGGACTTTAACATTCAACAGGTGGCCAGAAACATGATGACACATGAATGCTAATACACTGTTAGTACTAGTACTGCTGTTCAATGTTGGACACACCAAGTGTTCATGTGTGCAAGGGTGGATTTTTCCTTTAACATTTTGACTGGATTCAAAGAAAAGGGGGCCAATACCACCTTCAAACAGATGATACAAGTCAACCCCCACAAAGATTTTGATGGAATTAATAAGTTGAAAAGTGTTTGTGCTTGTTTGGATCGAACCAATCATTAAACATTTGTTGGGTGAACGTACTTTTGTTGGTCATTTTTTGTGGGATTCTTTTTAAAAAAAAAAAAAAAAAAAAAAAAAAGACCCGGAAATGATCAGAATTCACTTCATGCCAATTTCCAGATCTGTGTAGGAAAACCTGTCTGAATCAACCCCTCACCCACCTGAACTCCCCCCCCCTTCCCACCCCCAATTCAAAAAGGAGAGTTTGCACAGTCTATGCTCCCACTTCCCACTCGTGGGGAGGGGGGGGGGGGGGGGCAGGTCGATGGGCACATCGTTATCATCATCATCATCATCATCATCATCATCTTTACAGTAAACAACAAATGTCATAAAGAGAGAGAAGAGAAAACAAACATACAAAATAAAAAAGGGAATAATAGTACAAAAAGATAAAAACAACAAAAATAAGGAACTTACAAAAAGAACCCTCACATTACATCTCGACCCCCCCCCCCAAAAAAAAAAAAAAAAATCAACAAAAGTTCCACTTCTGACACCAGCATCCAAACCACAGACAAGAAGTGACATAGTGAGCGTGCTCAGAAAGGTGCAGAGGGCTTTGGCTCTCCGGGACAGTTGAGCACTCGCCCAAAGGTGCTTTGTTTTGTTTTTTTTTTAAAGATTATTTCACTCTCTCCTTGTCACTTTTGTTCCTTTCTGCGGATCGGCAGCCGAGACGGAGATCAGGAGTGAAAAACAGACGGACAAAGTCGTGGATGGACGAGTCAACGCACAAAAACAGTTGCAGTGCTCTTTTTTTTTGTTTTGGAAGTCAAGTTGTCAGCAACTTTCAATCTGCTGACAACTTTATTTGGCATCTTGGCCCACGTGCAGTGGACTTTTTTTTTTTTTTGCGGGTTGGTGTCTTGTGTCAGATTTGTAAAATGAGCAGCAGAAGCCTCCGTCGGCCTGCTGTTAAGGTGCTCGGATGAATACAGTGATCGAGACTCTTTCATTACAATCGTAGCTTGTGTAGGATCACTGCTTCTTGGGATCTCGCCCTCTGGTGGCGTTGGCGTTTACTGCTGAGCCCCCCCCCCTCTCTTTCTCTGAGCCTCAGTAGCAGCATTTAGCCACCAGGTGGCGTCTAAAGAAAAACAGACATTCAAGCAGCAGTAGCTTATTCTTTGCGGAAAAGCTGGTTCGAGAACCAGGTCAAGTAACCTTACTTTGGGTCGATTTCTTAAGAAAGTTTATGCAAGCTTGGCTGATAAATGTTCATCTATCGTCACAAGACAATGGGTAAGATTTTATCCATGAAGAGATTTTTTTTAAAAAAACAGACATTCAGACTTGTAGCCTTAAAATGATGTGAGCCCAGCAGTGTTTTGTTTGTGTGGACCGTCCATCCATCCATCAGTCGGTGCATCCGTGCTTTCTGCAGTCCCTGATCCCGCCCCGACAACAGCTGCAGTGCAGTAAAAACCAAACATCTGGTCCAGCATTAAAAGCCCAACCCTCAACCCTCCCGCCCGCAGCACCTCAGTCATACAACAATCGCAATGCAAAAATATGTGGTTCTCTTTCTCTAAACTATTTTACAGCTAACCATGTCTCCACTTTGTCTTTTTGTCATTTTCTTTTTTACACAACTTGGCAACTCTACGTACACGTGTTAATGTTGAATTATTAGTAGCATCTGTCTCAAAATAACTCTCAAAGACTACAGTACACTAGCTCAAATGTAGAAAATAATAATAATAAAAAAAAAAACATAATAGCAACAGAAAGTGAAATGTAAAAAAAAATGTTTAAAAGAAACATTTTGAAATGTGTACAAAGCTCTTCTAAAAGCGTGATTCCTATCGCTTTGAAAAAAAAAAAGAAAGAAGTCTGCTCTGGCCCCGCTTAGCTTTCCATCATAAAACTGTGCTCAGACATAGCTGCCCTACAAAAAGGCAAAAATCTGAAACCTGTGACGACTTCTAAAAGGTCAGAGGTCACAGGTGGGTTTTATCTCTCATCAAAAAAATAAAAGAAAACGGTATTCTGTGATATACAGCCCATGGTACTGGGCTTAGGAACTTTCATTGTTCAGTTTCATGTTTCAGTTTTTGTGAGTGTTCAAAACTTTCTAAAATCTTTATGGAAAAAAAAAATCATTCTCTCCTTCCTCCTTTCAGTAACACCCAGCTACCAGCTCATAACTTTTCCTCCAAATCAAAAAAGAGGAAATAAAACAGACACAGATATCACAAAGCAAATATCCCTTTTTGCTGTGCTCCTTTGGAGTACACCAAATGTCTCTAAAATGTATCTTCAAAGCGCTGCATGTGGAAACCAGTTGGAACCCGTGTGTCGACAAGCCGAGGCCCCAGGAGAACAGGCCAAGCAGCGACAGACGGCCGAAATTTGGACAAAAAGCTTGTTGGAACCGCCTTGACCCTCAACAATCACTTCTGCAGTCTTTTCAAAATCTTGCACAGTGACACAAAAAAAAAGTACAAAACTTTCAACTTCAGAAGATTAAAGCTCAACAACTGGGGTCGAATGCTGCTGCTACAGTGGTTCCCTCCCCGTGTCTTCCCCATATGGGATTGTCAGATGAATCTAAGGCCTCACCAGATTACACATAAAATTACACATATATATCTTAGAAAATTCTTTCCTGCAACTAATGATTATAATTACTGGCACTTACGTTTGCTCGATAAATTGTTGGGTCCACAAAATTGTCTAATAACTGTAATAATATGCCCCGCAGCTTCGCTTAGAGGTCTTCAAATTGCTTGTCTTGTGTCGCCTTGTTTTGACGATATTCAGTTTATCATCACAGAACACGGAGCATATTTATATTTGGCACCAAAGTGGGAGCCAGTGATTTTCAATTAACAAAATTCAACCGACTGTTGTTCACAAACTAATCATCTGATCTAATTATTTAATTATTGTTATTATTTGAACGAAACAATCCGGGAAGGGAACATCATGTCTACAACTTGAGATGCACTGCATTTAGATACGATTTTGCACGAGCACAAAAGGTTGGGAACCACTGTACTACTAAATCTGATGCGTGTCCACACTGCTGGTTAATATCGGGCTCCTGCTAATTAAAAAAAAAAAAAAAAATCCATCGTTTTTCCTGATCTGTTAACTGCTGACTGCAGATGTCTTGGGTTCAACATAACGCACTGACAACAGCTGGCCATAATGACTGCCAATGAGGCCAAAATCACCTCTATAGTTGCAGTAAAAATGTTTTCACATTATCGTATTGCAGTGCTTAAAAAAAAAAAAAAAAAAAAAGAAGAAGGACACTGGGGTAAAAACATTCAGCCAAATGTGTTTTCTTCACAGATATTTAGTGCAATTTCAACTTTGTGGGAGAAATCAAAGCTCATCTTCTTTGTCATCCGGACAAGTTTTGGAAGCTTTATTCTTTATCTGGATCCCAAAAAAAAAAAAAAAAAAAAAGGCAGGTGCTTGTCTCGCTGGAGTCGTTTTTGAACGATTTAGACAACTCTACCGTTTATTCATTCAGCCCACGACCCCGCCCCTCTGCAAAATGCCACGCTACATAAATAAACAAGCACCCAGGTATTTATCTTGGTGGCACAGGGCCAGGGAGAGACGATCACCTCCTCCTCCTCCTCCTCCCTGTCATTAGCCTCCTCTCTCTCTCCTCTCACTCTTGTCTCTTTGTCTGGATTGTGGCTTCGCTCATGTGACGGCAGACTGCCGCAATGCCTCATCTGTCCTGGGAGATTCTTAACAAACATCTCCTCCTCAGGAAGAACAGCACCACCACCACCACCACCACCTCCTCCTCCCCCTCCTCCTCCTCCTCCTCCCCTCCTCACTGCTCAAGTCTAAGATGATTGTAATTATTATTATTTTTTAACCCCACTTGGTCACTTGGTTCAACAGTCTGGTTCGATGATTGGCTGCATGTCTCGCATGGACATTTTGATTCTTCGGCCAAAATATAGGGATAGACAGATCATCAATTGTCTGATTATTAAAAAAGGTGCAGTAAACACACACACACACGCACACGAAAAACCCCAACTAACTGATCCACAGTGTCCCATGAGAGGGGGGCGGGCAGCACGAGGACACACGCTCACACACACTCACACAAACACCGCTTGGTCAGATGCACCTTCACCCAGTTATTTGCATGTTTGCATTCAAATTGTTCACATATATGCACACGCACACAAACACACACACGCGGCGATGTATTTGGCAGCTCCATCTGTTGTTGTAGACAGAGACAACACTCACTCACACTCACACACACACTTTCACACACTCACGGGGATACAGATATACGGGTGAGAGTTTGGCAAGGATTTACATTCTATGAAGAAAATGGAGTCGACACAGAAACGAAGCAGCGGCGGATGGAAAATGATGGTTTATGTAATGAAGCAACAAGGGACCAACACTAGCTCTGTGTGTGTGTGTGTGTGTGTGCGTAATGGATAAAGAGGGAGGCGAGACATGGGGGAGGAGGGGGGGGGTAGAAATGTATACATAAAGAGACGAGGCAGAAAGAGATGTAAACAAAGAAAATAGAAAACAGAGACGCTGAGAGAGAGACAGGCGAGTGCAGAGAGGGAGAGAAGAAAAAGAGAATTGAGGAGAAAAAAAGAGAAAAAAATCAAGAGGTGGAGGGAAAAAGTGTCAGTGTCCTGGCTGCAGTTGTGCTGCTGTCCCATGCAGGAGTGTACCAGGCAGCGACGGGATATTTAGGGAGGAAGTCTAGAGGATTTAAAAAAAACAAAACAAACTGAGCTAAAGAGTCGATAGAAGTGCTCATGATCTGCTTCGTCTTTTTAACATTTACATGACACTTACATATAAAGACACTTGACACTTACGTATATAAAGAAACGCTCCTCAAGAAACAGTAGAGCAGCGGCCATGATGTGAAACATGGCCACAATTCATCTGCAGATATGACACAGATGTATAGACTCTCTGCTGTGGATGTAGATATGTGACTCTGCAGATGTGTGTGTGTGTGTGTGTGAAGCAGTGGAGGCAGACAAAAACAAACAGCCTCTGCGCACATCCCACCCACTATCACACACACACACGCACGCGCACGCACGCACACACAGACCTTGCAGAGCTGAGCACCCAAACCACCCACACACAGTGACAGACATGCGCAGTCGCCACATGAAGCCAGACACACACGTATGCAGCACATAGATCGAGACGCAGACCCAGCCTGGCATAGGCATGCGCATTACACACACACGCGCACGCACGCACGCATACACACACACAGTACCACTGTCAAAGGCTCTTTCGAGTGAGGAGGCAGACATTAACATGCCATAAATGGAGATGGAGGGAAGCGAGCGGGGAGGAAAAAAAAAAACAAAAAAAAAACCTGCATACATACATTAATATGCACACACACACACACATTAAAAACACACCCACGCATTGTTCGCCCACAGACGCGCACATACACACACACATACACACACACAAAGCCTTCACAAACAGCTTCCAAACCCACCCTGCAACAAACCACACACAGAAACATACACACACACACTTACATACACACCAGTATGCATGCATGCATTCACACCAAATCATCCAAGCGTCCCAGCCACCCCCCTCCTCCTCCTCCTCATTCATCCCTCCTCTCTAGGGAGGCTCAGACTGTCCTCTTCTTCTCTCTCTATCTCACTCAGAATAATTTTTCTCATTTAAGGCGGCGGTTTTAAACAAAGGGTTGGAATAAAGAGATTTTTTTTTAAAAAAAAAAAGGAAAACAAAAAAACAGAAATGTGCAAACTGTCGCCTCCATCTCCCACAATCCCTTTCACTTTTTTTTCTCCTTTCTTTATCTCTATGGCATCTTCTCAGTTACTGAACTCATTTAAGTCTCCATGAATCGTACCATGTGCTCCAGAATAGAGGGTGGGGAAGGGTGGAGCTACCACTCGGTTACCTTCCACCTGCTGTCTGTAGGACCTTTAGGTGCTTGTCTCAGGACAAGGGCTCTTTGACTGATAGCCTTTTTAAAAGAAATAAAAAAAAAAAACTTGATATATATGCAAATATATATATATAAAAACAAATAGTCACGTAAACATCATTCCTCAAAAGCCAGGCTGTAAAAAGCAGACATTTTTTTTAGAACACTGGTCTACAAAACTGGTTCAGTTCAAGACAGATTAGATGAAGCCTTAAAGGTGTGTTTTTTTTTTTTTTTTTTTTTGGTTCTTCTCCGGGGTGATTTTCAACTTTCTGTTTCACTTAAGAGATGGTTTAACAACAGTCTCTTCACACTGAAGGTCTGTGTGTGTGTGTGTGTGTGGCAGTCCAAACATAAATACTGTCACATATAAAGCTGTGACAGTGACATTGAACAGTTCACCACGCAGCAGCCTCCACCACATTTCTGACACCACAATGGCAATAAGGTGCTTGAGGTTTGTCCTCATTTAACGAAAAAAGAAAGAAAAAAAAAAAGACCAAAAAGTCGGGTCAGAAATGTCGAGTTTACAATAAAACAAATCTTGACTATTAGAGTCTTTTCTTGTTTGGGTGCTCAAGATTATCACGCTTGCGGAGAAAAAAAAAAAAAGCATGGTAGGATGAGGAATCCAATGTACCAGTGAGTTAGTTCGCCAGAAATTAAAATTTAACAGGAACCTCTACGTAAAAAAAACAGGGCAAAGTTGTAAATGTGGATTTAACAGCTGGATTATGCTTCAAATTAAACACTCAACGCGTTCCCTTTTTAACCATGATGGCACCTTTGACTGTCAACACACACTGCTGCCCCCTACAGTCTATAGACGTCACATTTCATTTCAAGAACCTGTCGACGTCCACCAAACAGAGCAAACAGTCTCCACAATAAAATGACAGTATCGTAATAAAGAACATGGGTCTGCTTTTTTTTTTATATATATATATATAAATCCCAGATCTTCACAGGAAGTCTGTTTCCAATCTGATCACTTTTGCCAAAATGCTGTCATACAGAGAAAACTCTGCACTGAGGACTTCACAGTGAAACTTTCCATTTCATCTAGTGCCACTTCATGTTTTCTTTTGCCTTAAGATAAATGTTCCCTGACACACACACACGAACAGAACGAAATAAAAGAGCAGATCTTTCAGTAACGTCTGATCCATTTTGATTTAGAAACTGGTTACATATCAAGAGCTGTTTTGGTCTCAATAAATTATGGTAATTGAGCTACACTTGATGAATTTCAGTAGCAAATTGTACCTTTAAAAAAAAAAATTAAAAAATCAATTAGAGTATCAACTGTACCGTAACAGATGGATGCAGGACTCAATACCATCACTACTTTATTTGAAGACCAGCTGATCCTTTTTTTGCTAAATTAGCTAAATTAAATCCTATATTTCTCTCATGCGACAGGGACCAATAACTCCCTGATGTGACAATTAGACTTGATACCGTCTAGAGCTGGACTCGTCTGATCTGGTCTCAGTCTTGACTGAACAGTGGGGTATCTCACGATGATGCGAGGCCATAAACCCACCTTCTGTGGCCTGGATGTAATTTACACTAATCTACTACAGCCCTGACATTAGCCAAGGATCGGAAATTTGTTTGGATCTGCCACCGATTATGTTGAATACATGAGGAAGCTATTTTTAGTTTTACTCTTCTGGGTTTTGGCATTGATCAGATTTGTTTAGCAGACAAAAGAGAGAGCAGGCATACATTTACAGTTGGCTAACTTTGCTTGTTATTCATGCTTTCATTAGGTCTCTCATTCTCCAGTGCCAAACAGACAGATGTGTCTGTTTGGCACTGGGGAGTAATAGGCTTTATATTGATTGTCTGGGATTGATTTTATGATAAAAAAAAGACACTGAGGCCAAACTGAGACTAAAATATCAGTGGCACTAAATCAAAAAGGTTCAACTTGCAGCCCCTCGATTCAACGTCAAACTGAACAAGAGAAGAAAAGCCCTCCACAGACTTTAGCTGATGAGTGCGTTCAGCTGCATCGTGGAGGTTAATATTTCTAAAGAGAAATAATCTTGTTCTGAAAACTACCATTGAGCCACGCAAATATCAAAGGCAAATATGAAGGCAATATGACTTTCAGGGTTGTTTCTATGCCAACATTCTTTTGTGATTTCCATTATTTAAGCAGCTTTTGTTTAGACCTCTAAATACCTCACAGAAAGCCAGGAAGTTAACTGTCAAACCACGAAACTTTCAAGCGAGTGCAGTGAAAGTTCACCTTTTCCGTCACGTTTGCTGTCGCTTCGTCAAAACACAATACATTTTTAAAAAGGTGAACGTGCCCAACAACAGCCTCCCACGTCTACTTTGGTGTGATTCCCCTTTAATTCCCACGTTGCTTTGCCGTACTGTCGCTGACGCGGCTGACAGCGCCCAAATGTGTATTAGCGTGTATGTGTGCTCACCGCAGTGATGGGTGAATGAATCGAACCGTGTGTGAAAACACACCGTCTGGCCTCCCGCTCTTCTCTCTCTGCTGCAGCATACACACAAAGTGTGTGGCCGTACAAACACACACCTACACACAGACGCGCACGCGCACACACACACACACACACACATATTCCTTGCAAATGTACTGATGCCTGAATTAGCACCTTTGTCCGTGCCAAGCGAGCACGCATCCAGGCAGCAGAGCCTGAGGAAACTTGCGCTGCTAACTGGCATGGCTGCGAATATTTTCAGGGAAAACAATTTAAACATGAGCTGAGAACAAAACATCACTGCCGTATCCACGCACACACACACACACAAATCGCTCCTATGCTCACAGGCAGAAACTCTTGATTTTCCTTCAGATTAAAAAAAAAAAGGGTGATAAACAGATATATAAGTTTGATTTCAGCTTGTATTTTTTCTCCTTTTTTTTTCATTTTTTAAATAAAACCACCCCTCTTCTCTTTCTGATACGTACAAAAACGTATTTTCGATTGTACTCATACCGCAGGAAATAACACAGTGCATTTATCACGCGCAAACTCTTTGACAATCATCGGTAACATCGGTCCCCCTCTGGAGGCTTGGCAAAATAAAAAAAAATAATAAAATATATCACACGCAAAAAGGACAAATTAAGAATTTAAACACCAAAAACTGAAGTTATGTTTCTTTACATTTAGGGTCAAAAAGAGGGGGAGGTTGTGGGGTAAAGATTTTTTTTTTTTTTTTTTAGCCAAGCAAACCTTACTTTTCCCCACCACACCGTCAGTCAGAACTCGCCAGCATTTCTCTATGAGCTGGTAGGTCAGTATTCCCAGCATGCCCAGCAGGGGTTAACAGAGCAGGGTTGGTGTGGTTGGGGAGATCATAAACCATGCCAATATACATATTACTATTCATTTCAACCCCTGACCTCATCAACCCCCGCACTCTCACAGAAGCGGTCATCTGGCCGTCCAGATGATATAAAGCAAAACGAAGAACAAAAATGAAAAAAAAAAAAAAAAACAGGGCTCTGTACAAGCTCACTCAACCTCCACTCGACTTACAACTCTGCGGCCCGGATGCTTTTCCACGCATACATTCAATATCAAAACAACAGTGTTACCGGAGTTTGGTGAAGGAAATATCACTTTCTCCAAACATGATTACCCCCTCCCTCCCCACCCGCCTCCCAAGGGAATGTCTGTGATTGATTATGGTAAGAAAAAGGGCCTTAGTGACAGGACACACTTTTAAAAACAAAGAAATATAAAAGGCTGAAACAATCTCGAAAGGTTGCAGAGGAATGAAAAGGTGTGTGTGGTGGTGGGGGGGGGGACCATTTATCAACCTCATCCCTCTGCTACCTTTCTCTCCATTTTTCAATCTCTCTCTCTAGAAGAAAAGAAAGGAGGAACAACTCGAAGAGAGGCATTCTGAGCCGCTAAGAGAGAGACCAAAATGTGGACAAACGAAGGGAGGAAAGCAGAACAAACTGACTGAAAGAGGTGTAAAAGAAACAGATCCCACATCCAACACATGGCGGCCAGGGCACGAGCGACAACTATCATCACGACCGCGGCGGCCGCCGTTCTTTACTCACTGCCCCAGAGAAATGCCATCCCTCCCTCTATCAATCCGTCCATCTGTCCATTCATCTATCTGTCCGTTCACTCACTCAAAACAAAGTGCTGCCGTCTCCTCCCGACCCCTGGAGGGTGTCTGCTGGCGTGGCTCCGCTTCCCACTTCGTTATTGTTGGCGGCCGCTGCCGCCGCCGCTGCCACGGCTTCCAAGGAGGCGGGGTCAAAGCCTTGCTCTGCCCCCAGCGCGTCAGCCTCCATCTTCACGCTGTCGGCCAGGAAGGCAGAGTAGGCGTCACTGTCGGCCATCAGCAGTTTAAGCTTGGGGATCCAGCTCTTGCGGACAACGCGGCGGGCATTGGTGCACATGTCGGCGGCGATGGCGTTCATCTCGCTCTCCTTGAAGCTCGGCGCAAAGTTCTGGCAGTAAACTGCCGGGAGGAAAAGAGTGGCAAAGGGAAAGAAGGGAAGATGAAACAGGAAACCAGAGGGCGAACACCAAAGGCAAAAAGAAGATAAAGAATGGATGGCGAGGAGCTGCAACGTACAACTTTTTATGTGGGCAGCTCCAGCAGATGTAACTCACAGTATTTATGGTGTTAACGTCAGTGTCTGTGTGACTCACATTTGACAGCGTGCAGCACTCTGTTGTCCAGAGGTTTACGACTGGGGTCGTTGGTTGAAGAGCGGATGCCAGTTCCACAGCTGTTAGCCAGAGTGCTCCTGAGCAAGGGGGAAAAAAAAAAAACAAGTAAACCTAAGCAGACTTCTAAGAAAGTTTGATTTAATGCCAGAGGTGCGTTAACTCCGATCTGCAGATTAAATAATACTCTATTCTGTTTTATCCCCCACGCACCCCTCACTACATCTGACAAACCAAGCGTCTGGCACATGCAACGTGTTCAACACTGACCTGTCAAAGAATGCGGCCAGCAGACGTCTTAGCAGCACTTTGTGGCGGGTGCCGGCACTGACGTGGCAGTTCATGAGCTGGGCGCGGGAGATGAACACCGATGTGCCGCTCACCAGCTCCAGCTTCTCGGCCGGGTCGCCCTCCTCGTACAGCTTCGGGTGGCAGCGGTTCCCGATCTGGCTGATGAGCTCAGCGGGCAGCGACGCCAGGTCCTGCCGGGACCGTCCGCCTCTGCCCCCCCGTCCACCGCCTGAGTCTGGGGCCAAGTCCGGAAGAGCCTCCACTCGCTCCCCAACCACTGAGGAGGAAAATGTGACGGACTGTTAGGTATCACTTGACATTTGAAGGTACCAGTGCCAGAGTTTTAGATACAAAAGCTTACTTTGAGGAATATGCGCCTCTCATTGCCAAACGTCTCCAACATTAAAAGCAGTCTTACAGAAACTAATAGCTTTAATGAGAGCCTAAAAATGTGTTATACTAAATACTCTCACCCTGCTCACTTATCCTCCATATCAAAAAGCTATTATATCTAGTAATCAGTTAATTACATCATGTTCTGGGAGGAATACTTGCTTCTGATTGCTGTGTGTGTGTGTGTGTGAACATAAAAAAACAAAACAAACAAAAAAAAACATTTAAATACACACACTTCAGAACAAAATGAAATTGTTTATATTTGTAGTTAACATACACAGGGGTAAAATAAACATTAAATTAATCATTAAATTAAATTAAAAATAACCTGAAAGGCTCAAAACATTCAACAGAAAAGCCCCTTAGAGGTCTACCATGATAACTACAATATAAAGTGAGATAAGTCACTCTGTAAGAGAGGCGATCACACTTTGAAATGGTGCTTCTTTGCCTCCATTCACACATTAAAAATCATTTAGATCAGCGGTTTTCAAAGTCTGAGGCTGTGGGCCTCCCCTGACACATATCTCACACCACCTTAGTCGTTTTTTCCACAGATACATGTGGGGTCATGATTAGGTCATTTCATCCCACAGACACTCAACAATAGAGCCAACAGAGCCTAATATTTCCATTTGACACAACATGAGACTATATCAAAAACATAAGACAGCTCTGTCCTAAAGCATTTTTTGGTCTCTTAGTCTGGGATAGCGGGTAAAAACAGTAAGATGCCTCAAAACTACAGTGTCTCTGAAGTACTCTTTAACCAAATCATACAGTCTATGTGATCCCCTTTTTCATAACTATGGTATGGATTTGTTCCACTTCCATTCACCGAACCTGCCCTGAAACTGTTCAAAGCGCCAGTGGGGGAGGTCTGCCTCCATCTTTGAAAACTCCTGATGGTTTTCAAAGGTCAGGTCAGGTTTTTAATCATACTTAAGTCAGATTTAGAGAGTCCAGTTGGATATCGAACCCTCTGATGATACGTGTGGATCCAGTGGAGGACTTGAACAACTTGTTTTCTGATGGTTTCAAAACACACCCAGACCTTAGACGTCAACCCTTAGCCTGTGAGCTTTAGACCAAACAGTTCTCAACTTCAGTTTGTATAACTATCAGTGTGTTGGATGTTAAATTCAACCGTCTCAACTGAAACAACTGTCTCATCGTCCTTCTGATTAAATAAACTACAGACCGGTCTGAAGTTTCAGGCATGATTCACAACATCCTCCACTCCTGAACAGTTTGGGTAAACAAACTTTATGGGACTGGTTCTTATGTAAACACACTGCAGTGCGAGTCACGGTTCAGGAGACTAACTCTACATTTACGTGAAAACGCAGTGACCTTGAAACGACAAGGTCGCTGCTCTGAAATAACCTGTTAGAGCTTACCTGCTGCGCCGGCGTTCAGCATGCTGTACATGGTGTACATGTTGCAGATCTGTCTGTACTGCTCTTCGGCGCTGTCATCAGCTATGTCGTCCTCTTCCTCATCGTCGTGGTAACTGATTGGCGAGTCGCTGGTGTACATGCTCAGTGTGCCCGGACTAGTGCCTTCAGGGGTCCCGCCGTTGTTGTTGTTATTGTTGTTATGGTTACTGTTGAGTCCGGCTGCTCCCACTGAAGTAGCGCTGCCACCGCTGCCGCCGCCGCCACCGCCACCCACCAGGGCAGAGTTGGCGGCAGGTCCGCGCCCAGAAGCATCCTGGGCAGTGTTGTTGGAGGACGAGGAGGAAGAGGAGGAGGAAGAGTAGCGTGCGGCCTTCCTCATCCCACCTCCCCCACCCCCCCCAGACCCCCCTCCACCATCACGGTTACCCCCTTCCCACAGCCGCTTGGCCACCGGGGTGCAGACCACCGAGTAGGGAGAGCCCTCCTGCTGAGGAGGAGGAGAGAAATATTAGTTATTCATGTTCAGCTCTCGACTATTTAAAAAAAAAAAAAAAAAAAGCAACTTTCAGTGGACAAAAATGCCAAAACACTCTGATATTCATCTTCTTATTCAGGGTCAAAGAGTAACACATGCTAACAGGGCTGTATACCAGGAACAATATAACACCAGAGACTCTGATGCTAAAATGAAATCTTAAAATCTTTTCCTTTAAAACATTTAAGCACAAGAACTGTAGAACTTATCATCCGTGTCGAATATAATAAAATATATTTGATGAAACTGGCCTAAATTTTTCATTAAAATCAATTTAAATTTAGATGAGGTAGAAGCTTATTAAGCAGTTTGTAAAAATGAATATCTGAATATTTGACACATTTCGGTAAGCAGCAAAAAAGAAAAAAAAAAAAAAGGAGGTTCGATACTCACACTGCGCACTAGCTAAGCACTAAACTGTAGTTCCATTCGTCTTATAGCTGAATAAATGTAAATAAATCCATATACTTCTCTCACTTCACTAGTTCCTGACATTTTCAGCAACATTTAAATGATTTTGTTCTGCTAGTCTGTGACTGTAAAAAACATCAAAGATGGAGCAAAAAAAAAAAAAAAAAAAGAAAGAAAAAAAAGCAGCAGCACCTTTAATGTCTCGAATGCTGACTGTACAGAAAACGCTGGTGCCTAAATGTATACAAATCAGCGTGTTCATACTTTCTCCTCGTAATTCAACAGACGATGAATCTGGTGAATGTTTCCAGTGATGAAATTGTCTCTTTTCTGAACCATTTACAGACACGTCTGTATATCTGACGCTTATTTGTGCTACTTGACTTTCTAAGTGTAGCTTCTTCCTCTGCTGAAAGCGAGGACTGTGGCAAATAGACTGCTATGAAGATTAGCACCTGACATCACATGGTGACTATTTTTGAGCTGCCGACACATGCTTTCCTCTGAAATAAATCACAAGAAAGTGGTTTCACTTTTTTTTTTTAAAGCCAGAACAACTAGATTTACAGTCTATTCATTGTGAAAGTGAGCGAATCTGAACCAAAAACTCAATTTGAAACTTTGGGAGTACCTGATGTGCAATGAAAATGAAAATAGTGTATAGGCTGGTTAAAACAGTTGGAGTTGTCTTCAGTTTACTGACTCAGCCGGTGAGCCAAAATCAAAATCTATTTAGGATTTAATGTCATTTCCATTTCAATACGAGTAAATTATAAGAAAATACTGCAAATCCATTATAGTGTTTGTTTGAAACCACTTTTATGCGACAGTACATGTAGCGACACAAACCGTTTACTACAGTTTGTGCTCCTTTAACACCCACAACTTATTAATATGGACGGTATGATTAAAAACACAACCCATATCTCAATACTTCTATATTAAAGCTCTTCAACACCTCCAGTTAGAGTGCTTATAAAGTGGATGCACACAGTTTCAGGGATGACCTCTGACCTCTACAATAATTGATGTATTTTCCTGAAAGACTTTGAAGCCGTTTATGCCGTATTTCAGAAATAACCTCCAGGTTATGATTAATCGTCAAAGAAATATGGATATATGGTGTGTTTTTTTTAAATAAGCTTTTCAGCTGCTGTTGCAACACAAAGATGTTTTGTTGTAGCTGGAGCTACTGGGAGCGATCTTTCCTTGAAAGCCCATCAAAGCCTTTTCAAATCTCAAACTCAAAAAAAACACCTACTCACAGTGCCCTATATGAAATGACGTTAATACCGAACGATGATTTATTATCCTTTCAGACGATTCACAGATTAAAAACGCTGAGGTGCCGTTAATTTCCTCATCAACGCAAGCACTTTGCTCGCTTTAGGGTTAACGCATGCCGCCTACCTGCTGTGGCTGCGGGGTGGGCTGAGGCGTGGAGGCTGTCTGTTCTGTCTTCACCTTGGACACCAGGGGGAGGGGTGTCAGACAAGAGGTGGGTCTTCCTGCAGCTGTAGCGGCGCCGCCGCCGACTCCACCGCCTGCCACCGTTTGAGTGACGGGGCTTTGAGGCTCGGAGCTCGGGGTCTCCTCGGTGTGGAGGCCCTGGGAGTCACAGCTTGGAGATGAGACCTGGAGGGTGATATAAAGAAGGATATCGTGACATGAATATCATGCCATCATTTCATGTTCATGCAGGTTCAACATATTATAATTCCCCATCCTAAGCAGGGCTGGGTATCAGCAGAAATGGGTCATATTCATAATGTTGTTTACTTATTCTGCAATCACATAGTTCCTACTTTCAAAATGTTACTAATTTTAGACTATTTTAATTAAGTTGCTGTTATGACTGGCCGCTTTTAGCACTTCTTATGTTAAAATGGAAAACATAACGATAAGTCACAAAAATACTGATAATCTATGAAGCAACACTGTCAAAACCTCTTTGGTTCCAGCTTCTCACACATTCCAGATTCTGAAAACAAAACTGGTTTTAAACTTCTGGTTTAACAAAATCTTGCCTTGGACCTTGCATTAAGAATCCTTAGTTGTGGTCCCTGAATCATCAGCATTGAACGTGCTTTAAAGGTACTTCCACAATCTTAAACCAGCTTTTCATTAAGTAATATAAAAGACAAACATTCTTCTTTTGTATAAAATGAACTACTTTTACTATTCTGCAAGCTGGACCGTTTTTTTTAAGCAGCAAACATAAGTTCCCAATATTCCTTGGTAGCTTGTCAAAGTGGCTGGTGGAGTAGCCAAATTCTACAAAACACCAACATGTCTGAGTAGTATTTCAAGCACAGCATGCAACTCAGCACATCATGCAGTAGTGAGTACTGTAATTTTCTTAACGTACTTCACGCAACACATCGCTGGTACCGTATTAACTCTGTGACTATGAGCTGTTGAGGGCTACTTTCAAGGAAATCAGTATTCTCATTAATATGCAGAGTTATGCAGCAAGGCAATCCAGATCTAATCAGATCATCTTGCTACTATAGAGAGAACCTGTAGTGTCAGTACGATGTTTCAATTATTCCTGAGTCACAGGAACGTGTCTACAATCACAGACACTCTCATGACAACATAATGCCATGCATAATGTCACACACAACGCACTCCTGCGTTCAACTTGTTTATGATTGCTTCATTAGTGGATTACCTTGAGGAAAAACTCTGTGCCTTTCTCCATGATCTGTTGGATCTGGAGGAAGCCAGCGGTGTACATGAGCAGGAACTGGTCTCCAACGTTCATGCTGAGGCGTCCTGTGTAGCAGAAGGCCAGGATCTGCTGGAAGCTCTGCGGCTGCACGGCCGGGGGCAGCTCCACCACTGAGCTCTTCCCCCCGGCGTTGAACAGATCCCGGAAGTAGGAGCTGCTGGCTGCCAGCACCGCACGGTGTGCCTAGGGTGTAAACAGCAGGGAAAGGTAAGTCATACCCCGGTGTGATCATGATCCATGTCCTAAAATGCAGCTGATCCGGGTTACCTTAAACCACTTGCACGTGAGTGCAGTCAAGTTAGAGGTGGAAGAAACATGTACAAACTGGAAGACTTTTTGTTGACAGTTAACCCACCTTTGGTGGAATCTATTTGGAAATCTAATGAAAAAGGAAATGTATTACCTACAAGTATAACCCTAAGGAACCACTGTGTTGCAGTAACTTCTGGGATTCAACCAAATTTATAATTGTAGTCTTACAAGTTGTATTGAACAGTTGCAAAGCCAAAGAATTACTCCCCTGGCCAGAGGGAGCTCAGAAAATCTTATAGATATTATTTAAAGCAGAACTCTGGCAGTTTATGACCTGGACCATATTTTCCTGTCTTACTAATTGATTTTAACCAAAATCTTGTCAATACCTTCACTAAGGAACCAATTGCACCTTACTCAAGCCCTCACAAACAATCCTACAGGCCAATGAACAACTGAAAAAATAAGTACCAAAACCTTTCCTAAGCAAGCCTTTCCACAAAGAAATCAAGGCAAATTAGGCAAGAGAAATATCAGCAAAAACAATGGAAATTAAAAGTATTTAAACTCTTGCTTTTCTTTTACAGTTTTGAACCTAATTATATTTTTACACTTCTGTCTCTTGTTTAAATTAAACTAATATAAAGTTATATCATTGAGCATTAAATCTGTTTCTGCTGCTCAAGCTACAAGTTTATATTTCAAGATAATGCTCAATTATTGAGACGTCTATGAGCTCATTACTTAGCAGGGAAGACGACCAACAGGTCAATATCTCAGAAAAAATTGAATCCCTTAGCCACCAATTACTCCGGCGCAGCTGTTTAGTAACCAACAACAGAGGGCTGTGATACAACTCTGACTATAAGCTGTCATTCCTTGAATAGGTAACAGTGTGGTACCTTGAAGGCGTGTCCCTTGACGACCACGGAGACATCACAGTAGAGGCCTTGCAGCCGCTGTTCATTCAGACACTCCAGGATGTTGTTGCCAAAGTTAGGGATCGCCATCTGCAGCGTCTGAGCCATAACGCTCTGCCCAGCACCACAGGGTCTGCGGGAGGCAAAAAGGCCGAGGTCAGAGCAGCGGCAGCGATTTACCTCATTAAAAAGAGCGAAACAGAGGTGGATATAGGACAGGAGAGTGAGGAGGGGAGAGGGAGGTACCTGGAGGGAAGGAGGGATGATGGGGACGTTAAGATGATTGAAGGGAAGGTGAGGAGGAAGTGTGAAGAATGGGTAAACTGAGAAACATCTGAAGCGATGAGGTAGTAGAACAGGAAAAGGGCGAACAGTAAATAAAGGAGTGATGATCAAACAAGAATAACAGAGTAATGGACTGGAAGATGTATAAAAGGCAAACAAGAAATAAATGTGGAGGGAGGAAAGAGCCTTAGAATAAAGAAACAGGGTTAATAAAGTGTATGATGATTAATGAATCAAGTATTTGGTAAACAGCCTTAATTCAAAACTTCCAAATGAAAGAGAATTTTGGGCCACAAGCGACAGTTATATAAGCCATCCTTCTCTCTCTTTTTTTTTTAAACCTTGTTTCATTACATCTAATTCACAGTTAATAAACAGTTTGGTGGTTTTTGGCCTACTTTGTTATTTTCTCGACGCTCCTTCTCAGTCAAAACACACTCACTTACATAACACATCCACTTCACTCGTCTTTGTCACCGTCTAACAAAGAAGCCTGTGATCAAAAGTGGAGGAACTGTCAAACTTGTGACAAAAAATAAACAAAGAATCCGTCTCTAAAATCCCTTTTTTTTTTTTTTTGTTCAAGACTGAGGGCATCGCTTTTGAGCGCACCCTTTATTTTTTTTGCTTATAAATGCACAATATATACATAGAACTATTCCAATGCCAAGTTCGATGGAGCGGAAGTAAACAGATGAGAACAAAAAGGTGAGTCGCTGGTCTACTGAACAACTGTTTAATACAACATCATGACCTCCAAGTGACTGGTGGTGTACAAGCTTCGCAGACACGCAAGTACGTATTTGGACAGAAGCTGGAGGAGATGATGTCAAGCTCCTAGTCTGGCTACGACCCAAAACAAACCACTAACAGGAAACAATATGATAGTGATTACTCCTGTCCCTCCACTGGGAGGAAGACTCATAGACGAGACCTGGTAACCCAAACAGCAGGCCTCTGCATCACCTCCAGCTCTCCTCATCACTGCCTGGGAGAACGTATACTGATGCAGCAGCCAAAGACCAAAAGGTCGCAGAGAGGGCAGGTCAACAGAAATATCATGTTTTCAAGTCGACTGGCTTTCTTGCCGTCTGCTTGAGTGAATGAAAACAAAGCAAACTTCACGATAATAAGAAAACGTTCAGTGGGTTTTGGTCACAACTGACCTAGTGGCAGATTTTGAATACTTCGTTGAAGCCCGTGGCACACCAGTCAAACATTGTCCAACAACAGGGAACAGTCTAATGTTGGCAGTTGTCGTAAAAAAGTACACTGATCAAACAGATCCAAACAATCTGCTGTAATTTAGAGGCTCTTCTTGTGTTTAAAAGTGGCAAGGCGTTTCATCTTTGTCATGAAGTGGAAAATAAAGATCTAGTTTTGTAATCTTCTCCCGGGTCACACTAGACCAGTAGGTTAAATCACTTATAAGAGGTTAAAATGCAAATTAGAGGGCATGCAACTCTCATACACCACTAATACTGAACATGCGCAGGCAGACTTGCGTGCCATATGCGTACTGTCTGTGTAAAGGCATGGCAAACTTCATCAAACATAAACAACGACAGATCACGTCGAACATAACCAAACAACAACAACATCATCTCCAAACAATTCAAAACAAGGACAGACAGCCGTGACACACCGAACAAACATCTCCGTTGCAGAATGTTTGACTGGTGTGCCGTGGCCTTTTAGGGGTCAATTGTGAAATATATATAGACCAACATTTGTCAAACAATTTCTCAGTCAAACAGATTCATGTAGAGTTCATGTTAAAGAATGTTTATTTACTCATCCTTCAAACTCTGGTCTACAGAAAGCGATAACGATAATCAGCTGCTGTATATACAGAAAGTTACTTCACTGGAGCACCACTCGGGCTGCAACTTATGACTTCCATTATCAATTGATATATCCACCAATCATGACTGATTGCTTTCTCTATAGATGATGCCTAAAGCAAGTTCTAAAAGCCCAACATGTCGAGTTCCAAGTGCTTGTTTTGCCTACACGGCCATTAAAAAATCCAAAGGGATCGAGTTAGTAACCATATGAGGCAGAAAAACACCAGCGACTTCTTATAATGGAGACACTGGAGCCTACACATGTTTGTCATTGATAGTCAATAAATGACTTCAAACAATTGATTATAATTTCCACTCAATTAATTATCCACTAATTCATTTCAGCTTTGTCATTTTGTGCGCAAAACATAGTCCTGTCATTCCAAGACAGTGTCATCAATAATCGATTGCTCGATAATCATTTCAGCACCATTCATCACAGCTTTAATATTCATTTACTACAGATAAAATAGCAATAATAAAAACTGTGGTTACTATATATGCAGTAATTGAGGCAAATTGATCATCTGAAGAAAAAAAAAAAACATCTAATAATCACTGGACTGCAAAACAACAGCAAATACAACTTAAAGTTTCATCTCCAATCTCAGTTTTCACAAATCATTAGTGTAGAGAAATATGATTTAGTAAGTGATATGTAGTGCTTATGTAGTCAACAAAATCTGGTATTACAAGTCAGACAAAAAGAGAGTGCAAAAGACAAATGCTGACTAAGAAGTATTGCTGTATAGTCCAGCACTATATTTGGGTGTTCAGCCTTAGGGGAAAGTAGAAAGGCAGACTGATCAGGACTTAAGGCCACTAAATTTATCCCCTCAGTGGACATCGCATAGCAACTTATCATGAGTGGTAGGAAAACAGTTGGGAGTCTTGCTGACAAGCTGTGCATTGCAGGGTGTCAATTTCGTTAAACCTGATTGGCTTTTCTGGAAATGTCACTCTGAGGAATTGGATAACTTACTCTGTGCCACACTGTTAGAGGCAAGACTTCAGCCAACTCTTACTACACAAAAGGACTTGGGACAATCTGCACCGACATCCAGGTCCAACTTTAGTTTGAATAGCACACCTGGACAAGTTTACAAGCCACTCAGAACAGCTGTACTTACAGAACATAAAACTATATATAAAAAAACATTATTCCCCAACAAAACCTACAGACACTAACCTTGAAAGTAGCCCTGGGCCATAAATGTCTTAAACGTCTACATCTGTGACAAACACTTAGAACATACCAGTTGAAATCCCTACACCAATCATTCACAAAAACCAAACAAAGAGCACGGCTCTCACTCTCTCGACAGCAACCGTCCAGATGTTACCGAGCAAGTCTCTTCAGTAAAAAAAAAAAAAAAAAAAAAAAAAGACACTAAAAAGCATTTAATCACTTACAGGTTGGGCACGGGTGGTGCACAGGAAAAATGAATTTCCTCCAGCGGAGCTGCCTCTTCCAACAATAAGAGATAGTGATTGTAAAAAGGAAACTTCCAGGTGTGAAGCAGGGTGCTGTAGTATGCATGCTCAGCAAACCATCCCTAGCTGAAAAATAAAGGCTGGGGTGGAAAAAAAAAAAAAAAAAAAAGTGCACTAAAGCAGTCCTGAGCTCCTGCCTAATACCTACATAAGGGCAGCACTGAGAATAGAAGGCCATCAGCATTTCATCATAATTAATTTTTATGTTTATAGCAACTAATTAATTTTGATAGATATAGTATGTAGGGCAGTGGGCTAAGAAAGAGTAAAGCGTGACTATTTACAATCCCAGAGCTACACATTTCATTTAAAGTGCTTTTATTTTATTTTTTCTAATCAAATTATAAATTAATAAATATTAGATTCTAAACAATTATGATTAATAATAATAATAATAATAACAACATTGGTTATCAGCATGTCTGGGTGTTTCCAACAGCAGCAAGCGATATTAGTATGTGTATTAATTGCATAAATTGCCATTACAATATTATTATGCTTAATTAATTGGGCAGCTTTATTCTGGATTAAAAAACAAAAACAATTAAGAATGCAGACTGCTTATTGGATTGAGAGGACTTTGTACAATTTGATCTGAATAACTTCACCAGCATATCAAAACATTATTAGCGCCCGAGTATATAAATGACAGTTTTGTTTTCTACCACTTCATTTCTTACTTCTTTAAAAATCGATAATGCTTTGACATAACGAAGTCAGTGTTCGCTGGCTATCATACCTTGACACATTATTGTGCCTTGACAGCTTGTGTCGATGTAAAGAGAATCAATACGCATTACATTAGCGTAATTATTATTCAACTGAAGTGGCTGAGTGATATTTTCTCTATGCATTCTGGGTCTTATCCAGGATTTGTTTACATACATTGCTCCTACTTTAATTAGTATATCATAATCTTAGTGGTAATGGTTTCTGTCTTATCAAAACATGTTACAGTAACTAAGTGTGCTGATAGAGCAGCAGGAATTAAGATTAAAAGTTGCTGGTTGTGACCTCTGGACTAGCGGGATAGGGGCAACTCTGGAGTACTAAAAATGTAAGAGCTGCACTATCCGCTGACTAACATCTGCACTTCCCGTGGCCTTGAATGAGCAACTGAACCGGCAAAGTGTTCCAGTGGAGCTCCTCAGTGACCAATAGTAGATGCCCGTGGTTGTTTTCCAGGTGTAACTATGTGAATTCATATGAATAATGAGCAGGCGGTTGTTTAGACAAAGTATTTGTGTGATGAAGACTTTACCTCAAATAATCAAAAGGCAGAAATAATCATAAGTAGCAACACAGAAAACGCTATGGCTGTGCCGGTATTCGCAGCAAGACACTGGCATTCCTGTTCAAATTTGAATTATTTCAAGTGTATTGCGGCAGCCTTGAAGCAAACTTTTCCTTTCACGTGCGTAAGCTGCTTGTCCGATCTGTTTTTAACCACACTGTGGAGCATTGAGATGTCATCCAAGGACACCCTGCCAGCCACATTTCTCTTCTCACGGGTCAGAGAGGTCACAACAACTTCCAGGAAACATAAAGGGGAGTTAATTCACACCACTTGACCCTTGCCCCGCAGCCCCCATGTGCCCCATTATATGCTCTGACTTAATGCTAAAGTGTGTGTGTCCTTTTCAACTTTTAAAATTCATCCCCAGAGGCACAAACTCTGGTTAACTTTATGCAGATTTACCACATGCTCCAACTAACACCCTAATACCCCCCCCCCCCCAAAAAAGTAACTTGATCACTGCAGTCAGCCGGCTGGCATATAATCAATCCAAGCAACTACTTGAATCAATACTAGCACAAGCCTGTGATATAAACATCAATCACTCCCTAATCATATTCAGTTTCCTGGTTTAGGGAGGTTAAAGGTGGCCTGTTAGCAAGTAGCAAGCTAAAGCTAAGGCTAACATTGGCAATAAGTAAAGCACTTCACCTGCACATTTCATTCGTAAACACGCCTTTAAATCACATGCAATGAATCACAGCCTTGTGTGCCCTTTAGTTTGAGGACATGTGAGGCTGAAAACGCTGTATTTACCGACACTCGTGGGTAGACAGACACAAAAAATGTGGCTATAGTGTAGCCTCCCTTGAGCACGACTAGAGCTGAAACTTCAAAAAAACGAAATGTTATTTATACACATCAATTATACATCAATTAATCTCACATGAAAGTCTAGCCGAGCCGATGTCTCTCCGGTAAACGCCTCGAGAGAGAGGAAGAGCCCGCCGCCAGCGGGGGGAAGCAGGGAAGTCAAGAGTGGGCAGAGAGCTCTCGGTGCCCCGCCGTGTGCCAGCCTCGATGCCCGGTAGGATTTGGGAGTCCTCGGCTGGCCCGGGCCAGTGTGTGTGCGTGCGTTCAGCGGAGGGAGGGGAGCGGAAAAGAGACACAAAAAAAAGAAAAGAAAGAGAGAGAGAGAGAGCTCCTCTTCTTTATTTTGAATGCCAACCTCAGTTTCAACTCCCTCCAGCACACACTCACGTTTATCGTCCAAGGAACCGGGGACACGAAGTCTGCCCCCAAAATAGTCGAGGGGATAAAATATTTAGCAGTTCAACGTCTCCCCTCTTTCCGTGCCAGCGCGGTGTGATGTCCGCTTAGACCGACTTCTCTCCTCCTCCTCCGGCCGAATGGCAGCTACCGATACGGGACAGACACGCGTTGTTCCCCTCCAAAATGTCGCTTATGATATATCATAGCGAATAAATTATTTATTAAATCTCCACCATAAAGGGGACTCGAGAAGCCACATAGTCCACGTTCAATCGGTTGAATATGTCTTAACGTTATTTTTTTTTTTCCTTTACCAGACGGGAGAAAAGGGGTCTATAGCGGAGGGCGATACTGGCACTCCATCTTTAGCCGACATCAACAGGTCATCCCGGGACACAAATGCGCTGCAACTGTGGGCGAGACAGACGGACGGATCCGGCATGGCGAGGGGAGAGAGAGTGAGAGAGAGAGAGGAGAGGAGAGGAGGGGAAAGGAAAGTAGGGGGTTGGCTGTAAAATCTTAACCCGTTTACCGACAGGACACCGTGATATTGGGCGAATCAAAGAGTGCCTGCGGTTTCTTAAAAAAAAAAAAAAACGGCACCCCTTCCCCCTCAAAAAAAAAAACACCAAGTACTTTTTGAGAAAGTTCAGGAATGCGGGAGAAAGAAGAAGAAGAAGAGCGAAGGACTCATCAAGTCACTCACCGAGGGAAAGGCAGAGACAGCCCGCGGCGACGAGTGAGTGAAGCCGGTGAAGTGGTTAAAGTTTGGTCTGTCCCCATGAGCCCATCCCCCATAGTAGCTAGCACAACTTTACCACCCTATCCCCTAAAAAAAAAACAATAAAACAACAATAGCTTAACCCCCACTTCAGCACATCGCCGCAGACCATACACCACCACCACCAACACCACCACCACCACCACCACCACCCCTCCATCCAAATTCACCCATCCGAATTCAAGAAGCCGCACACACACGTACAGTTCGGGGCTTTAGGGAACCGACCCGTCTCGCCGGACTGAGCCTGAACCGTTGTCCTCAGTGACCCGCCGTTCTCAACTCACCCCCTCGGCTGTATTCCGCTGGAAAGTCTTTCAATGGAGGACCAGCGCAGAATAAGCAGTCTAGTGTCTCCCTCCGCCTCGCTACAGGCAGCCATTCATTGTGACTGTATGCTGTGTGAACCAGCAGCCGGAGCACGCACACAATCCGTTCGTGCATACACGTACATACTTACACGTGCATGCGCGATTGGAGATGGTGGCGGCGGCGGTGGTGGTGGGGGTGTCACGCACGCGCTCACTCACACATGCAGGCGAGAAGATGAGCACAGAGCTATCGAGGAGAGGAGAGAGGAGAGAGGTGGGGGACGCAGAGGAGCAGAGCGTTTTTTTTTTTTTTTTTTAACTCTCCCAGGGGTTGCAGACAGATCGCAGAGCTACCGATGGGCCAGACAGACAGACAGGTTGACAGACAGACATGTAGTTTCATAACAATAGTGAGTGTCAGGTGGGAGAGCTGGGCTGCTTCCCATCAATATATGCTAAACAGAATTTATCATAGCTGTCCTCAAAGCTTAAACTTCCTCAATTTAAAAAAAGAAGAATGTACATTAAAATGCAGTGAGACAGATGTATCTGGTAACACGAGCCAGACCCACCAAAATAAGAGGCGAGTTTACTTGAGTGGTTATCACAACAGACCTCATTAAATCCTCACCTTTATTTATTTATTTATTTATTTTTTAAAATAAAAGCTCACCTACACGTTTAATTTCTTTTTCCTCAGCATTACTAAAAAATAACTTGGACATGGATGAGAAAAAGAAAAACTTTAGCACGTGGAAATACAGTCAAAACAATGGTGGGATAACAAAAATCAATCAATGCTCTTTGGGGTCTTTTTGTAATTTGGATTTTTTTATTTCCTCATTTTACACCAGTCCATATTATTTTGTTTTTAAATGTCGCCCATAAGAGGCTAGAATGGTGTTTTTTTTTTTGGCGCGGAGATCTAATGTAACGAGTAATGTAACCGAACAATGCAAGTAATGAGATTACGTTTGAAGGAGTAACGGATCACTGAAGGTTTGAGCCCGCACACGCGCCGCTGCAGGCAGGTAGACAGGCAGCGTCCCCAGCCGACCCGACTGTCTGAGCCCCACCCACCAGTCCACCCACTCAACCCCACTCACTACTCACCGGAGCGTCTTCTCCCTTGGGTGGTGGAACAGACTCTCTCCTGACCGACACCGTACAGTGAGCCGCCGGTTCGATCCCGCTGTTTTAATGTGTGTGATAGTGAGTCTAGACTCCGGGCAGGTGAGCCCTCCGGGGCCTCTAGGCGCTGCGCACAGTGAATACTAAACAGGATGAGACTGCATTCAGGCACGGCACTGCGCTCCCCGCTCTCTCTCCCTGTCATGCCAAATACTATTAACTCTATAATTCTCCTGTGTCAGATGTATAGCGCCACGCTCTCTGGGCATTTATTGTCACAGCGCCCCCATCCAGATGTTCAGGCTCGTGTGCATACAGTAGACGCAGATTGTTTTTCCTCCCATCTATCAGTCATCCATGTCCCATTTTATGGGCACTCTGTGCAAACCACAGAATAAAACAGCGTGACAGTGGATGATATGACAGTGATTGTGAAATGCTTCATGTTGCTTTTCAATGTAGGTCATGCGTTTACCACAGACAAGCTGTATATGTTGCAGAAGAAGTATTCTTGATCATGTGAAAGTAGTGAAAGTACTCTGTTACAAGCAGGGCTGCAGCCAGGATTTTAGAGATACTGAGGGCATAAGATCCCCTAAACACCTGCACCACCTCCTTCAAACAATAATTTATGATAAAAGGGAACTCTTTTTAATCATTTAGATTTTTCATATCTTATTTTTGCAGGTATAAACCTAAATATTAATGTACTCTTGCACATTCTGTTTCAGGAACAAACTTCTGTGAGATCAGTTCTGATATATTAATATTTGTATCATTTTGCTGACCTAAGTTTGTCACATTTATCCATACTGATCCTAAAAGATCAGTTTAGAAAATTAGGGTTTTTAGGTAGTTCTTGGTGTTAATAGATGTACGGACGTATTTTATATCAGCAAAATGTTAGTGTGAGAGTGAAAGTACTTATTCAGGCATAAGATTGGCTGTCAAGTTGAGTTAGCTTTGTTGCTATTCAGTATCAGCATCACTTTAAAGTAGCAAGCAAGCATTAGCAAAGCTAATGTGAACTTTAATATGAATTATTTCACTTACTTTTGGATATAATCTGTAACAATACATGATAGTTTTTAGAGATGATTGTGGATTATGTTGATTTTTTAAAATTTATTAAATGTTGTGCAATAGAAGTATAATACCTTAAGTACAACACAGTACTCTTTAAATGTAGTAAATGTACTCTTTACACAACTTGTGTTCAGATTGTACCGACCTCCTGGGCTCACCAGGACAAAAGACAGCTTATCGAATATATATATATATATATATATATATATATATATATATATAACAACACATGACAGACCACTGCAGTTGTGAGTACTGTGAAGTTATAATAAATGAATGAAGATGAATGAATAAAATAATGACAAACTATCTTACATCTCTAAATTCTCTAAATGCACATTAAAGAACACAGTTCATTTAAAGTAATGGTAGTTTACCTCTTTCTACACACTGGGTCTCTGTATCATAGCATCTGCATCCTGTGCAGCATCACACTCATGACAACCTGAATTCACTTCACTGTTACTGTAAGCAGCTCAGCATTGACCTAACCTGACCTGATTTTTTTTTTTTTTTTTTTTTTTTTTAATCTTCTCACATCATATGTCTGGGATATTTTGGTTAATCCATAGGCTATGTTTGGCCTTTTCATCAGAATGCATCACCAACTTCAGACACGGTGAGATTAAATTAGATTATTCATGAAAACGGACTGATGTGTTTTCCAGTCTCCTCACATGTTCACTGCGGGGTGAAAGTAGGCCAGTGTGTGTAGCAGTTGACTGATCGACCCTCTTTCTCTCTTGTCCTTACATTACACCGCTCCCCTGACATTACACGGCTCTGCCGGAGGGGGACGCTACTCTTTTTGGGCCGTGTGGGTTTCCGTAGAGACGCTCCAAACATGGCTGCTTCCATGTGCTAACGTGAGAGTAAACCTTAAACCGAGCTGGCAGTGAGGATACAGTTCATGCACGACCGTCTATGTCTCTTTCACAGTAAAGACCCAACACATTTGGAAAGCAGTGTCCGCCTCGAGGGGGTGTCACAGGTAAATACAAAGTTCACGTGGTTTAGCTTAGCTGCCACACCGGCTAATAACTTTGGAGGCATGAAGCAGCGTTATGCGTCGTGTTTCTGTCCTGGAGTTTGCTTTCATTTAACCAGCTTTAGCCAAAGTAACAAACGTTTTCACTCCACTGTAAGCCATATTGACATATAAACTAACTGTCATTGTGTTGAAAGACACGAAGCTAAAGCTACTGAAGGTAAAGCTAGGTGAAGGCAACGCCTAGATAGAGATACACAGGTCCTTTGATTCAAGCATCCAGTGACAGCATGAGACACAATAAACATACATTAAAATTAAACTACACAGTAAACATGTGTTAAAGTTCACCTGTAAGATACATTTAGATTTAAATTAAACATGTGTAAAGAAATAAGAACTTTACTAATAGCAAAGTAATAGAAATAAGAAATGGAACAACAAATAAAGATTTAAAAAATATGCAGTTATATAATATATGCAGTTGACTTGGGCTGTAGACAACGAGTGAAGGTCACAGCATATAGCAGAGATAGAGCCTTGGTTAATACAAGTCATTTATCAAGAAAAAATGTCAAATGTTGTCTCCAAAATGTGAGGATTTCCCAGTTTTACATTAGTGCAAGTTGAATATTTGGGTGGTTTCATACTGTGGTACAAGCTATTTAAAGACATGTTTGATGGGTGTTTTGTTGTTGACATATAAGCTCATGTACATAAAGGCACTGACAGTAGAGATGAAGTTCAAGTGACAAATACAGCTCTTAGGTGATAGATGGGAAATTAATCAACAACGTTTTTGTCATTTAAGTTATTTATCAAGCTGAAAACACTGACTGGTTTCAGCCTGTCAAATGTGAGGATTTGCTGTTTTTCCCTGTCGAATCATTGTAAATTAATTAAAATGTTCATCCAGTCGGTTGTAATCAAAAGATGAACTGATGAAGAAAGTAATCCGTGGTTGCAGTCTGAGAAAACTGTTCTTTTTAACGACCATGCCGAATCCATAATGTTCAGTTCACCACACCGCAGTTCCTGTCAAAAGTGTCTCCTTTACCGTAGCTAATGTAATAGAGACACCACCATCCAGAGGTGGATCTGTAGGATATATCAATAGGTGATATTATGCGATAATACAGAAGTATACAGTATATATAATGTGGTGTATATTCATTATATCTGTGTATATGTTGGTGTATAACTAACTAAAAAAGTTGCAATGCAGAAATGCCAAATATACTTGTATGTTGAGGTAACTTAGAATTACTTGGTTGTCTTGATGTGACTTTCTCCAAACATTTTGCTTACCTGTCTTTTTACACTCTTTTTAGACTCTTTTATGCTGGTGCGGACAGCTCGGCTATTCCCCCTTTTCATCTCCCATCATCGGCATCCTTTCTGCACCCGTCCTGTCAGACAGACATTTCGGGGGAGCTTAGGCAGTGCTGCTGCTGCTGCCAGCAGGGGACTGACATCCATGGAGCACCTAAAAACAGCTCAGGACCCCGAAATTCCCACCAACAAACCTTCTCCCACACCCGCTGAACCTTCATCAGAAGGTATGAGCCCGGCGCAGACCGACACAGCAGCAGACAAGGAGAAGACGCCTCCTGCAGGACTGTTACCTGGAGAGACGGTCGTCAAAGAGGGCAAAGCGTCAATATTGTTTCCCAGCGCTAATGAGGTGTTTTACAACCCAGTCCAGGAGTTTAACAGAGATTTGACGTAAGCATAAACACTGGTTGCGTTGGCCTTTACCCCCCTCTCCTTAGATTAATTCTGTATGAGGTGATTCAGTGCAGTGAAGAGATCTTTGAGCTTCTCATCAGTTTGGCATGATACAGTTTATTTTACAGTGTATGTGTTTTTCTTATCACTGTAGAGACAATAAAAATCACTAGGATGTCAGCATTGCGAGTCCATGCTAGCTTGTTAAACTAGAGCGCGCGTATCTCTACCAAGTACAAAGCTCTAAATTTATGATTTCAGTATAAAACTATATAACTTCTACTACTATAAAAGAGATTGTATAGTACATGCTATATGTAGTGTATCTGGAACAGTAGAGAGCTGCAGAGAGGCCAGTTGCACAGCAGTATTCTCCAAAATATGAGAACACCACAAACCACTGGTCATACCATACCAGAAGTCTGTGAGTGTATAGAAATAAGCAATGGTGCAAACATTGTATAGTATCTATTTAAGAGTAAATAGTGGCAAATAAAATAACAATAATCTGTCATTTTTATAAAGATGAATTGTGCATAGGTTCAAGTGAGCCGGATTTGAAACAAGGTAACTCTAGTTTAATTCATGATGGTGTTGTAGTATCACCTACAGGAGAAATCCACACAGGAATGAATATTACTGCCTCACAGTGATATGAACAGCCAGTGGCCACATGGTGGTGCCATCTGGGGCCAAAAGAATTAGTTGTATCAAGTGTCATTTTCATTTTTTTTCAAAGCAGGGACCTCTCAAAATCTGACCTATCAAACACAAGAACCTGCACAGTAATATTTATTTCTAAGGAATGAGATTTGTGATTTTAAACTCCTGTCAGACAGTAATAATACTAATTATCATATATTACTAACTCTATCACTCATTTTGTGCAAGATGTATTTAGATCAAAGCCAATGTTATGAATATTTAGTAACCTCTGTTATTTACGCTGGTACGATATATAAGTACCTGTATAAGCAATGATTTTTTTCCCTTTCCAGATGTGCTGTGATCACAGAGTTTGCCAGAGAACTGCTGGCTCAGCGCGGCGTGAAGGTTGTGGTGCCTGGAGAGAAAGAGAGGGTGGTGGTCTCTCTGTCAGAGGAGACAAACGAGGCAGACGTACAAACGGAGGAGAAAAACGGAGCAGAGGAGCCGGCTGTAACTGTAACCGTGGGGGAGAAATATGAGGTAGGACTGATTCAACTGCGTAATTGTGAAACGGCAGTTTATTGCTTCAATTATCTTCCCACAAGAATTTCCACTGAATCGATTTATAAATGGAAATAAATTGTTTAGAAATATATGCAGCTTATCCAGTAATTGTAAAATTCTAGTATAATGCTAAATAGCAAACTGAAGTCAATGGGTTAAAACACCAGGAGGAAAAGATGCTCGAGGCTATTATACATAAACAGTGGCCAAAACGGAACATTAAAGAATGTAAAGCAAGGCGGAAAAAGGCATAAAATGTCAATATTTGACAAATGTTTTGAGGTCATAAGTGTAGTTCTGGAGTTCCAGTGGGATTTCGCATTGGGAACGTGAAATCGAACTATACCTCTCCACCACTAATGGGCCTGTCGTGGAAAGATAAGTGTTGAAGTAAAAACTACAGAATCGTCCAGGAAAGAGTTTTAAATCAGTCCCAAGGAATCCTGGGAAGGATTGTAGTTCAGGCGACGGCTGATTATTTTCAGCCACATGTGAAAGCAGCGCTTCACAAAGCGGCCAGTCACAGCTGGGAGTTGACTTGTTGCCCTGCCCCCCCCCCCTTACGCTCAGACAAACTGCTTGGACGTCTGGGTGGGCGTGGTCTGTGGCGGGAATTCTATTGCATTACCAAAGACCACGGAGACATACTGAAATAAAGAGTTGGACACTGACAGTTGTCTTTTGAAATGTATTTCTGGACAGAAGGAGCAGTCAGGAGCAGAGTACACAGGCTGTCAGGGAGGCTCAAAGACAAAGTGTGTGCAGGGGATATTTATACTGAAATATAAGCTGTATATTTAATATTTAATATAAGGGTACGCTTTCGACCGGTTGGGGTATATAGATGCACCCTATGGTCACAAGTGCAAAAGTTCATCAGGGGAAGTTATTTTCTGTTTCAAATGTACATTTGTACAAACATATATATAGTTGCGTGGTACATGTTCCTCGCTGCTGTCTAGGTGGTCAGTAGGTCACAGCGTCAGCAGGTTACCTTCATTTTTAAATTGTTTAGACAGTGAAAAGGTTAAAACATCAAAAAGTCATACATTGGAAATTTCCATCACAAGCCTTTTAGTGCCTTGCAGCTCCTTATTTTGGTTTTATGGCGTTACTGTTTCGGTTCACTCTCACTGCTCTGATCAGATTCCAAATGAAGCAGGCAGCAGTTTCTAGTGTACAAGCTCACTTCATTCCGCTTTAAGATTATTTCACTATTTCTCCGCTTCAGCACGGTCTTCGCGTGCTGGAGGGTCTGGCGGCGTCTGGACTGCGCTCGGTGCGTTTCGCTCTGGAAGTCCCGGGCCTGCAGAGCGTCACCGCCAATGATTTCTCCACCAAGGCTGCAGCGCTGATCGCCAGGAATGCCCAGTACAACGGAGTTAGCCACCTGCTCCAGGCCAGCTGCAGGGACGCCAGGTATGATTACTCAGCACATTCAGGGAAATGCTTGTTTGCTGCTGGTCTGCCTCTGCCCTTGCGATTTATCTGCTTCACTGATTTGCTGTCCGATTGTTCCTTCTCCTCTTGTATTTACCCAGTGCTTCTCTCATCTTCATTCCTCTCCAGGCTTCACCTTTGACCTTTTGTTCTATTCATTCCTTTGATCCTGTTCTCGCCTCCTCTGTTGCTGTTGCTTTGCTTTTCTTCTTTCATGAACTCATTTGGCCCTTTTCTTATAGCGGTGTTCCTCTTCTCTTTTCTCCTTGGCTTGCCTATCTCCATGCCTCTCTTCTTCTATCCTCCTCAGCCGTTTCTCCTCTTTCTTCTCTGAACCCATCTGCTCTTCTTTTTTAACTGGCATAGACTCATCTTGTGTTTTCTCGTGTGTCTTCTCCTCTCTGTGCTCCGTCCCACTCTGCTCCATTTCTTTCATTGGTCATGGATGTGGATTTGTATAATATTTCTTTTTACCCTTCCCTTTTTATTCCTCTCCAGTATGCTGATGTATGAGATGCGAGGAAAGAAAGATCGTTACGATGTGATTGATCTGGATCCCTATGGTAGTCCTGCTTCCTTCTTGGATGCCGCTGTACAGGCCGTCACTGAGGGAGGTGGGTAGTTTGGTCTAAAGAAGGTCAGCTAAGGACAGGCTGTTCATAATAAACTAGTGTTTCACGCTAATTCAGTAAGTTTTTTGTTCATCATCTGTTGAATTTGGAAAGCTGATTTCAAATTACATTTCATCAGTATCATGTGTGGACTGCGCACGGTTGGCTGAGCTTTGCTGTGAAGAGTGAAATATTTTGACCGGCAGGGAGTTTAATGATTGCAGTGTGTCTGTATTAGTCATCTTGAATCAGGGTCACCATGGACACTCAGTACACCGGCATCTAAATTTAGCCTTTTGTCAATTTTTATGTGCAACATTTTGGAATAGTCTATTCTATTTTTTTTTTTACAGTCAGGAAAGATTTCTAGTGTGTTCCTGGTGTCGGGCAGGGGAAAGCATCTCATCTCGATATCTCGTCTCTTCACATGGGCTCTCCCTGTTTGCTCAAATTAAGAAAGTCAGTAATGAAACACAACTTTAGAGTGAAAATGCAAACTGCTTCTTAAACAGCAGAGAGCGCTCTGTCCAAGGGAAACTTTGGTGTTTCTTTTTCTTCATTCTTTTGGTAAAATAATCTTTGAGCCAGCTAGGGTGATTGATGCGAGTTTGCCTCTGTGCACTAAAACTGGAAATGGGGAAAGAAAAAAAAACTGTAAGTTTTGACATCTCTACGGATGTTGTACCTGACGTCTCGTTTTGGACTTCAAGTGTGATTAAAAATGAGGAGGATGGTTAGTCAGATTGTTTCTCACATGAAAGCATGTTTTAAGTCACATCACTTTGCTCAAATCCCTTTTTACTCATCATTTTTACATACGCAAACAGACTTGCTTTCACTCAGTGAAGGAAATGCGCTCAAATTGCATTTTATTTTTGATGACACTTCAAAAACTGGCATAAAATCAGCTCGACAGTTGGATCAGAAGTAGGTCAGATATTGTTTGTGAAATAAATCTTGTTTGGTTTTATCCCATTTGCGCTTCACTATGAGTCTTTATAGCTTTATAGGACAGAATAATGAACAGTGTTTAGGTTCAGCAGCCAATGGAGCACTGTGAAAACTGCTCTGATTGGAAAATCTCCACCCATGTGGTGCAACCAGAAGGTTAAAACAAACCCCCAAACCCTCTTCTCTTTTGTTCACTCTCTCTCTCTCAGGTCTGTTGTGTATAACATGCACAGACATGGCGGTGCTGGCAGGAAACAGTGGCGAGACCTGCTACAGCAAATACGGTTCAGTTTCCATCAAAGCCAAATACTGTCACGAGATGGTGAGGGCACAAGCTACACACACAGAGTACATGCTCAGACATGTCACCATG
This sequence comes from Protonibea diacanthus, assembly GCA_028641955.1. NCBI lineage: Eukaryota > Metazoa > Chordata > Actinopteri > Sciaenidae > Protonibea > Protonibea diacanthus. The sequence goes on along the minus strand of CM053977.1, from coordinate 14,562,748 downwards.
TTTGCACTCATCACGTCTTAATTCTTTGTGAATAAGTGTGTGCAGTATGTTTGTGTGTGTGACAGAAACATGTTGTCATGGATTCTGGCCTGAGGCTACAAGTTGGTGAACTGTGTGTGTGTGTGTGTGTGTGTGTGTGTGTGTGTGTGTGTGTGTGTGTACACATGTTTGTATCTGTGTATTCAATACATTTTTTCACATTGATAGAAAGATGAGGAAACATCTTCCAAACTGAAGACATGTATCTGCTCCTGGCATCGTTTTAAAGCCCTAAAGTAACAGCAATTGTGGTTTGTTACCCAGAATCCAGCAGCTACAGAAATATAACAGAAGAGAAACGGATGTAACGGTTTGCAGTGCAGCCTTACAAACTCATGTGGTTGAGCCTTGATCTGATTTCACACCGCGCTCAGTGCAAGTAGTTTTTCAGCAGGACACCGTTAAGTATTTCACCTCACTGAGGGTAGTGATGATAGTTTGAGGTGTGCAGTCTCTTGCAGCTATCCAAATTATAATGATATTTGACCATGTCATTATAAAATACTTAATTAGTTATGATTATTGTGCTTATAACTATAATTATACATTGCTAGAAGCACAGTATAACACATTAGAAATGTGTTTATAATACATATAATGAAGGTTTGACTTCATAAGAATTGTAAAGAACTTTTGCTTTATTTAATTAATTTATTTTTTTTCTTTTACTTACAGTGGATGGTATATTTGTTTCCAGACCACTTGACCAAAAACATCTTCTATACTATTAAGATCATGTGTGACTATGAATATTTTAGTTTTAATTCTTGTTGAGATTAAAGATTACCATAATAGCTGGAAGGAGGAGTTACGTAGTGATTGTAACTTTTAAACACAACAATTCTCCTTCAATTATTATACGTCAGCAGATACCGAAGGTGTTGGTGATATGATAAAAAATATTTCTTGCAAACCGACTTCAATAATGAGAGCAGCGCCAGTAGAATATGTTTCATTCACATATTCCTTTTTTTAAATTAAAGTAAATGGGGCAATATTTTTTTTGCATATTAAGTCTCGATGTGTCTTTTTCTTTTTCCCCTGCAGGCTCTTCGTATCATCCTCCACAGTTTGGACCAGAGGGCGGCAGTGTATCAGCGATACATCCAGCCCCTGCTGTCTGTTAGTGTCGACTTTTACATCAGGGTCTTTGTACGTGTCTTCACAGGACAGGCCAAAGTGAAAAACTCAGCCAGGTGCACACACACACACACACACACACACACTGTACTGTATTCTTACAAAGGCTGATATACGATGAAAGTTGAATGAACTGAAACTGGGTCACTGCAGCAACAAATACTAAAAATAATGGCAGCAGCAGAACTTGGTGAGATAAAGAGAGGAAAAAAAACAGAAAAATATGGGAATGTTTGAAAATGTGATGTTGATTATTTGGGTGAATTGCAAGTAAAGTTCAAATGAGAATATTCAGCCAAAGTAATGGTGTGATTACAGCTTATAAACGGGATGTATTAATGTGTCGATGTATTGATAAACCAGTTAAACTGGTTAAAAGTTAAACACACATTAACGCTGAATTTAAAGCTAACATTCGGCTTTTTTGTCCACGTCTTGTGTTGCAGTAAACAGGCTCTGGTCTACAACTGTGTCGGCTGTGGGTCTTTTCACTTACAGAGAATGGGCAGGAAAACAAGCAACGGAAAACAGTAAGACAGTCCACACTATGCTACTGAGTCTGCTGATGTCAAGATTTGGTTTCAACTCCTTTTACAGACATTCATGTCTCATAATGAAATTGAATCACTTTGGTTATTCCTTAAAGGGAAACTTTGATGTTTTTCCACCAATGGTATTCCCATATTTTTGTGTCTAAGTGACTAATGGTTGGTTCAGTGTTTAGCGAGAATGTTAGTGCTGTAGCTGCTAAACGGACTGGAATGTGTAATCCTTCCAAGGCCATTGTGCACCATCAATGTACGTCCACTAATCGAGCTTACTTTTACCACATATTTAACACGTTAGTATGTATTCACCAAAGTAACACAAACAATCTAACTGATCCAGGCAGCGGTAGACCAGCAGTACCAGTGTTCTGCAATTTTCTTCAATGGAGTCTGGTGCGTTTGAGCTATGTATCCGCAGTTACTGATGTCTCTCTGTCTCTTTTTCCATAATTTTGTCCGACACTTCTAATAACAATCCGAGCAGTGGCAAAAATCAGCACCTTTAGTTGGACGTACATGTTCGGCGTACAATAGCCTCAAGGGATTACACATCGCAGCCTGGCTGCTTTCCATCAATACTGGACTGATTTCAAGCGCCATCATCAGGTCAAAATCTAAATTAGTCAGTCAGATACTCACAGCTGTACTTTGTCTTTAGTGCTAATGTTAGCCTGTTTAATACGGTAAACTAATATGAGACATATCTGCTTAGCATTAGTATGTCGGCTTTAACATGGTGAGCATGTTAATATGCTGACAATAGCATTTAGCTCAAAGCAGTGTTGTGCCTAAGTATGGTCTCACGTGGTAGCTGTAGACTCTTGTTCTTGTTAATAAACTTGTGCACAGCTGGGTTACATCTGCTTCTGTTTGACACCATGTTCGTGTGTGGTAAACATGAATCTGCCGTGATTTCAGTATGAAGTATTCTCCTGCCACCGGACCGCCAGTGGGACCGGAGTGTGAACACTGTGGACAGAGACATCAGGTTAGATGCATGCACACACATAGTATCATATCATGTAAACTCATTGTTGATTTTCATGGTGTCATTCTACATGATGCAGCTTCAGCCTGTGAATGTGTTCTCAGCATTTACAACCGATTTGTTAACTTTGTGTCAAACTCCCCGCTTCTGTGTAGTTACTCCTGTTCAACACATAGATATACAGTGTACCCGCTGAAGCCTGTGTCTGTCCTCTCTGTAGCTGGGTGGTCCCTTGTGGGCTGAGCCCATCCATGACTTGGCATTTGTCCAGAAGGTTTTGTCTGCCGTGTCGGGGAATCCGTCCCGATTTGGGACATCTAAACGCATTGAGGGCATGCTCAGCATGGTGACTGAGGTATTCACTTTCCTTTTTTATATACGCTCTCATAGAAAGTTAAGAAAGCTTGTCATCATCTTGTGCTATTGTCATGTGGGTGCGGTTAGTTGCATCGGGTAACTTCACAATGTATGGAATAATGTTGACTTTTAAAAGTCGCCAACTTTTGTACTTGACAGCTTCTTCCTGCTAGATTAAACCATTATCTCTGATGTGCTGTTTGTTTCAGGAGTTGGAAGATGTTCCTCTTTATTACACTGTGGACAGTCTGAGCAGCACAATACACTGCAATACTCCGCCTCTGCTCCAGTTTAGGTAAACACACACACAAATGAGTATACAGAAACTCTCTTTTCTTTGACTATTACAAAAATAGTTGTGATATACAAGGACACAGATTGTTCTACAGCTAAATAGTTTGTTTTTGACCATGAGTTATTGAACTGGAAAACGTGTGAGAAAGTAAGAAATCTGGTCAAACTATAAATAAACTACATGAATGAATGGAAAGGAGCCCAGCCCAGATGCACTTACCATATTTTCATCTTTAATGATGGATTAAAATGAGTATTTGTAATGTGAAAGAGAATTACCACACAACTCTACAGTCTCTCTCAGCTCTGTAGTGGCTTTTTAGCCTCTTTTAGCATGTTGTTTTAGCTCTGCCAGATTTTTGTTAATTTGTTTTTTTTTGCTTGTTCTGCTGCCATCAGGTGGCCAAAATCCAGCAGTAAACTTTGTTAACATGTTAAGTTACATTACATTACAACACCTTTTCCCTCAGTGCAGCTTTGTCTTGTGTATTATACATCCTTCTCTCTCTGCAGGTCTGCTCTCCTTCATGCTGGTCACAGGGTTTCCCTCTCTCACGCCTGTAAAAATGCCATCAAGACAGATGCTCCTCCTTCAGCCCTCTGGGACATCATGCGATGCTGGGTAAACACTATTTTAAAATGGAAAAATAAAGATACTGAAGCTATTTTCTGAATCAGATGAGAGTATGCTAGAATTCCCCAAATCCATTGAGACTGGTCTCCTGAACCACATAATACACAAGTGTCACACACGTTTGATTGGTCATCTGCCACAGGAGAAGACCAATCCTGTGAAGAGGGAGAAGCTGTCAGAGACTAGTCCTGCCTTCAAGATCCTCTCCACCGAGCCCAGGTGAGGCCACATCCTGGACTTGAAAGTCCAACCAGTTTACCAGTGACCTTTCAGTAAGACCTCATTATGAAATACTTGGGGCTGCATTCAAACGACGTTGCAGTGAAAGCGCAAATCTTCCCATTCATTTCAGTGTAAGTTGTGCAGTAGGATTCGGTGGTGGAGACTACAGTGAAAAGTTCAGCTTTTGGAGAAATGCAATCAGACGTCACGCTTCAGTGGTCAATATCCTAACCTGGTGATCAGACCAGAAGACTCACAGGCTGTATATACAGATGGGCGACACATTTCCACTTCCTACTTCCCACTAGTGATCTCAGTTGGAGCAGGGCTCAGCTGTCAGTCATGATGTAAAATGCCCTTTTTGTAGCACAGAAATCATTTAAACATACATTAGCGTGATAAGAACTACCTGAAATGACAGAAACCAATAAGAGCGATTTATTTGACGTGTACTGTATTTTTATTTTATTTTTTTATCAACGTTTTTCCTTCACTTTTGCTGAGCTGTCATATCATCCATCTTTATATACATTCATGCACAGATGAAGCTGCAAACCTGTACCAAGCAGCACCAACCAGCCTGTGGAATTTCCTCTGAATTACATTTAACGTGTCTCATAAAAACACAATTTACTTAAAGTGACATCTTTGTCCTGGATTGTGTGTGTGTGTGTTTGTGTGTGTGTAGCCTAGAAGCCTGTTTTACCATGAGGGAGGACGCCAACCCTCAGTCCCGTAAACGCCACCTGACCCGATTCCAGGAGAACCCTCAGGCCTTCTGGGGACCCAAAGCTCGTGCCAAAGCTGGGTAACTAAACACAACATCCATGCACCCAGGACACACACTAACATGCACAGACTAATACACAACAACGACGGAGAGGAAACTTTTCTTTGTATGTTTAAAGCGGCTAAGAATGAATTAATTACAAGCAGTGAATTGATCGACAACATGAGTTTGGAAATGAATAATAATGACAGGGTAAACATTGCATGAAAGCTGCAGATAGTAAAGTTAAAATCCAAATCATGTTTGCCTTTTCTTCGTTATATTTGTCTTTCCTGTTTTTTTTTTTTCCCCTTTTCAATCTCTCTCCACTACTCATTTATTTCATCTACCTCTAACCTTTCCTTCTCTCCTCCAGTGGTGGTATTTCTACTGACCTGCAGGACAAGAGGAAGAAGTTCCAGAACAAGAGAAAGAACCAGATCACAGACTCTTCTCACCTTAAAGACTACCCCTGCAAGAAGTTCAAACAGGTCAGTTCACCTCCAGGCAGGAAATGGCACGAAGGAACCTGTGAGCTGTGCTGTGATCAGATCAAACCAGATTTATTTTAGACACAATGTGTTCTGTATCATCATGCACAGAGTTGTGATATTGAGTAGTCACACATACTGACTGTATAGACTCAAAGTTAAAGCCATCTGCTTGTTACTGCAGTCTCTGTTGTTTTTTCCGAGAAATTCAGTTTCCCCCTGGAACAAAACAACCTGACTCATTTGTTTTCCCTGAACAGCAGTGGAAGACACATGAACAATTGGTCTGTGGCTTTTTGCCTGAAATCACTTTTGAGCTGCAAGATAAAACTGTCCTAAATTGCCTGAAGACCTCATCTTACCACAAATCTTAATGACACCGAATTTCCTTTGTTATTTATGAAATATTCAGACATCCTCACTTCAGGAATTGGCTGTGGGTTGAATGAACAGTGCTTCATATATTGGGGATGAAAATGTGGAAAATTGGAGAACGCTGTGTTTTTAGTTGTATTTTGATTTTATCAGAATATCGGAAAAATACACCAAAGACTACTGCGTTTTACGTGTTGTTAAGCTGTTACCAAGTCTTAATGACTTTGAAAGCTGCATGAATTAATATTTCCATATGAACAATGACTCAGATTAGTTTATAAATATGAAAGGGGTCACTTGCAGTGATGAATGCAGAATTACCTCTTGACAGTTCCTCTCAGCTTTATGAGGCGTTTTCTCGGGTCATCAACTTTATGGCTTTGGTTCAGTCTCTACGCTCTCGTTAAAGCGTTTTTCAGACTCAGCAGCTTTTTTTTTTTTTTTTTTTTAAGCGAAAGCCACTCCTTACTGCACCTTTATAGCTTCTGTTCAGCGTCTTTCTGGTTATTGGTTTGGTTTTACAGTGGACATCTTAACTGTTCATCACTCTCATCAGCATTTTCAGATGAAGAAGGCTTCAGCTTTTAGTGAAAAAGCTCTAATGAACCTGCTGTACATCACCTGTTCTGTGCCAAACAGTGGACAAATATTGTGAAACTTTTAGTGGTTAAAGAGCCAGATATTTTTCTCAGTAGTTGTTATATTCAGTTATATTCATCAGGTGAAGAGAAACATGCCTTTAATTGAATGATAATGTTCTTCTGCATGTATAAATAAGCAACTTGCTTTGACATTTGACATAATTACTGGCCCATAGTTTGTTGATCACCTGTGCAGTGTTCAGCTTGTTGTTGAGATTATCTTAACAAAGGAGAAGTGTTCACTAACACAGATTTCTGACATTCTTTAAAAAATAAAATGTGAAAGAAATAAATGTTTTGTGTGCACTGAAGTCTGATATATTCTTTTAACCTCTGAAAAACAGGTGTTACATTTAGAGTTTCAACAACACATCACAATAAAAGCACGAGACCTAAATAGCATCCCAGCAGTTTACTTCAGCTCACTGGTCAGAGTTACTAAAATGTTAATTGCATGTGTAAAGTCTTTTTGCCCGTGGTGAGAAATATGCTGGTGAATTAGTCGCCTCCATCAGCTGCTCGCTGTTTGTTTTCTGCCAGAGAAGCTGAGGGCTTTCTCCAACTGCTGCCAACTGGCAATATTAGAGACTCTGATATAACTTCAGGGTCCACCAGCCTCTGTATGGTGTTATCAATGTTGTTTATTTATTGTTCTCTTTTTTTCAGGGAACATGCACCTACGGAGACAAATGCTGCTTCTCCCACAACCTGGAGCAGACAAACGTAGAGAAAATGGAGTGACTTCCATCTTCTCTTAATTCAGTTTTGTTGTTTTTAAATAATTTTATTTTTGGACTCTGAATGGCCAAGAGCAGCCTGGATAAAGGATAAATGATGCAATGCAATCAACCTTAAAACTCTTAGTATGCATAACATGTCTGTTATTCAGTTGTATTCCAGAGCTTTTTTTTTTGTTTTGGGTTTTTATTTTTATGCAAGTGTTGTTTCAGGCCAATAAAGTCCTCACACTGACTTTACTCACTTTGTCGTGTTTCTACGTCTTTTTGGTCAGTTTTAACCACCCATGTGATGTTAGCGTGACAGTTAACAGGATGCTCTGTCTCATCAAAACGTAAATATCTGGCAGACATTTAAATTTTGGTAGCTGACTGACTCACTGTTTTGGAACAGTTGAGAAGCTGTGAATCAACCTACTTAATTTATAACTTTTGAACTACTCAGGATAAATAAATTAGAACATCATCTAAATGTACTCCTTGAGCCTTTTACTTGAGTAGGCAGCACTTGTTTCATGAAATACTGCAGGTAACGGCGATGGACAGTTTCAAAAATCTTAACTTTAATGCTATTTAAAAGGACCAGGGTGTAGGCTTTAGTGGCATCTAGCAGTGTAGTTGCCAGTTGCAACCCTCTCATTTCACCCTTCCTAGCTTTAAGGCGAAACTGTGGCTACTGTAGAAACATGGTGTGTTTAGACAAGTAATGAAGAGTAAAACATCAGTATGTCCGGATATGAAGCTGAACATTAACGTGCAGGTTGACAAAAAGTAAGAATAATAGACTTTATTATCAGCCGTTTGATGATCAGTATAAAATCATTTTCAAAAGTATATACACACATTGGCAGAAGTACAAAGGTGGCACATATTGCACATCGGGTAGTCAAGACAGTACAAGTTGGCACCAGTTGTATTTGTAGCGAGAAAATGTCTTTTAAGGATTAGTTTGTGATGTGCATGTGCTTTAAAAAATCTGCTAAAAACGTTCCAGGGTCAGTTTTGGAGGAGTCTGGTATTTTTTGATGCGTCCGCAGTACAAAAGGCAGCTTCAGCAAATTCTGTACATACTCTGTCCTCGGAGGAGAAACGTGTTCAGACAGTCAGTGTCAACAAGTAGCAAATAATCGTCTTTTTTTCTGTTAACAACAGCTGGTTAAAGCGTTTCAGAGTCACAGCTGGGTTTTCACAAACATCTTAAGATCTGGATTCTTTCTTCATATAAAAAGTACAAACCTGATCTTTAAAGTTTTCTGGAATCCCAGGTATGTCTGAACGCAGGGACTGATTTGATTAAATGTTTTTGGGCAGTGTTGTCTATCCCTGCGTTCACACTAATCAAGCCATGTGATCGCAGTCTCTCATCCTTTGTAACAGAAAACCATCTTCGCTTCATCCAATCAAACGAGCGAGAGGCCACAGGAACTTTGACTGATTGAAACTGCATTGAAAATTCATGTAAGAATTACTGACACGTGTGACCGGCTATTGGAGGCTGACTCTGAGCAAGAAGGTTCGGATCTCCATTGGTCTCAAGGTCACCTCCCATACAGAGGGGTCTTTGAACGCCTTCAGGAGTGGCCTCTCTTCTGAAAAACAGAAGAAAAAAAAAGTTAAATTCTGCTAAAAGCTGTCATCCTGACATGATTTCATTCAAAAGTTATAATAACAAATAACCAGCAGATCGAAGTCAGGACTGTCACAAAATGTACTTGAAACTTACCAGTGGCAGTAATGTGAAACATTAATTCTACCTCCTCTTACAAAATCAGTTGTTGAGCCACTAAAACACCCCACAGTTTACTATCAAAGCTATGAACCATGACAATGCATTTATGACTCATTATATTATACTGCCTGCTTGATTAGTCCCTGCAGGGAAATAGTCTTTATAGTTAAGTTGACTGTAATGGGGCAGTGATTACCACCCTCATAGAAATTAAAAAGCATCTGTGGATTTCTGTATTCTCCCTCCTCTCCTCTGTCTCCTGTTCAAACTGGGTTGGATCCTCAAGCGTCAGCCAAGTGGTTCATCAGTGACTGGCAGCTAACCAGCGGCTGACTGATGAGGCAAATTCACCAACATCTGGCTGCCTGGTGCTCATTTCTGGTGATTGTTGTTGTTTTTTTCTGGTCTCTTTTCCTCAGGAAGTTTAAGATCTGGGTTAAGTTGATCTTTGTGAGATATCTCAACAGTGACGATGGGCAACAATGTCAAAAATCTTTACTGTTAATATGTGCGATCCCCAGAGGAGGAATCCTAGTGACGTGGAGCTCTCCTCGAGTGCAACCGAAAGGACTAAAGTTACTCCTCTACACAAGAAATATCAAACCTCAATTCACTTTTAGCATGTACCTGTCTGTGGTGTCCACTGCAAGCGTGTCATCTCGTCTTTCCATTGATTGGCTGACAGGTTCAGTTCAGACATGCCCAGAACCTCCAGAGTGGAAAACAGCTTCTACATGTTAGAAAGAAAGACAGCATTATACAATTTAGCAACTATTTCACATTTCATTTTATTTACATTCCTACTTAATTTACTGTTTGAATAAAACAATCTTATCTATAAAATATACCATTTTATTTATATGATTAACCCTAAGCTTAGATGAAGAAATGCTTCATTACAACAGCAAAATATTATTATATACTAATTATTACTCTTCATCATAACTGTAATCTAAGATGTCGAAGTGTAAGCTGTGTGTCTGAACGTCTGACCTGCAGGTTGACGGTGACAGGCTGTGAGTTCACTTTGCTCTCCCCGCTCTGGAACTGATGCTCCAGTCTCAGCAGCACGGAGTCTTTGTCCCACTGTGTCAGTGTGAGCAGGTGGACAGCAGGGGGCAGCGCAGCTTGCAGCCCAGAGAACTACAGACAGAGACGGAGACAGAGGAGGACCACTGACTGTCTGTATCCGCAGTAACACAGTCTAGATGAGCCACTCGCACCCTTCGGTTAGACAGAAAAGTTGCTCTGATTTTGATCTGTTTGAGGAGTGTTGTGTGAATTACACCTACTAATTAACAGCGGCTCTGAAAACATGTCAGCACAACTGGAGCTTAAAACAACAACAGCTCAGCCTGCTCTCCTGAGATTTGGTGAAATAAGAACAATGTCTAAAAAAATGCAAATATGTAAAAAAAAAACGTGACAGAAATGGAGTAAAAAGCAGGAGGCTGATTTTCAGTAGCCTTGGCCTCCAAGATGGCCAAGATGGTGTTATTTGATGCACTGCTCCTCCTCACTCACCTCCAGCTGAGTGTTGGGGTGCAGATCTCCATCAGTGAACGTCAACAGCGGCTGCAGTACCACCTCCTGGGCCAGGGGGCGGTGTGCATCAGCTGCGCTTGGCGGACGGTCGAGGGAGAGCAGGAGGCGGCCTCTGACCACCAGCCCCTCTGGGAAGATCTTGGAGGACTCGTTGAGAGGCTCGGCAACGCCGCGGACGTCATCGTACAGCAATCGGCGGTGGAGCTGAGGGGGAGGAGGGTGGAGTTGAGAGGGAGAGACTCTGTATGTGCATTTAATAGTGAGTGTGTGTCAGTCTGATGAAGGTTAACCTGACGAAGATGAGGCATGTGTGCGTCTCACCATGATTTCTAGAGAGCCGTTGTGGATGCTGCCTCCGCCTTGAGAGCGATCCGTCACCACAGTGAGCTGATCATTATCATCCTGAAAACACACACACAGTGTACAATTAATAAAGTGATAAACTTGGATAATATCACACTTAGATAAAATTTGGATAATCTATAAACGTCATGAAACGTCAAAAAATCCAAAAACCCCTCACACACACCTTGATGAAGGCACGAGAGTTGATGGGGTAGTAGTTTCCAGCAATGGGCTCCGACTGCTTAAGATTCCACGTCGGCCGGAAATCTGTCCTTTGGGACAAAACAACAACAGAGTGAGCTCAGTAAAACACACTCACACATTGAATTTTAAATTCCAGATGTGTCTAGAATATTCTTCAACATTTTCCTTTAAAATATCTGCCGATTTAATTACAATGCATTTTCAACATTTAAAAACAAATGAACGTACTTCCTCTGCAGCACCTCTCTGCCATTAGAATCTGTGTAGAAATACTGAGAGGTTTCGATACTGGTGTCCAGACGAGTGATCACCTCCTTCCCCAGGTCATCGCTAATGGATAAAGAGAGTGTGAGATGAAGCGATGCCCCCGTCAAAATCCCCCCAAAAATGGAGCCAACAAAACACGCATATATTTCACGTGCCGACGTGAAAACATATGAAAACTCACTCGATGGGCACCGGCCCGACTGTCCACTCCAACTCCAGAGCTCTGCTTTCAGTGTAGAGACGAACCACCTGAGACACCCAGGGAGAAAACCACTGCCTCACCTCCTGCACACCAGAGGTCTGAAGGGAAGAGAGAGGGTGGGTACAACATGAATGAACAATTATTTTTAACATCTTTCTGATACACGCTGATATCAGTTATTAGGTTTGAAATCATAGCTGCGACGCAGCTCGCTCTCTACCTGAATGCTCTCCGTCTTGGCCGTCTTGCTGATGATGAAAGGCGTGGAGGAGTTGGGTCTGAAGATGTAGGCACCTGAAGGCTGGATGCTGTCTGAGTTGTTACCATCACTGGCGTTATACCTGGAACATGAAACACACATCAACACCCAGCACGTAACATTCAGTGTGGGGACATTATTCTGCCATCTGTGTAAAAACTCACCAGTAGAAATTCTGCGTCAGTTTGATGGTCTGCTTGGTCTCCAGGTTGCTGAGGCTGCTCAACAGGCCGGTGTCGGGGTCAAAGGTCACTCGTAGGAACTGGAGTTGAGAAAATAATATGTACTTTGTCATGCATATAAGGCTAAGAAAATGCATACAGGTACAATTAATATGATTAATATGAAATACACAGGATTAGCTGTATTTCCCATGGTGCAACACAAAGCAAGTGGATGTTAATGCTGTGGTACAGACCTTGTTCTGGATGGCTGTGGGTGTGCGGTGTTCTGTGCAAGCAGGTGGAGGTCCGTCCTTAAGCAGGGACACAGAGTAGGTGGTGAAGCCCAGAGGAGGAGCCTGCACCTCGAACACCAGCTCGTTGACAGCGAAGCCTCGGTTCCTCCTCACCTGCCAGGTGGCTGTGGACACTGGAACCACCTGTAGCAGAGACACAGAGGAACTGATTATTGGATTATTTTATGAAGTCCTGTCATTAGTGAATACTATTTGTAATCATTACTGATGAAGATGTGATGAAATTATCATTCTACACTTTTGGAATCTTGAAGTATCTTGATATTTAAGTGATTTCCAACTATAGTAACCTGCTCAATACTGAAAGTCAGATGATATTGGAGTTTATAATACTTATAAATTATACTGTGACCACAGAAAAATTCAACTAGCAGGTAATTATTATCTATAATATCTATAATGGACAAAAAGAGTTCCTAGGTAAAAAGTGCATTGTCCTAAAATATGAATAAAAAAAGAAATATATTTCAAACAAGCCAATGACATAAAAACTGGATAATCCAGCTCATTGTCAACATAAGACAGTGTGTGTGACAACAGTAAAGCTTGTTAATAACGCTACAACACAAACACTGACCTGGCAGTCCACAATTTTGCCGTTAGCATCTGATACGACGTATGCTGTTCCATTGACTGGCAGCCTGACCGGCCAAGTGACGGGGCGAGCGAGAGGGTTGTACACATTGACTGAGAACTGGAACAGAGACACACACGGTGGTGAGGTTAAGCATGGTTCAATAACAGAAATGCTGATTCATAAATAGTTATATTACATTTATTTACAAATCTGTCTTGAAAGATTCAGAAAAATAATGTATATCAATAATGCTGTATGTGTGCCACTGTTGATGTCTTATTGTGAGGAGCCAAACTCACCAACATTGTATGCACCAGTCTAACAGTTTCTTGTTGGTTTAAGGCTTGTTAGAATTAGGTTATGTTGCAAAGCTTTCTTTCTGTATCTGTTTGTGTGTCACCTTTTTGCTGGACTCAGTGAGAGGACACACACTGATGTTGAGGTTGTCGCAGTAGATTCGCTTCGCAGATGAGCCACTCAGAGCAGCCAGACTGTTACTGACCAAAACCTTAGAGAGAAACGAAAGGTGTGTTACATCCTCCATAATCATATCTAAGAAAACAATGAACATAAAAAGGTCAAATAATGCAATGAGAGTTTCGGCTGAACACTTCGCTTGATAAAAGTTACATTCCAGTCGGCTTGATAAGTCCCGTAATAGATGGATCCTGCTGACACAAATGCCGTGAGAAGCTCGACGTACCTGACAGTGTTGCCAGCCGTTTGCTAACCTCCTGGCGTAGTCGTTTGCTACGTGTTGCTTCTCTGTACCTGACACTGCGTCGTGGTGCTGAGCCACTGCCATGGCTTTCTCTGATAATGAGAGCACAAACAAAAAGTAGCTGTCAGTGAATCCTCTGTCTGGTCTCCCTGTCACAGTCACTAATATAAAGACCACTGTGACAAAGAGAGTTATGACAGTTTGACAGTTATATATGGCGAGTTATTCATTTGGCAAGAATCTGTTCCACTAGCAAGATGTCATCTGTTTTTTTTTTAGTAATAAAAAAAAAAAATCTCACTCATGGTCTGGCTGTCACCCTCCCCAAAGGGTCCCTTCCTGGAATGAGGACCACTGAGTACCTCCAGCTGGTTACATGTCTGTAAAAGTATTTTTTACAACTGTCAGATGGAGTAATAAAACATTTAGTACAAATATTCGTGGTCCCAGAGGATGCAATGTCAGACTCTGAAAACCCTGCCAGAACTCTAATGCTAACATAGCATAGCATTATACAGTAACATGCTACTGACAGCATACTACAATGCTAAATGGCACAGCATGTCATATCATATGTTAGCATGTTTGTGTAAATGCCGTAGGTTAGCATATTAACATGCTAACTGCCAAAAATCAATGTTAATATCTCAACATGTTACAGTTTTACATGTTAATGTGTGTTACTGGGCCAGCAGGTAGCTAAACATTACAGTCTGTCTTTATATGGTCTCTGTTGATGACGTTTTCACTGCATACCGCACACAACAAGGTAAAACAACTTCCCAAATATAATACTTTGTCAACATCTAATACCTGCAGGTTGCTGTTGCTGATCCTCTCATAACGTTTCAGCGCTGGTCGACTGGTAAAGTAGCCGGTCCAGAAATCATGTGCGTCGTCTGCATAGGGAAAGAAATCATCTGTCTTCAAAGCCCTGAGTTCAAAAGAAGACAAAGCTGCAGCATAAATACAGCAACAAAACAGATCTTCACGCTCTCGCTATTCTGTAATTGTTACTCCGTCAAGCTCATTTAAAAAGTTCATAACTACCAGGTGAGGTTTGCTCTGTGCAGCTCCTGGAGGTAACAGGAGGGGGTAGAATAGAGCACGTTGATTTTGTCGCCATTTGCCTGCTGGGCGTTGACGTAGTGGATCAGCTTGTCCAGATTCTTGTACCACAGGTTGGCATTTTCATACTGGAAGTCTGAGCCCATGGTCATGATAATGTGGTTGGTCTTATACACTGTAGCCTGAGAGGGGAAAAATGAGAATAATTCATTAACTATTAATTAATTTAATTAACATTAATTTAATGTTCAGGTTTGTGTGTGTGTGTGCCTCACCTGATGGTTGGCAATGGCGACGAAGCGTCTCAACACATCATCAACATTATAGTCCTCCAGGTCAGGGTCGTCTCTGATTGGTGGGTCATCACAGGACTGGTCCCAGCAGAAGCCCGCAGGAGGGTTGTACCCATTGGGAAGGATCCCTGTTGGGTGCGGTGGTAATGATTAAATAGTTGGTTCAACCAAATGATCATCAAATACTGAGCCATGCGAGCACCCAAGTGACTGATCAACTGAGAATATATCAATACCACAAGAAGAATTTTGTTACCGGTGAAGAGGTCAGCCATGGGAGGTGTGAGGCTTTCAGAGGCCCTCCACAGAAGCTCCTGCTCCTTGGCCATCATCCTGCGAGCCCGGTCCTGGTAATCCAGGCGACCAAAGAAGAAGCCGTCATACCCCATCTAGAGCAAAACATAGGAAACAGTGGGTTGAAAATTCAGAGAGAGATGTTAACCGGAGGCTACAAAGTCTATGGCTTAGTATAATGGCTGGAAACAAGGAAAAACAGCTAGCCTGGCTCCACCAGCACACTTACAGCTCACTAAATAATATGTTCTACGTGACAACAGGACTTCCAGAAGTCACTGCAGCGAGGCAAGAAGCGGTCCAGCACATAATCCCCCATATAACCACAACTTCTAATCTAACTCTCAACAAGACAGTGACTTGTTTTTCCTACAATGTTGATGATTCCTTTATGATAAGCTACCTGCGCAAACATGGAGGCGTGTTCGCGGGCGTGGCCAAACGGGTCGATATGCCAGGCGACTCGGGGACGACCACAAGCCCCAAAAGTCTCATTGAGGAACCTTAGCCCCATGGTCATCTGGTCGATGACTGCACTGTAATGGGTGGTGGCTTCATCACTCATGCACCAGCCACCATTCACAAACTCTAGACGTCCTGGAAGAAGGGGAAAGCAGGGAGGCGAGTTTAGCCAGGTTACTGAATGAAACCTTACCAGCACTAATGTACATGTACAGTGTTTGTTTACATACCTTCATTAACTAGCTGTTTGACTGTCTGCTGCATGCTGGAACTCTGCTGATTCCACCAGCGGTAGAAGAAAGCCGTCTCCACATAAATAAACCTCCGGTCCGGATTCTTCAATAGCTGATCAACCACAGAGTCCAGGATGTACTGCACTCCTGCGTGCTGGATGTCGTTACGATCTACACGCAGATACATAAACACACACACAAACACACAGGTCAAGAACAGATGATGATCACCTGCAGAACACACGGCTGTTCTCACTATAAAAAGACACGTGATGCTGAAACAAGCTGAAACTGAATGGCACTAAAACTATAAAACTGTAATGTTTGCGAGTGAAGAGCACTGACAGGACATAAAATATCACGAGGGGGCTGAAGAGGTTTCTGACACGCTATCTATCCATCAGAGGAGACAAACTGTTAGATGAAATGTCACACAAAATACCTGTAAAAAACGGTGTACAAAGATGAGACAGTTTAAACATCTGTTCAGATGCTGAGGCACCAAGGTGCAGGTGTGGATAGTAATAATGATTTGATTATAACTATCGCAACTGGTATATTAATAACTAGTACTGATTAATCAAATTTAAACATTCTGTCACTGAAGCACAAAATAAGTTTTCCCGTGTATATTTATCTTTCTTTTCTTTTCTTTTTTTTAAATATATTATTACTGTAAGCTTGACACACTTGTAATGTGAATAGTAACGATTTTGGTTCCTCTTTTTTAAAAAGGGGGAAGCCCGCGTGTGTGTCACTTGCGTATTAGTATTCAGATCCTGTACTCCATGTATTAACATAGAAAATAATTTCTCTAATTTCTCCATTGGTGTGTGTGTGTGTGTGTGTGTGTGTTTACTGACCTCCATAGAAGTACTGGTCAACAGTCTTGAGCCAGCCGACGTCATCATGTGTGTGTGGGACCAGGTGGACATTCAGCATGTTGGGCTTGGTGGCATGACATGACTGCACACACACACACACACAAACACAAACACGAATACACACTAAGCACTGGACTACTACACTACTCTACTGCTAAGAAAGACGAGTCAGTCGATAAATAATATAAGTAAGTTCTTATTCTCATGTCCTCAAACAAACAGACAAAGCGAATGCGTGAAGCTGAAAGCAACTCTTCAGCTTCACCTGACTGGTAAAATAAAATACAAAATAAAAAATAAAATACATCAAATTGTAAATATATATAAACGCAGCTCACCTCGTATCCGCAGGTGGCGGTCTGTTTTGTGTCCTGTCCGAGAGGAAAACTTAAAACTCCACTAAGGAGGAACAGGAGACCGACAGACAGCTGCTGTGACTTGGCCGCCATGTTGGAAAATAAACCGCAAATCATATGACATGTGTTTATGTTCAGCGAGGTCACGTGACAAGATTTCCGTGAGTTTTGTACCCTCCGTTGTGACTGTCAGGCAGCATCGTTCGGCCACTAACCCAGGGCCGTTTCTAGCTGTTTGGGGACCCTGTGCAAGATGCTATTTGATAGGGGGCCCCTATTTTGTCAAACACTGAGGGAGAGATTCCTAATCTTTTCAGATGATCTGGGACAATGCAACAATCTTACATTTTAAGAAAAACACAGGCTCGAGTACATTAATAAATGCAACAGATGCAGCATGCTCCTGAAACAGTTTATCATAAACTTTGAAAACACGGTGACGTAAGATAAAAACGCTCTATAAAAAGGCTTATATGTTTTTTTAAGCATATTTTAAGCATGAGGGTTGCCTGGCTACAAAAATACACTAAGTTTACTTGCAGCTTGGGGGCCCCCTGGTGGCTGTGGGGCCCTGTGTATCCACATTGTCCGCATATAGCAAGAAACGGCTCTGGACTAAACTAAACCATATGTGACTGATTAGAGAATATACCTTATACTTTTATTATATTTAGAATATATTGGATATACTAGGATATACTTGGACATATTACTTGCTATCCTTGATCTCATGTATCTTTTAACCAACTTAATGTTTTCAATGAATCATTAATGATACAAATGTCTGTCAAATTATTGTTGGCTTTACCAACTGTGAAAAATCCTATAGGTGTTTAAAATAAAAAATACATGAAGCAGTTAAAAACATCTCAGATATCTAAAAAAACAGGACCCAGCAAATGTTTGGAAATTGGGTCCGATGAATAACTTTAATGATTTATTGATAACCAAATCTATTGTCAATTACTGTTATGTCAAGTGATGTTTTAATCAATATATATGTTCCACTTACCTCCAACCTCACACCCGCTAACCAACCTCTAAAAATCTCTTCTTTCTGGAGGTGCCCTGGCTAGGGAGCATCCAATCTTTCCCCAAGACTGTTGCAGTCATTAAGGATTAAAAGAAGTCATATCTGAGTTTCATCTGCATAACAATGAAAGAAAGTTTGTGTATAATAGGGTGTGTGATGGGGATATACATACAAACAATTAAGCAAATAAGATGGGGCTGAAAGTAGAGCCCTGTGGGATACCACAGATAATCTATTCAGAGGAAGATGCGCTACTGATAGTCCATTGTTAATGTGTTTCCAGTTAACGATACATACCACCTCAGACTGCCAATTCAGACCTCTCTGGGTCAGTTTATTGCGAGCCAATGTGGAATGAACTCATCTTGGAAAAAGAAACACTCAGACAATTACCACACATTTCACAGTCACATTAAGGAACAGCAAAACAGCAAAAAAGTACAGTGAGTAAACAGGTGGAGAAAATGCTACAAGACAAGATTTTACAGACCAGCATGGACAGTTCAGTTCATGTTACAGTCCAACAGCTTGTGGAATAATGCACTTCATGGCAAAAAAAAGAGAAAAAGTTTCTTATTCGGGATTGATTAAATCAGATTGGCAAATTCAGAAATATAATTATCCATAAATGCTTGTGTGGAATTGTAACTTCCAAGGTATTGTGTAGCATAGATATAATAATAACTTTTAGGTTTTCTGTTAGTAATATGTATAATACATTTTCTATTACTATTTTAATGAAGCTCTCACTTCCTTAGACTAGTTTTGAACATTTTGAAATGTTTCGCAAACACACGTCATATTTCAATTCTATGTACATTTGTGATGTTGTTGTGTCTTTGGAATTAAAATAGTTTATCTATGTCTGGCATTTCCATTTCACAAATGATTTGGTTTAAAGGCCTCACACAGTGCTCGGTCAAGTGCTCACGATCCTCTGGAGTAGCACCATTCAAAAACAAAACTTCAATGAGGCATAGAACAACATTGTGGCTACAGTATGGCATCCATTCAAATGGAAGGAGAGGTCACTTTAATTACAATCAGCGTTGCAAGTAGATCCTTTTCCCTTGTAATGCTACGATCAAACTGTTTTTAGAAGGAAACGGGAGTCAGGAGGAACAGTGGCAGACTTAGTTAAACCTTTCAAGTTCTTGCTCTGATATGTTTCCTATCATATGAATGCCTCTCTGATATTCTCTTAGCCATGTGAACAATTTAACATTGCAGCAAATCACATTTTTTTCAAATCTGACCTTGACTGAATGGATATGAGGTAATAATAAAGCTTGATTAAATATGATAGGGTATGAGATAATAACAGGATTGGATTTTGAAGCATGCAAAGCACATGCCTCTGATAAACATAATTACCAGTGTTACAATGACAGCAAGTATATTTTAAATCATTCACCATAGATCACCAAGTTACTGTCGGGATGTTTGGCTATTATAGCTATGGAAGTATACATGTGCCTTTTTAAAACATCACTTTAAAGTATGTAATCATATGTATATTATAACTGATTATTAGTTATATACTGACACAGATATTATATGGGGGAAAAAAATCACATTGACAGAAATGTGAAATTAAGCCTTAAAGGAATAGCTCCACATTTGGGAATTATGCTTTGCTTCCTTGCCAAGAGACTCCTGTATTAGAACAATAAATATGAAGCCTCCATCAGTAGCTGGTTAGCTTAGCACAGACTGGAAACAGTGGCTGGATTTTGTTACCACTGAACAGAGCTGGTTTCCAGTTTCCAGTCATTGTGATAAGCTAAGCTAACCGGTTGCTGGCAAACCTTTAATTTATAGTCTCAACTTCAAAGAGACCTGCAATGTGGTGTACACAAAAACACCCATTTAAAAAAAATGAACTTCAAAAACATGACATATGACAGATGATCCTAAATCTGAAGCTGAGGTCACTTTGACTGTGGTTTTCCATGTCACATGGCAGTGAAGTTGATACAGAAAAATCTCTTGCTGTGGTTATTCAAGTAGTTGCAGGTACTAATAAATATTCAGCCTCTCACTGTAGGGAGTTAAATAAAAAAAACAAAAAAATACACTGTCTGATACTTCCTGAACAATGTATAAGATTTTCCCATAAATGTACTTACAAATCATTTTTAGTACAAAGGAAACAATGTTAAACAAAACTTGAGGTGAATACTTTTCAATATCTATGTTGTATGCTGTTGATTCAGATTAAAAAATATTTTCCCAAACGTACCTTTCTTGTTGATTAGCAAATAAAAAAAAGAAAAGAAGAGAGAAAGTCTGTTTTGAATACGCCTTTTTTCACTGTAGACATTTTGACATATCACAAAAGGTAAAGCAAAGGTGAAAACAATAAAAATTCCATTTAGCTGTTTTAGTTTCAGCATTGAGATATTTTGCCTGCCGGCTCACTGACCCACTGTCACAGCTTACTGGGACACTGGTGCTTTTCCTGCTATGACAAGTCATACTGTGAAAAATGCATATACACTGACAGTGTTTCAACAGGGTAAGAGATTTTCTGAGAAATAATAATGACAAATCGCTTTTTGTCAAAAGAGACATTTGCAGAAGGAGACACTACGCAAAAAGTATGGAGAAGAAAAAAGTTGTTTGATTCCTGACTGTGATGCTTCTTCCTGATGTTGTTGCTTCCACACCAGCAACCTTATCATTTTTAGTGCTCATATTCATGAGCAGAGTGAATAGCCCTTTCCTGCAGTATTTAAAGAGTCCTGCGTGAGGATGGAGGCATGGTTAGGTTGGATTTCCATTGCCTCCCTCGTGAGGGCAGATGAGCAGGGTGGAGTCCAGGTCCAGGCGGAAGGCTGGGTACAGAGGCTGAGAGAATGGGCAACGAAAGGTGTGCAGGAGCACAACTGTGTCCGACACACTGTAGAAGGACAACGTTCCTTTCTGGCGCTCCAGGAACACGCCGATTCTGGGGCAGGGTGGTGCCGCAACTGTGGTCTTGCGGTTGTCATGCCAGGCGGCGTATCCAGCATGGGTGCACCTCAGCCGCCAAGAGTTCTCGTTGCGCCCCAGCAGGCAGGGTTTTCCGCCACCTTTGCGTCCGATGCCCCGGTATGTGACACCAATGTCCACCCATCCCCCGCCCCTCCACTCCACCTCCCAGTAGCTGGCACCACCAAACTGGCCCTCCCTGCACAGGACTTGTGCCACTGAATCAAAGCGCTGAGGGTGAGGGGCGTAGGACTGGGGCTCCTCGCCACAGTGGGCACCTTGGGGGCCCTCAAGGAGAACCAGAGTTGGGTGAGCTGTATCGGGGTCCAACGACAGACGACATGAAACTGGAGTGAAAAAAAATGAGAAGAAAGAAAAGTTTAAGATGCAGGAGTTGAGATTGATGTTCTGCAAGAGAGACAATGATTGTTCACTACTAGTCTGGGAGTTCCCCAATGTTGTCTGCTGATCAGACAGACAGAAACTCTTTATTGTCCACGTTTAGAGCAGGCAGTCATTACTGTTTGGTGTTACTGAAACATTCAGTTGTTTAATTGATTAGCTTTGAATCTATATTTATTTCCTTCTCTGAAACAAGGGCCCAAGGATAGAAGATTTTGGAAGCTGTACAGGTCTATGAAGCAAATTTGCACTGGTTCCAGCAACATTTGAAACATTTGCTTTATACTGTTTTTTTTAATAACTGTAAATTATACATTAGACAATTACAAAAGAAGGGCAATTAGGTGTAGCCTTAGGTTTTGGGAACTGACATTTTTTATTATTTATAGCCACACTAGCAGCATGGCTTTAGGGATGGTAATGTTTGTCTGTCTGTATGTACATTTCCCAATGGATAAATCCTACTGACTTTGGTGATACTTTATTTTATGACCACATACCTAGAACGAAGACTGGCAAGAATGGCAACATTATTAATAATGTAGACATTACCATCCCTGAGCTCAAAGATATTTCAAAGAGATCTCCCCAAGCTTCAGAGTTGAGTGTGACACAGAGTGACCAACATGTGTTAAACATTCAAGTGTTTCATTTGACATTTTGACACAGTCGAGACAAGTGACACATATGCCCTTAATCCTCCTCACACCAAATTAATTATTGATGCCTAACAAGGTGATGGTACGCTGTCACCCTGTCAGCTGGCTTGTTTTTGTGGGGACAAAACACTGGTCTTAACAACAGAATTGAATGCCATAAATACGGTATGATTGCCATCCATCATTGATGAGGATTTAGACAGGGCTCTCAGATTTCACAGCAGGACTCTTATTATCTGTTGAACTACATAGAAGAATGGAGATAAGAAAGAGGAAAGGGATGGAAACAGAGAAGGCCAAAGAAAGAGAGGAGAAATGATGAGGGGAAGGGAAGGAGAAAGAAGGAAACATTTATGAAGAGGTGGAGAGTTTGAAAAGGAGAAGGGATGGAGAATAGATACTTACACCTGAGGAAAACTGCCCTCATCCTTTGATCAGCTGGCTGCAGAGACAAAGAGGACAGAGGGAACGACACCGGCACTGCTGATAAGGGACACATGAGAGAAAGACACAAAGAGAAACTGGTATTTAATACTTCTGCGCATGTTTTGGAAATAGGATAGAGTGAGAAAGTAGAAACAAAAGACAAGAAGTGAAATAAAAAGTGAGCAAATGACAGGAAGCAATGAAACCAATCAATCTGATTAGTTTAGATTTAGTAATGACACATTGTTAATAAGCAAACCTTACCAAGTATTTGTGCATGCAGCATTGGTACCAAGTTCCCATAGAATCTCTATGTGAGTAGCATATTTCAAGCTATTTTTGTTTGTGCAAAACTGAATCAATATCAGTGCTTTTAGACCATTTATATCAAATCCTACATGTAATTGCTTTATTGTGAAAGAAAGTTCAGCATTTTAGGAAATATGCTTATTGTATTTTTAGTTTTTTTCAACACAGTCATCTTGAACTCCCTCTTATCACAGTATTTTAAGCTCAGTAATTGGATGTTTCTTGCTGAAATGCAGCGTGGAGGTTATCGTTGACATCTAACTACTTTAGTTTTATGCAGCAAATGTTTTTTTTAAACACAGTTTTTAACTTTTGTACTGATGACATAAGCAGGAGAGTTTTATGTCCATGCACGCTGTAGGAGAAATGCATGGGACTTTTACTCTCAGGTACCCAGAATAACTCCTCTCGATTGTAACTGGATATCGCTCTAACATCACTCCATTCAATATGAAGCTGGAGCCAGGAAACAGTTAGTTTAGCACAAAACTCCATCTTCACGTTGAATAGGTATATATAAGAGTGGTGTCAATCTCCTCATCTAACGCTCAGCAAGCAAGTGTGTTTCCCACAATGCTAAACTATTCCTTAAAGTTGATACATTGGCTAAATTTGCCTGCTGGCTGGTTAGCATGCTAACAAAGCTGAAATCGACTGTTTGTGTTTGTGTTACAGGGTCAGTTCACCAAAAAAAAAAAAAAAAAGCCCACATTTTTCCACTTACCCCCATGTTGCCCTGCAGATAGTGTTGGCTGTGTTTGCTGCGGTTTGGAGTTCTCTGCACTGAGATTTCTGCCACCTACTCAATACAATGAATATTAATGGTATCTGATAGGTTTTTGGTTTGTTTGTTTTTTAAACTGAACAATACAAATAACAACAAAACAATGGCCCAGTTTGCTAGGATAATCCACACACGTAGCTGTGGGCAATTTCCACAGAGAACTAATTTCTACAAGTTACGGCATAACCAGGACAAAGTTTTTAAGAATGAAATGTCGCTGTTTAACTTGATATAATATGGCCAAAGTAAGAACACAAAGGGTTTTTCAGTTATCTCACTAGCTCACAAGGCATCCCCAGTGCAGCTTCTGCAGCCATCATTGAAACACTTCCAAAAAACTAATTAATTTAAATTGTTTGGACTGAATTTGATTGCCTCCAATTAAACTAAACTGAACTGATTACAACAACGGAGCAGGGCTGGATATGAGCCAGAGTGTATCGTATCAGACATCGTCTTGTCCTCTTCTGTTATGAATAATTAACACCAAATCCAACTGTCCCTCGCAGCGTTAAATGTCATGTCAAAACCGGCAGCCTGGTAAAAATGGGTCACCTCAGACCTAACACTGTCACACAGGGTGCGTGTGTGTTTGTGTATCATGTTTCTTATGCTTACCTTTTACACACTCTGCACCTGACACGTAGTTTTCATTAACTGGAAAAGAAATGTAAACATAGTATGAAACAAATGTGTGCAAATTTAGCATTTTGTACACTTGAATCTACTTTATCCATGCTGAATGTTTGCAACATTTAAATGACATATGCTCAAACTTTCATTTTGAACAAGGAGCGGCTGTATGCATGTATTTGGTATATTTAGTAATCTTCAGTATTGTCAACATCATCCTTATGACCGTCTTCCTGTGTGTAGGTCATCTTCTGTACCTGCACGGCTGATCTTGTCCACCTCCTCCCGGCAGACCTCCTCCATGTGGCTGCGGAGGTGGCATAGCGCTCTTCTGGCACTGCTAAAGGCCTCTGTGGGCAGGTTGAGGGCTCTGGAGTGCCGGCTGGTGGCGACGGGGACGCATAGCAGAGGAGCCGCCTGGGTCAATAAAGACAGAGAGTGGAAAATATACCCTGGCAGAGCATCCACAGCCCGCTCTCCCCGCCCTCCATTAATTCCTTGTACAATTGAATTTGAAAATAGCACTTCAGCATGTGCTGTCTTTTTCCACTGGTCACTGCTGAGTCATTCTCCCCTCTCATCCATTCATCTACACACTAATCTCTCTGGGCATTTCTTATTACACACTCTGGTAAGTTCTCATGGCCTCTAGGATGCATTAATTGCTAATGTGCAGTTGTGGAAGAAGTACTCAAATCCTTTACTTGAAAAGTTCCAGCGTACGATTTAAGGAGATCTATTGTAGCAGAAATGAAAAATAATATGCACAACTATGCTAATTAGCGTACAATTACCAGAAACTATGTTTTTGTTAGTTCCACAGAGTCTGATGTGTGCATGTTTGTACAGATGCCCGGAACAGCTAAACTTATGCTTTCTCCAGACAGAGCCTTTCCCCACTAAATCCTACACACTGGACCTTTAAGTAAAAGTACATATATCATAATTATTATTAGTAGCGTTCAAATATTATAGCAGGTCAGAGTGAGGCTAGTTTTAACTTTACATACACTGTTACATAGTCCAAATTAGGGGTTGAGTCCCTCCAAAGGGTTAAAAGATACATCTGCGGGTTTGTAAGATTAGATTAATAGGGTAGGGAAATATAGAAAGTTGGGATTGGTTGGTTATTTAAATTAAACCATCTTTGATCTGGAACTGCTAACAACTCATCGACATCTGAAACGTAGACAGTTTTTTTGTAAGAGGTTATGCCACTAGTTTAGCCTTGCCTTGTAAGTACAGTACTTAAGTAAATGTACTTCCCACCACTGCTAATATGCTACTTGCCACAAGAGTCATGACATCTGCTGCTAGCTAACTTGTTGTAGCTCCATCAGTTTGGATGTGTGGCTCTTTATAATTTATCCATTTCCTCTCCATTCTCAACTCTGTCTTTTCTGTCTATATCTGCAGAATGCTTTCAACAAAGCCACAAAGACTTTATGCAATAAAAACTGACATTTCCTGTGATGCTAACATGATCACTGTAACAAGTGTAGCCACTAATGACTAACCGATTTGCAAAACAATGGCAAGAACAACAAATGATCTCACATTAGAACCTGAAGTAATAATCTGAATTAACTTTATAACAACTCAACTCAATTTAAAGATTTTTCATTTTCAACCATTTAGCTGTAGTGAATTCAAAACAAAATAATGCAATTCAAGACCAATAAATAAGAGTGAAATGTGTGTCGCCAGATTGCAAACCACAACAGATCAAGTCCAAAGAAAACTCCAAACTGGTACACTCATTCTCACTTTCTGATTGTTCTTTCTGATATATTTTTCTTCATACACATACAAATACTAATTTGCTTTACTTCTTTTTTCATCCCTCATGTCCTCCCTCTTTCTCTCCCTCACCTGTAAGAAATGGGCATTATCTTCAGTTTGCAGAAGCTGACAGATCTCCTCATCTCTCCTCCTCAGCTCCTCCAGGTCTTTCTCCAGCATCTCTATGTCTCGTTCAGCCCTCCCAACCACTGCTCGCTCCTTGGCCTCCAGCCTCGCTCGAACCTGTGGCACACAAGTGAATGTTCAAAGGTCCTTACAATACAACAGATGTTGTAAATGTTCTGTCTCTACATGTGGACACCAATGTGTTTAATAAGAAATGCTTTTACTTTTGGGGATCTTAACTTTATTTTATATTTGATATTTAACTCAAATTATTTAATCAAAGATACAAGAATGACTATTTTGTTAGCATCTCTTTAAGTGTTTCTTTTACAGCTACCGTTACAACTGGTACTAAAAGCAGGACCACAATTAGCATTTTTAAGCAATTTAACTTTGACTGCTTTTAATGCTGCATTGGAATAATCAGAATAATTTGTCCCCAACTGGGAAAAAGTTGTCACATTACACAGAAAAATGGTGAACAAAAGTGAACATTAGGTAATTGGTAGAAGCATTTTAGTAATTCATGTACTGCATATCATTTTTTGCTCAATATTTAATATGACATTAAGTGATTTTAGCTGTTATTTGCCGTCCACATAAAGTAACCTAGCATAGTTCAGGTATTTATTAGCATTAACCCTGATATCAAGTCAGGTGTAGCAATGTTTTCGTGGTTTTAGAGAATGTACTGCTGCAGCAACATTATTATTACTTTACAACACACTGAAGTCAGACTTCCTAACTCAGGAAATGGCATCATCCGAGGAACACGAGATTGCAGCTCAAGGATACTTCAGCTACACTTCTAAACACTACTGGTGCTACTACTGCAAGACAATCGTTGCTACTAATAATAGTATCACCCCCAACTGCCACAACTACTGGTAACGTTACAGCTGATACCTGTAGCCGTAACTTCTCACCTCTGCCTTGGTTTTCTCCAGGCGTAGTGCCATGTCTGCAAACAGAGCTTCACTGTCCTCAAGAACAGTGGATGCTGACACCTGAAACACGAGCACAGACAGTAGTGTAGAGTTTAATAGTAGAAGAAAACACATACACGAAGACACCATTAAGCAGAGATCCATGCCATTTAACAGGCCAGTGTGTGTTTCATCCTCCATCCATCCATCCTTTGAAGTAATATAATCAGAACAAATATACATGTACAGTTGTCTATATTCAATCAAAAATATGTACAACAAAAACAAAAACACACCACCAAGACACACCAACAGTATTTTTCCACCTATGCTAATGTTCTTCTATCTATTATCAGGGTCTAGACATAGACTGTATAGAAGAAATGGATGTAGCCACTATGACATCACCCATTGGTTTATCGACTACCGTTTCGAAGCCTCGAGTTTGGCACCGTGGCCGTCACCATCTTGTTTTCTTGAAGCCAAAGTGACCATATTTGGACGATAGGTGAGCTGGGAGATCGCTATATCTGCGACTTTTCAATCGCACGGTTAATGACACCTAAGCATATTCTGCTGTGTCACCTTTTTCATTCTAAATGGGACTATAATTTACAAAATGAACACTGCGGTGTATAGAAGAAGACTTGAAACTAGCGAGTGAGCCTGTAAACTGTAAATCAAGTGGGAAGTAGGGTCATTCTTTAACAGACCTCTAATCACACCTAATTTTGCAACTCTTGAATGTGCTGACAAATTTTATTATTAACCCTCAAAACAAGCATTTAGCGCTTCCCGGAACAATATAACAATCTAGAGAAAAACCAAAACGAGCTAGAAAAATATAAAAGCCGAGCAAGTTATCCGGATTGTAATTTCATGTAGCTGTAATCAGGAACGAACCTCTGTCATCTGAGCAGTGGACAAGATAACAAACTGATATCCGACATCTGATAAGAGGCCGACTTAGGTTTCATGTATTAGTGAGCTAATGTGGTGGCTTTCCAAGAGGCTAGAGCAACTACAAGCTGGATGGATGGAGATGATGCTCAGGGGACAGAGAAGGAAATACTTTCCTGCGAGACCGAAGGAGTGGCAGAAACTGAAACTTAAATTAGCTTTGCAGTGGAAACTGATACAGCCGCTCCTGTGAGGTGGAGTGCTTGTGTGTGAGAGAGAGATAGAGGGGTGAGTGTGTGAGGTTGTGCGTGTTGTGCATGGACAGTTGTGTAAATGTCAAGTCAAGTCTATTCATGAAACTCTTTATCTTGTGCTTTACATAGCACATACCACAGTGCACTATTGTATATACTGCATAATATTAGGGCTGCGTGACTGCCATGAAGCACTTTGCTTAATTGCTTTGATTAATTTACTTTGCAATACTCAGATCGCTCGGATCATTGATCAGAAATGTTAATCCCTTCATGGGAACAAAAGACTTGTTTTGCAGTCGGGGAGTCTCATATCATACTTAATCGATCTAAAATAACTCACATAATTGTAATAACTTGATTAAAATGCACATATCATTCATCATTTCACAAGAGATTACTGTGATTTGTTAAAAATACATATATACTGTATATAACCATGTTAGGGAAAATAGGATTACTCACAACATGCTCAGAACAAACAGGTCAGACTGTGGACAGGGAGCGCTTGATTTAATGCACCAGAGCAGGAACACTTCCCAATTTTAAATGTTTCACAGAGCACCTTGAAAATATTACAGTTTGGACATGTAGCAACTATTTGAAATTGGATGAGGAGTTACTGGTGCTGATTCTAAAAGACACTAAACTCTAAGTGGACTCACACAAAAACATGTCCTCTGAACTTTAATATGCATACGTCGGGACATCAGTTGATTGCAAAAGTCAGACCGTATCTTGACGCAAAACAATTTACTGGCACTCCCGTCCATCTAGACCTTTTAGAATTAGCTTCCTGTCTCCTGAAGAATTGATTTTAAAATTTTTTATCACTAGTTTGTGAGGCTCTGAATGGTTGAGCACCTCCACACTTGACATCATTTGCGTCTCCTTCTATTCTCCTAACCCTCGCCTTAGATAATCAAACACTACAGCATTAAATGTGTCTGTGATGGTTAAGACAAAGAAGCATGGAGAGGTTGCTGTGGAAAAACCTCCTTTACCTCACCTCTTTAATTGTGCTTTTGGCATATATACATGGCATATAATTCATTTGTTTACACGCTTTCTACACAATTTGAAGCAAATAACTTGACCTACATTCCATGTATGAAACGTACTATACAACAAAAACAATGACAGAAACACTGTTTCTTTCTTTAGGAGTTAACATGCTGGATAACTTAAGACTCATGACTTTATGTGAATTATTAGTTCACTCAAGATTTCACACCTATGATATCATATTGTATGCCTTCAGGTAAAAACTAGATTAGCAAAGAAGAGTGGTCACCTTGAGGGACTCCAAGCCTTGTTGAAACTCTTCCAACTCTCTCTCTCCACTCTGCGTCCTCTCCTGAATCAACCTCTGACACTCCTGGAGCTGCAGCTGACAGACACACAGACACATATTAGATAATAAGACAGAAAGAAGCCAGTGAGGTGTTTTTACGACATTCTGTTCAATTAATGTGAATTTAATTAATGATTTTATTATGCACGGTTTCTTTTTTTTCTGATAATTGTAAAAGTAATTATTTACGCAGAAATGCGAAATCATTTTAATATCATATTAAACTGAATATCTTTTGGTTTTTGGACTAGCAAAAATGAAATTTACTGACATCAACTTGGACTTGGGTGGATATTTTCTGACATTTTATAGACCAACTGATTAATTTAGCAAATAATTAGCAGATGAATTGATAATAAAAATAATTATAGTTAGTTGGAGCCTTAGACCAGCCCAATATGGCCCAATCATTTTGTATGATTTAACCACTTTAGTGAAATCACCTCAGCCTAGTGTCCTGAAGTAGTGCGATACACCTAAGATTTATTCACAACCTGAGACAACAAGGTCTCTGCTGTCTTCTGGCACTAGCCTGTCAGGTGCAATTACACCTGCTTCAGCATGTTTCTTCAATCAAAACAACAACGTTTAGTTTCGGTTTATTTTCTGCTATTTGAGTCCTTTAGACACGCGCTGCCTGCTACATGTGAACTAGAGTGCTTGTAAACTGGAGTCAAATTGAATCAGAAGCGGCTTATCAACTGGAGCAAATTATGTTATGATCAAAACAAATCTGATAAAAGTTCCTGTAACTTTAGTTCAGCACACTGAACACGACTGTTTGGATCAAAACATATGAGGAAAAAGACGAATATGGGTCAATTCAGCATTTTCCATCAGATTTATTTGATCATCTATCAACAGCCCGTACAAACCTTTCTATTTCTGACTGACTGTTTAGTTTATGTTTTACCAAAGGGCAGAAAACTGTTTATTTGTATTGTATCTTATTTTATTTCTTAATTATTATTTAGTTTGAGCTGACTCACATCAATCAACACAGTGAGTAACACACATCAACAGGTTGGGGGTGGGGCTTGTTGTGATGCACATCTGTATGAGAACCTTTCACGCTTCAGCCCTTTAATATAGCTGTAGTGTTTTATTCTGGTCTCTGGGTATCCTCTAAAAGCTCTGTGTTATAATATTCAAATCCAGTTTTGGAAACTCTTTTGGGTTTTTCCCAAATATAAACACAACATATATGGTCAGATTTTGGAGCCTTCTTTCAGTATGAAATAAAAAGTATTAAGCCAGTATATTATGGAGACTCAAGTGTCTGTCTGTACCTGTCTCCTGGCTCTCTGTGCGTCCACATTGTGCACTTCCTCCTGGTCCGCCTCGCACAGCAGGCAGTCCCCGCTCCACTCCACCGCGGCCTCCGCTTCAGAGCCGCCCCCCGCGGGCTCTAGACCCAGGCGATGCTGTGCACACAGCCGCTCCGCCAGACACTCCACCGCGGCCACCAGCTTGTGCCGCCGTAGCGTCCCGACCTCCCGGTGCGGCAGGACGTGGAGCTCGCAGAAGGACGCCAAGCAAACCAGGCACGACTTGACAGCCCTCAGCTTGCTCTCCACCGGGCAGAAGTCGCACGGCACGTCCCCGACTCCCCCGAGATAAAGCTCCGGCGCTGTGACCATTTCGCTCAGCTTGAGCTTGTCGACGACTTCAGCGAGCACCGTGTTCCTCCGCAGCACCGGCCGAGGGCTGAACGTCTCCCGGCACTGAGGGCAGCTGAACTGGCCTGATTCCGCCTGGTCCCAGTAGTTGTTGATGCACGACATGCAGTAGGTGTGTCCGCAGGGGGTGGACACCGGGTCTTTGAGGATGTCCAGGCACACGGGACACCTGAACTGGCTCTCCGTCACCGAGATATTCGCCTGGGCCATGTCTGCGGAGGAACCTCCTCAGACCTCGGGTATTGTCTGATCCGCCTGTTGACTCCGGTGTTGTTGATGAAGAAGCTTTTCCTGACTCCCGGTGTGTCGTTGTGAAGGGGAGGGGTCTGGGTACAGGAATAGCCCTTCCGCAATGTCAGCCATCCCATCGGCGTGCGAACGCATTCATACCCTCAGTTTTGTCTTACAGGCAACGTCAAGAATTAAAGGTTCACTCCGCTCAAATTACAAAAACACCATTTATTTTAGTGGGAAGACATTTCATGTGTCTCTGACATCGCTCCTCCCCAGTACAGTTCAAGTGCATGCGTGACATTTTAAACATATATAATTAACATGTCTCATATTTTTTTTCTAAAGCATTTTCTAAGCATCTTTGTGAAACTTTGTAAGGCATTTTAAAATCAGTGATGGTAAAGGAGAATAAAAATATATTACAATATCATTTTTGTAATACATATGTGATGCTGTGAATAACCCAGTGCCTCACATTTTTGTCTCAGTTGATCTTTTCATGTTAAATATTTTAAATATCACACTTTAATGGAAACACTGCAACAATTAGTATATTGAGCAATGGTTAACAATGATCAGTGCACGCTCCTTTATACATAAATGAAATGACATGACATGATGAAATACTGTTCACTGATGCTGTTTTATGTGGTTACACGGACCTCTAGTGACAACATGCTGCAAGTCATCCAGGTATTTGGGAATTAAAATTAAGAAACACTTTCAAACAAAAGTAGGCCTATACTCCATTTGCTGAAGCTATTCATTTCAAATGACACCCATTTCTTGCCACATCAGACCAATTCAAATGCAGATTTCCGCAACACATAACAGACAACAAATGCTGCAGTGTGTTGTGTATTATTATTATATTAAATGCACACTCTTCATGTTGCTGTATATTTAATGCTAGTGTGGTGAAAAGTTGTTGTGCAAATCAAAAAACTAAGTCAACTGTTTGAGACAGAGTTGGGAGTCCTAAAATTGATCTATCTTGTTTACGGGGTGATGCTGTGAGAATGCACAGTTGAACGTGAGTCTATAACGCCCTCTGCTGACCATTTGCTAAAGCACAGATCACTTCTCACCTACTAATATAAAGAATACAGGAAATCCTCCACACTGTCTCTCAGATTAGTGTATACACGAGTTATCTTGCCTATGATAAAAAGGTTTCACCTGATGAAATCATCACCTCAGGGGTACAGATGTTAAAGTTCCCACATTTTACATTTTTATGTTTTATTTGAAGGTTTATTTGAAAGCTATATTTGTGGTTTAAGTACTAAAAATCATCTCAGTATAGTTTTATGTTTTCTCTTTTATCCATCTTAGCAAGAACTGTGAGTTTTGTCACAAGTGAGACACAGCCAGGCCAATCACAGGTTAGATGGTACACCTGGACGGTGTGTCAGGTGGACTGTGCTCAAGACACAGCTGATGGTGATGATGATATAATTGTGACATCACAACCTTACAGGTTTGTTTGAAGGAACAGTTTCTCAATACAGGTTTTGGATTGAGTGTTTCACAGTGTTTATATACTACATAAGATTATTGGGATATAACAATGTGATTACTGTTTCCCCTTAAAGCTGCACTGATTAAACATACTAATGTGGCAAAAATTCAAAGATGTGGGCATTTACTAGGCAGAGAGAGACTTATGAAAGACATGTTGCATCATGGGAAGTCGTAGGATCAAGCTTTTGGTGCATGACGGAGTATAAAAGTCAAGATGTTTGGCCTCTGCCGCATCAATTTTGACCATTT
Organism: Protonibea diacanthus; assembly: GCA_028641955.1. Taxonomy (NCBI): domain Eukaryota; kingdom Metazoa; phylum Chordata; class Actinopteri; family Sciaenidae; genus Protonibea; species Protonibea diacanthus. The sequence goes on along the minus strand of CM053977.1, from coordinate 14,529,349 downwards.
TTAAAGTGTGATACTAAATAGCGGAATGACCTCTTGAATATGAGAATTTTCATCATTTGAATGTTATGAATGTTGTATGAGTTACATGGCGTGTTGTCAGCTGTCGTCTCTGATGTTTTTCTGTCATTCTGTGCCAGCTCTCTAAATTAAATTTCAGCAGCAGTTCAGCAGGATATTGAAGGTTAAGAGGGGGATTTTCAGCTACTTAAGCTTTGCTCTGACTGAGCCCTATCACACGCACGCACGCACACACACACACACACACACACACACACACACACACACACACACACACACACACATGCACGAACGCACGTGCACACACACACACACCCACACACACAGACACACAGGTCACTTTACCTGCCTGTAGAGTTAAGTGGTTTCCTCTGTGAGGTTTAGTTTGTCAATGGGACCAAGGATTAGTGCTTCATGTCTCCTTAAATGCACAGATGCTTTTGCAAAATGATTTCTAGCAGGTAATAGGAGATATACTTAATTGTAAACATACAAAAGGAAAACATATTATTACATATTATTATAAAAACATATTTTCAAGTTTTGTCCATTTCAAATGTAGATGTCAAATCAATGCTTGCATGCAATGTAGGGGCTTATTTTCATGATGGTTACATACTATTTGAAAAAAATGTATGTTTATTTTGACTTATCTGACAGTGGTAAAATGCAGGGAAATCTCCTGCAGCCCTTGATCTTATGACTTCTTTGCTTTCTCCAATCCCAGTTCTTGAGTGCAGTCCAAGTCCCTGTCTGACTCTGAGCTCAGAGCAGGCGGATAGACAAAGCCCTGAAAGGGGGTCTGGTCCCTTGACTCCCCTGGCCCTTTGTTCAAAGTGGGGCTGTGATGTACTTGCTGTTTTAGAAAGGGCCCTTTTCAGCTAGGCCGTAAGGCGATCCTGGGCCTTTCCTAGCTTGGGTGTGCCCCGGGCGTCTCTGGTTTACCTGCGGGACCAGGAGGGGTGGGGTGGGGTGGGTTGGTCCTCCGTGGGCCAGGTAGTAGTGGAGAGGGCGGAGAAGAGGAAAGCAGCTGGTCAGTGGGAGAGGGAAAGAGAGAGAGAGAGAGGGAGAAAGGGAGAGAGAGAGAGGGACCTAGCAAAAGGAGGGGAGGGATGGAGGGATAGATGTAAGGTGAGAACGCTGAGAAAGGACAAATAAACAAAGGTGGCGATGAGGGTCTGAGGTGAATTAATTGTATCAAGCTCTTTCTCCTTTTGGTGACAGTCTCCAGAGACAGCAGCACAGGGAACAGTAGACAGTGGATACAGTATTGGACTATAGACCAGCTTAGAGAGACCTCCAGCTCTTTAAGACTCACCCAGCTGGGTAACACGTATATTTCATGGGTGCTTTAAAGTTCAACCTATTGTTGAGCTTCTTTTTCAGTTCTTCTTAGAAGATGTGACATCAGGTTTGTTTTAAGCATCACCACTCATGGGATTAGATTCGACACACAGATGTGCATTTGTTCAAGAATCATACAGGGAGAGATAGTAGATACAGCACAGGCAAAAAAACGTCAACTTAGACACAAGTTGAGTAATGCAGCATGGATCTTTGCAGATCTGTGATTACTAGCATGTGTAGTAAAGGCTATACTGTAGAACCACTGGTCTGTCTTTACTCATATATCTCATAAATGGAAAAATCTTGCAACAAAATGGAGAGTCTACAGCCATCATCAGTTATATTGTGACATTTAATCAGTTTGCTCTTGTCATTTGGCATTCATACTCTTAAACTCAGATCAATTCAGCTTCTGGGGAATGAGAAAAAAAATCATACAAAGGTTATTTATGACCGTCGATCTAGATTGTTTTCTTCTCCTCTCAAAGTATACTCACGACTCACTACGTCTGCATCAGGCTTAAAACCATACAGTGTAAAACCATACATAAGGCTCAGCCCATTGTGGGTTTGCTTCCTGACGTACAGTTTCCTTTCGAAATGAGATGGCCACAAAAACAAATGGTGCCAACACTGTTTGCTGACATGAAACTTACTGCCAGTAAATCTACCATTCATATTATGAATCAATCTTGGTCTCTTGGTTCCAAAATAGTTACGTTTTTTAAGATGTCATCAGCTTAAAATACTAACTGATCATTTCAGGTAGTATACCAGAAGATAAAACCTAAACTAAAGAAGGCTGTACTTATGTTTTCGAATCAAACCCTCAATATGCAGTCCTAATTTTAAAAGCTCACGTACAGCAGTTTTTCTGTGTTTTCTGGATGACATCTCAGACAGTTGTGTAACAGTAACACTGACTGCTGAAGAAAAAGGAAGAAGGCTTAAGGAGTGTTGTGTGGTTTGCTGTTTCTGGCTGAGTGAAGAGATGACACCAGGCTCAGTGGGATGTGATAGGTTGTCTGGTGGAAAGTTTGTGACTGATTCTCATTTTGTGATTATACTTCCTGTTCATATATATCAGTGGTTGAATTGGAACCCCCAAAAATGGGTTAGGAGATGATTAACAAGTAAAAGATCATTTCTCTTACAGAAGTGTTCTTCTGCAGACTTTTCTCACATCTTTTTTCTTCAGAGATATATCTGTCCAGGATTCGTAGAAAATATTCAAATGTAACAGTGTAACATTGCTCTTTGGTTAAAAACAACTCATGGAAGTATATAACCTGTGATTAGTTGTCATGAATATGTTGCTTGGCAAGTTAAAAAGTTCGAAGTCAGTGCAATATACTGCATTTAGATGGTTTACATTTACGTTGCGAGGCAGAAAAAAAAAAAAAAAACATACTTCTATTTTCAATTTCTGTATTTCTCAAAGATCCCACATTTGTCAGGATTATTTAGTCTTGTGAAATTGACCAGAATGAGGAAATGAGGCTCAAACTAGAAGCTTTATTGCTGGGTAGTGTAGACATATTTTCATTCCATCATTTAAAGGAAAGAATTACCTGTACTATACATAAACCTAAATGAAACAAGACTAAAATTCAATAGACCAGCCAATGCTAATCTGTGAGGCTGTAATGCTGATTGTCACTCGCTATGTAAATTGCTCCAGTTTTTTTTTTCCATTGTTTTGAGCACTTTTAGGACTTCTTGTTCATGTTTGTGCAAAATTGCTCAGAATAATGAAAACTTCGAACATCTAAAGGTGATATGGTTGAAAGTTATATTACAAACAAGCATGTGCATCATATCTCAATAAGACTAATGTGCTTTCCAGGCTTCATTGCTAAATTGACAAACAAACACAGGCAACATGCGTGGCATATAAAAGGTCCAATGGTGAAAAGAGTTTTTGATTTAAATTATAAAGCAGGGCTAAGTGCTATATAAACACTGAAAGTATCAAAACACTCAGAGATACAATAGTCAGAAACTGTTCCTTTAAATGAGCTGTCAGGACTTCTGTAATGTTGTGATGTCACATATACAGTCATCACTCTCAGCCAAGTCCCCAGCACGACCCACCCGGACCCACCAGGCTACAGGTAGACTACCATCTGTTACGTGTGCCCTGCCGTGTGTCACAGTCAGCCAATCAGAGGAGATGCATATTAATATTAATGAGACACAACACTCCCTGTTCCTGTTAGAGCCCCAGAGAGAAGCATGCGAGAGGAGATGTAACACTATACTGAGTGTTTTTTGGTACTAAAACAACAAATGTATTTTCTTACAAGAATGGAAAATTGTAAAATATGGGACCTTTAACCAATCAGAAGTGGACCCGGCTCAGGTTGTACCTTGGTCCTGTGAATATTATTTATATAGAAATATTTGTTTGTTGTATCTCTAACAGCAACCATATAAAAATAGCTTATCTTTACAGAGATATTTGAATGATATATTCTTTTTAGTACTCTCACATAAAAGCTTATTCTAACCGGAAGTATACGTTAATTCTCGGTGTTGTGATTTATTTTGAAATTCACTGCAGGAAGTCCTGTCATTTCCGTGTAGCTTGACACTGGTGACAATGGGTGGGCAAAGCTCTGACTGTGACAAAGTCAAATATAACCTGGTGGCGGCGGCTTATACACAGAAAATGAGAGGAAATCATGCAGCTGTAGTTCATTTGAGACAGGCTATATTCTAAAACTGATGAGGATTATTCTGTCATTATGAAATGATTCTACAGTCATGCAAATTATGAGTTGACAAATGAGGAACATCGTTGTTAACATTATACAGAAGGAAGACGCACCAAAACAACTGAACATGAAGGGACAAAGAACGTGGTTTTATTTTTTTTATGGAGTCTAAATAACTTTTTTTTTCTACCATGCATAAGAGATGGATACGTCGGAGGTTGCCTGTCTTGATCTTCACTTTCTTCATCATCCTCTACGTGGATTTTCAATTACGCACCAACAGCCTTCCCAAAGTCAGCGTGGCTCACCATCCATCACCCGGTGCGCAACACCACTCCACCCAACAGACTCCATCCCCGGCCAAAGACACACAGAACCCGGCTAACAACAGCAGAAGCGGCAATGGAGGACACCCGGCCATAGAAGATACACGTGTGACCCGGCCGAAACTGAAGCTGGAGGACATCTTCATCGCTGTGAAGACCACCGGGAGGTTCCATAAGACGCGTCTTGCGCTCCTCTTGGAGACGTGGATCTCCAGAACTAGAGCGCATGTGAGTGTTGTGTCTGTGCTGTTATCAGCTGCTTTGACAATTATTATACGCTCCCAAAGCCACATGCACCAGCAAAACAGCAGCATAGTGTCCCATTCCTTGAAAGTCAGCTTCTCCTTTCTCGAAGATTTAAGACGGAACTCTTCAATTAGTTTAAAATCATTATATTGTGAATTTATTTCTTTAAACATCATAAGGCACATGTGGTTAATGATGAAATAAAACGCGCATTTCCTTCCTACTTAGAGGCTGCAGGTCTAATGAGCGACTTGGCTAACCAGCCACTTCAAGGTGTTTTGTTCCCAAGTGATTTACTGTGAGTAATTCCAACATGCAGAGAGGAACATTACAGTTGGACTCCACGGAAAAAGCACAACATTATTTGATTTTCTTACTTTCACCTGGAACATTTAGAGATCACAAGGACATAGATGAATCAACAGTTAAGGGTTTAGTTTAGTAAAGACTCCCGTGCAGGTGAGATCAGGTAGTCAGTTTTTTGAGTGCCAGAAAGCCTTGTCTTTTGGGATATTTGCTAATCTGCCATCAGTCCAATTTAAAAGGCTTTTATTACAGAACATCCCAAGAGATTATGAGAGTTCTGGTTCGTTGAATTTCAGGCAGCAGTGTCCCATTTTCTCTCCCCTCCTCTTTCAGTTTAATTACTGTTGAATTCAAAGATGCTTTATTGGCATGAAATACAAAATCAGCTACTGCCAAAGCAAAGCAACACATAACAGAGTCTAATCAGATTCAAATAGCATTTTTCTGTCTGTTTGGTTTCTCTCTCTCTCTCTCTCTCTCGCTCTCGTGCTCTCTCGCGTGCTCACACACACTCTCTCTCTCACACACACACACACACACACACACACTGTGGACTGTCTGGCATTCACTTGTCTTCTCAGCAAGGGTCTGCCAGCTCCAGAGTGATAAGTGGCTTGTCAAAACAACACACAACACTTTACTAGGAGCATTATAGCATTATCTTAGAGTTCAGCACATTGAATCTACAGAGGCTTGATTTGTCCAACCTGGCTGTTAACATCAGAGTTGAGTTAATCTTCAGGTACAACACGAGTTGATTTTGTTGGCCCAGAATAGATAGACTCAGAGGGTTAACAGTGCTGATGCACAGACACAGCACAGGCCTTATTCAGTAAGGAACAGTCGAAGGCTCCACTCGAAAAGAAATGAATGACTTGCTTATACTTATAACCAAATACATGGAAAATCACAACTTTGTAACAAACATGTCTTACAAACGTGCCCTGTGACTATTCTTAGTTTAAATCCGATTCCATGCCATGGTTAATAAAACCAAGCTTGTTTCCGTTTTTAAAAGAAGTGAAACAAGCAATGAACTTCAGAGGAAGTCTTCATCTTGCACTTCTCATTTTTTTGCCCACAGTTCAGAAGACTTTTCAAGTGACACATTAATGCTGTCTTCCTCTATCTTTGTTTTGGCCAAGTAATGTATTCGAGAATATACACAAAAACAGACCCACTTGAATATACATAGATAGTCACACAGACACACAAAGATGACACAGAAATACAAGAAAACACACACACACACACACACACACACACAGGAAGCTGTGCAGGCAGGTTGTCTGGGTTGAGGGGAAGCAGCTGCAGTGCAGCGACTCTGTTAACAATACTGAAACGGAAGCTCGTCAGAACAGGAAGTGGGGAGGCAGATTGCAGAACCTCATCTTACCTCCACCCACGTACACACACATACATTTACAGTTTCACACACACATCTCATGAGCATACACACACACATCACAAGGCTTTGTCCGTTTTACAGGGTGAAAAGTCATTTCTAACCAGCTTGGCAGCTACTGTTGCTGAATTGCTAATCTGTCTAGAGCCGGAAACAGCAGCGTTGAGACTGTCCCTAACAGCAATTTAGGACTGTACATAATAATATTGTTGATCTCCAACATGATCTTGGGTCCCTGTTCAGCTCTGGGTCTCCTGAATTATTTTCCATCAGGTATAATGCATACCTTGTTTGCCATATTAGATTACTGTGGTTACATGCTAACATTTGCTAAGTACCACAAAAAATTTTGGTCATAAATTGAAATATTGGACAATTTTTCATCTTGATGGTGGGAGGATCAAAGTCATTAAGACACATCATCTGGGAGCTGCCTGTGCAAGATTTTGGGGCAGTCCATTTTTTAAAACTTGAGATATTTCACCTAGTGGTGGCGCTAGAGAAAAATATTTACCAAAGTGTACTTTGTCAGAGTTTTTCCTAGATAGCTATACCAAAATTCATAGCAATCCATCCATAGCTGTTTAAGATATATTACTAAAATCCAAAGACTTCAACCAAACTTTTAGGATGTTTTCATTAAGCACAGCCATGTTGTATGATGATCTCTCGTTAACAACGGAGTCTGCTTTGGCTGGTGCTATTTAGTGTGATTGCTCTCCTGGCTGCGTTGTCTAATGAAATGTTGTTAGACGTTAATGTCGAAGAGTGGCGGTGTCACGTCTCGAAGGAGCGACACTGGTGAGGAAGTTTTTTTTTATTGAATGTGACAGCTCATCAGTTAAAAAGCTTGTGTCAGCACTGTCAGTTTTAAATCTGAAGTGTTGGTAAGAGACTTCGGAGGGAAGCTGCCAGTTATCTGTGCATTCATTAAAAAAAAAAAAAAACAAAAAACTGAGGTGAGTTTCAGGTGAAAAAAGAAGCACGTTGTAAGTTAGATGATAAGATAAATACCAAGTAGGGAGCCAGGAAGCGATTAGCCTAGCTTAGCAAAAAGACTGGAAGCACGGGGATAACCAGATAACCTGGCTCTGCACTGTATCTCGTTTTATTTGCAGAAATGTAGCGCCAACAATTTGTTTTGATGAGCAACGGTAGTATACCTACCAACCCAGCACTTGTGCGCAGTGTTTATGCTGGTTGCCATACAACCTCACTGTAACAAGACTTCTCTCTTTGCTCAGTTGCTCTCAACAAGGTTCCCTTGAAGCGCCTCAAGATGCTCCATTGGAATGTAGAGAAGGTCCGAATGCCAGATCTGAAATCCAAATTCCCATCACACAGCCAAGGCATCACTGAAGTATTGATCAAAACCATATCGAGATATACTGGAGTCATTTTGTGCTATGGGGCAGTAAAAATCTCATTTAATGGCCCTTTAACATTGTGAGAAACAAGCTTAGATTTATGCATGTCTGTCCTGACCTCAGTGAAATGTTCTTCCCCTCTTACTCTGTTTACGAGCAGCTCTTTGTTGACGGTCTGTAGTTTTTGTTCTTCAGCCCAGGATGACTGATTTCAGTGCAGATAGTTTACTTTGAGTTATGACCAGAGGAGAGAAAACTAACTTTAATGGTGACCCTTTCTCATGTGATTTTACTGGGATGGATGGTAGTATTGGTGACGGTCGCGTGGAGGATTGATCCATTACTCCTCCTCCTCCTGCTCCAGTGATGCAGGGATAAGAGGGAGGGATGGACAAAGGTAAAATAAAATTGACCTTAGGGTGAAGAATTGAGGGAGGGAAGCGCTTGATCTGTATTAAAATGACTGGATGGATGAACTGGGATTGGTGGCCTCAGTAAAACTGCTTCAGTATATCCAGCCTTTCCTTTAAAGTGCAGAACAGAGAATATTATAAGTCACTTTTATGTAGGCGCACACATACTCACACAGTAAGGAAACTCTGCGATGTATACTGTACGTATATGATGCATGAGAGTGTGTGAAGCTTAAGCAACATTAAAATTCAGATTTTAGGGGGCTCTATTTACAGAATCTGGCAGAAATGGAAAATAATATGCAAACTATGTTTTGATTAGTATAATCACCTGAAAATAAGAATGGTCCTGTATGTATGGACAATCTAAACACTGGCTTTAGATAGAGCCTTTACATTTTTGGCAAATTTTGTGGCCACTGTAGTTTCTCCTTCATGCTTAGAGAGATGGATGAGGAGGGATTGTAATTACACTGCTAGATCCCACTAAATCCTACTCACTGGTCCTTTAATTCACGGTCCACTTAACAGAATAGTCTCATGCTCTTCCATCACCGCCTTCTGTTTTGTATTTGTCATGAATCAGAATGTGGTTCACACTGTTGGGCAGCAACAAATTATTATAAGTAACAACATATGATGAGTGATTTTGTTCAGTATTGAGTTATTCATTGAGTTATTAATCCCAGGGATCCTTTGTTACGTGGGGGTTTGTATCAGTTTGGTCCCTCTGAGTTCAGTAGTACATATTAGGTTGGTGAATCAACTGGAGAGGCGGTTAGCATCTACCAAAAGGGGAGAAATACTCCCTCCAAATTTGTCAGATTTACTGCAGGTTGTAGGTGTTCTTCGCTAGCTTGCTAATATTCTCTCTTTGGAGGATGTGTGAGGCATACATGCTGCATGCAGTCACTGTAAATATCTCCAAAACTGAGCGTGTGAAATTACAGTGTCGAAAGTAACTTGCTCAATACTTATGGTGAAATAATCTGAATCATTTTCGTGACAGGCGCATCCTCTGATGAAAGCCATGAGAAGTGGTTGAATTTTCTGAAGGGGAACAGAAAAGAGGATTCACTGGGAAACTAAACCTGAAACCTAAAGCCAAGTACTAACCCAACATTAATGATTAATACTGTGTGAACAAGTTTTTTGTCCTCATAATATACAGATATAATACTCTGTTGCTTCTACTCAAACCTTAAACATCACAGACATAAACTAAACCTAATTCTACTCCTAACCAATGTTACTTTAGTCTAGCCTTTTGAGGAGTTTCCAAAAAAAAAAAAAAATCCTTTTAAAATCTAAAACTCAAAACCTCACAAAGGTAGGAGGGAGACCGAGTGTTGCACATACACATCTGGATGAAACAGTAACTGTCACCCTCTACTGGATGGCTGCAGAACAACACCTCTTCTCTGTCCCCTGGGTCTCTTTCTGAATTCTTGACCATCAAAAGCTTCTGAAATCAGAAATATTGCTGTCATGAATATAAAATTACAGACCACTCGCTTTTTAAAAGGTATCCCTAGATCATATTTTTCTAATCTGATCATGTAATCCAGGGATTACAGTCATTAGCTGGAGCTGCCTGTCAGGCAGTCTGGAAAGCTTCTGTCTCACTGCATGTGTCTTATTCATACCATCTATGCACACTGACACAGACACACACACACACACACACAAGTACAATGACACACATTCAGTGTCTCTCTATGGTGGGAAATTCAGTTTCACACCCTGATGGCTTCACACTCTAACCCGACTATCTCCTCTTTTTTTATCTGTATCTTTTTAAAACACACCCACCCACACGCACAGGCACACGTACACACACACAGACACACACACACACACACACACCCACATACTGCTGCCTGGTTTAAGTCACATCTCTTGCCTTCACTGTCATTTTCATTTTACTACATAGGAGTACAATATTTGCAGGATGACATTTTAAATGATGCTATTTACATTTTATTTTGCCTTTCTACATTCAGCTGCTTGCCACTAATAATTAGAGCTGCAACGATTAGCTGATTAATCAATAAGCTGATTAAATAAGTTGATCAGTTAATCATTTTGAGTCATGGCCAGATCCTCAGATTGGCAGTGTGGACAAAACAAAACTTAGGGATGGGCTTTGGGATGCAGTGATATTTCCTGACATTTTATGGAAAATATTTAATATACTTAGTTGCAGCCCTACTAATAATGCTGTTACAGTGTACTTTTTCTTCATATGATAGATTTGAATATTTCTATGTAACATGTCTGTCTTCTTTTGACCTCGTCTTCACCCTATGCCTGTGTTCTCTCACGCTTTTAAACCATATTTTTTGAAAATGCTTTCAGCTGTTAATACTCTTGACTTGACTTGACTCCTGACTTGACTTGACTTTTGGATTTGAATACGGCCAATAATACATTCATGAATATGTATTATGGATGTGTGTGCCAGCATAGAGTAGTAATTTGATGGATTAAATTTGTGAAGGCGATGTAACTGACACAAATAGTTTTCCTCTTCTGAAAACTGGTCAGTTTATGTGCGACTAAACAGCAAAACTCATTTACATTGTGATATTATATATATATATATATGTATGTTGAAGTCACTGAGACGGAGCTCATCCAAAATCCTTTAAAATTACAATAACATTTTAGCATTCTTGTATTCCAAGAGGCGCTGAGACACTATAATTTCTATTTCTAACAGTTGAATAAAACATGAGTTATAGTTTGTGCTTATCTCATCTAACGGGTGATTTGTCCCACTCTAAGGTTATTCGGCGCCTGCCTGAAAGTTGAACACTCCGCACAGTTCAGCCTGAGGGGCTGTGCAGATAGAGTCTGGCGCAAGGGTTACTTGTCAAAACCCCTGGTACAAACCGCCCCAGTCTCAGTGACACATGCACCATAAAGATTTTTATTGTTTTTCAATGCCAACTTTGGAACTACTGACATATTTGAGTAAACATTTCAGAATAATGTCATATTTGTCAGGCAAGTCAGGAAATATGTGGTAATTGTTTCATTTTTACATTGTGTTTTTTGTAACACAACTTTGGATTTAAATTGAATTGAATTAATGAAAACAGATAGACTGAAACTCAGAAAAATAATTTTAGTATAACATAATATAAATAATAATATAAATTCTTTTAAAATCCTTTTTTAAATTATTTTTTAATTTTATATTTTTATTATTATTTGTAAACTTTACACCACCAGAGGTCAGTATTTTACTATCTATCTATCTATCTATCTATCTATCTATCTATCTATCTATCTATCTATCTATCTATCTATCTATCTATCTATCTATCTATCTATCTATCTATCTATCTATCTATCTATCTATCTATCCGGCTGTGAGAGCAGTAGACTTTTGTGGCTGTGTGTGGTTCAAGACTTATTCGACTCATATATCTGCCAAAGAATAAATTGACTCGACCGTTTAGTGCCCCTCCGACCACTTCGGATCATAAATGTGTGTGTGTGTGTGTGAGTGTGAGTGTGAGTTTGTGTGTATGAGTAATTTCTTTTGCTTGCGGTGGGGAATCGTGTTTTTGCCACATTGAATTTACTCCATTCAAAACAATATTGATCCTGTGTGTATGACTGTGTTTGTGTTCACTCATTATTGAAGGTGGTTTCAGCACATTCTGATGTTACCAACGCCGGTGTGTTTAATTCCCTTTGTTTCTCTTTGTTTTTCTGTTTTCTGGTCTAGACATTTATTTTTACAGACACAGAGGATGAGGACTTGCGTTCACGAGGTAAGTAGCATCAACCTTGAATCTAATATACACACAAAGTCGCAAATTTAGATTTAGATCTGCATACTGTATGATGTATATTTAGTCGAGGGCTGTAGTGCCATAGTTAGGTGCTTGTACAATATTTTAGACGTGTGTGCTTAAAACTTAAAACTGTGGAAACAAAACGTGGAAGGCCCTTTCCTGTTTTAACATGCCAATGCCCCAGCACACAAAGCCAGGACCATAAAGAAGTTTGTCTTTTGTCTATGCCCTCACTTGCAAATAAATCAATTTTACTCCCTTTGATTAAAATGATGTTAACTATTATTTGGTTAGAGCATGTACTGAATCCAAATAATCAGCAGTTGTATTAATCCATATACTTGTATAGTTGTATAAATCAGACACACATCTCCCTCTCACTCTTTCTCTCCCTTCCTCCAGGTCATAACATGGTGGTAACAGGCTGTCAGTCAGATCACAGCCAGCAGGCTCTGTCCTGCAAGATGTCTGCTGAGTACGATGGCTTCATGGCCTCAGACAAGAGGTGAGACAGATTAAGGTCCGTCTATCGTCCTTTCCACACTAGATTTAAAGATTGGATTATGATTACAAACTTGACACTCTGGGCTGTTGCAGCAGCAGGTAGTGAGAGCTTACGTATGCATATGCAGGTGAGAATTACTACTCTCAAATTAATTATCTTTATTATTATTTTGTTTTTTTACTTTTATTTTGTCATCATTTTTGTCGGTGAGCACTAATTGTGCTAGTTTATTTTCAACAGGTCACCTGTCAATCAAATATTTCTAGTATCACCAAATTATAATTTGTAATGCATTAATGTGTAAAAATCACATTAAAGCTGCAGCTGACAAAGATAGAGCTAATTTCAACTACTTCATATACTGCCGGGTACCTTAATGCAATGATAATTGCAGCTAACTGCCTAGCACCAAACGCCAGACAGACAAAGTTAGCAACTAGCAGCTAAGCAGTCACATATTTCTCTTAGAAGTTGGTGGGGACCAAAATCAGAACTAAAAGGAGATTGAATATTGGACATACTTTAGCCAGGTAAGCATGTCTCAAAATGAATGCCAGTGTTTATCTTTATCTGCTGCATGTGTTAATATGCAGCTGTTCCATTACAAGTTCGTCATATCGATTTAGCAGGTGATAATACTTCAGTATTGTATTGATAGCTTATTTTCGCTGCCCCCAAGTGGCCAAAAAAGTTATGTTTCTAAATCAGAAAAAAAATGAGAAGGCTACATCCTTTATTGGATAATGCACTGTGATTTGGATTAGTTTGACTTGGTTTAAATACAATGAGGCTCAATAGCTTATTTTTCTTGTGCTATGATTATTTTCTTGTTATTAAGAAAAAGAGAAAAAGTTGAGTTCAGTTCCATGGCCCATTTTGTGTTTTTGGGCTAAAGAAGAAAGCAAGGCTGTTTCATTTGGAGAGGAGCCTTTTGTGTTGTTAGGCAGCCATTAGGATGGCAGTGGAAACAAGACAGCACTTCGGTTTGGTACCAGCAGCTTTGTCATTTGGATCGTCATGTTGCAGTAGTCTGTTTGGTTTTGGAATGAAGCTTTGACATCATGTTTAGTCATTAAGGTGGCAGAAGATGTCTAACAGCTTGATCACTCACAGAGTTATACAGTGAAATTCATGAACACAACTGGATATCCAGGCAGAGTTTTACTTGAACTTTTTTAGGATGAAATTCTTCTGTTTATTTTAGAAAAAAAAGCTTCTTTTTAGTACTAATTACACAGACTGTATTTGTGATAAAACTTTCCATATTAAAGGTTCACTTACTAACTTTCCTCAAAGCATTTTCACGTATATGATCCACAACCGTCCATCCTCGAACAGAACCACTGGTAATGCTCAATGATAGTATGACAGCGCACGACGTCACCCATGGGTTTCTGAAGCACAGTACAGTCGTCATGAACAGGCAAATTAGCTTTAGAGATCAAAAGTTTTTTGTACCAGGCTGTAAACATGTTTATTTCTGTTGTGTGGATTTGAGAATTTAGTGTAACAAAATTGATGCCCTGATATAAATACACCAGCCAAACCAGAAACCTTTTACTTCAAAAACAGAAAATGTTGATGTTGATGTTATGCATCATCTGGTGTAGTTTAGGCAATTTTCAAGAGTTTGAGAATTGTAGTTGGATTCGTTCTGTGCAAGAATGAAGCCAGCAATGGGGAAAATGAGTGTTCAAACCTCTGATGTGCCTGGTTACAGACATCAATAGGAGGAAACCTGGACTCTAGTGTTATATTTATAAGTACATATGTTTTCCGTTCTTCCCTCTGTGGCTCCTCAGGTGGTTTTGTCACGTGGATGATGATAACTACGTTAACCCAGAGGCCCTCCTGTCCCTGCTCTCTGCCTTCCCCCAGCATAGCGACATCTACGTGGGCAAACCGAGTCTGGACAAACCCATCACTGCTCATGAACTGCTGGAGGGCAATGCAACGGTACCATACCACAGCCTTTTATTTTTAATATATATATATATATATATATATATATATAACTCACATTCAACGTCTTCCACCAGACTGAAATTTGGTGGCTATGCTACTGCTAAATGCATGCTGAGGTCAACAGCAAATGATCCAATCCCAACTTAAAGAAACTTGAACTGGATGTCAGACAGACAGGAGGTAGGAATGGTCAGTTAGGAAAAGACAGTAATAGGCTGAGTGTGTTTTGCCTACAGGACACCCGATATGGCAAATCATAATATTTTATATATGACGGATGGTAATTTGGTGAAGAAAAAGGTCAGTTTTCATGCTAAAAATCACGAGGACTAAAATTTCCCTTGAGCATTTTTTCTTGGCAGAATTCAACACCCCTCCAAAACCGCATGTACACCACAACACACTAAAGCCTCCCTGAAACCCAGACAGAATTTAATTTATATGGGCCGATAACTCCTTAAGGCAGGGTGACCCCTGTGATACATTACTGTCTTTAACCCCACAGATTTATTTTTTCTTGCTGTTGTGCCACTGCCTCTAGATTTGTTGCCCCCTTTTTCCATCTTGAATTCCTTTCCTTCTGTCCTTCCTTCCTTCCTTCCTTCCTTCCTGCCTTCCTTCCTTCCTTCCTTCCTGCCTTCCTTCCTTCCTGCCTTCCTGCCTTCCTTCCTTCCTGCCTTCCTTCCTCTTTTTCACTGACTACTTCTATGCTATCTAGAGAGAATCTGCAATGCCGTTCACTCACCGATTCTCGTGAATCCTCCTCTGCTGTTTGCCTACTTGTTTCTTTTCATCCTCCCTTCTTGCCTTCTTTGTTTGTTTCCTTCTTTTTCTTTTTTTAATTTTCTGATGTCTGGTGCTGTTGCTGCTGACCGTGGAAACTACCAAATCTGGTACCACTAAAAACTTTTCTCTTGCTATATTCCTCTTCAAAGACACACTTTTAACATCTTTTTATTAACCTTCATCCACATGTCATTTATCTCTCATTAAATATGCTTCTACTTCTAAAAAAATATATCAAATATGTCATGCAAATCTTTCGTGAATGCCTCTTGGATCATAAACTCCATTGGTATCCATTTAAACTTCATTTGATATCCTGCTTCCTGTACTGTATGTGGTGAACCTGTGCACTGTTACAGCTGTCATTATTATGGATCAGTGAAGATGAAATGACTATAATATATATAATTTGTGCTGGAAATGCAGCCCAGTCAGGTTAACCGCTGTCACTCAAAATCCATATCACCGTTGAAGGGACATGAGGAGAGGATGGATGGATGGATGGATGGATGTGTACATGTACTATAGCTCTGTGGCTTTTACTCACATGGGAAGGATTTTCAGTCCCAGGTAGATCAATGAGTCATTAGTTACACACACACACACACACACACACACACAATGAGGAAGACTTCCTGGGGGAAGGAGGTTGTCAAACTGCAGGAGGTCGATAGCTTGTTTTTGGAATACACACGCGACCATTCACAGGTGTGTTTATATGTGTGCGCGTGTGTGTGTAGGAGTGTGTGTGTGTGTCACAGAGTGCACATGCTACAGTACAGTAGAATTAATATTCCTATTGAGTCTAAGTGCATCCTGATTCAAGCAGGCTTTCTGAATAACATGTCAACCCCCCCTCTCTCTTTCCTCCCCGCACTTTTTTTACTTTGAAATTACTCTCTCCATCTCCCTCGTGTCACATTCTCCACTCTGATTGCACCCATTTACACTGAAAAATAGATCTTTATTTATCTTTGCTTCCTAGCTCCTTCTCACCCTCCCCCCTTTCCTCCTTCCTTTTGTTACTATTGCTCTCTTACTTCCTCTTCTCTTGCCATTTTCCATCATCTCCATCTTTTGCTGAGACTGGATGGGTGACGGAGAAAACAAACACTAATGTCAGGCTCCTCTCTGTGTCCTTGTCTTTTTTTTTTTTTCTTACATTTTTCGATTTCCTGTCACTATTGTGAAGCTTATAGGCGGGCGAGACAAGGAAGGAGGAAAAGATAGGAAAGGAATGGAAAGAACAGGAAAGGAAATGGCTTTACAACAAAACAAAAAAGAGTGAATTAAAAGAAAGAGACAAAGAAATGAAATGGTTAGAATAGGGAGAAGTGACAGGGAGAGAAGGAAATTAAAGGGAAGGAAAGGAATAGCCTTTAACACAAAAAGGAAGGAAACAGAAGATAAAGATCCGTATGAATGAAAAGGATAAGAAAGAAATTAAATGGAGGAGGGTGAATGGCAAGAAAAAGGAAGGAAACAGGAAGAGAAAGAACGTGAGGAGAGGAAATGATTACAGTGTTAAGAATAGGAATGGGAAGAAAAGGAGGACAGAAAAGGGGAAGCAAAGGAAATGAAAGGAAAAGACCTTAACAAAACAGAAAACACACACTATACTTCTGTAAATACAGCTTTCGTTAAACTGCTAATGTCACTCATGTGACTAACACACAAACAAATTAAAAAAATTAAAACAACATCTGCTTAAGAAACAGCAGAATTAGCAGATAAAGACACCCAACTGGTTTGCAAAAGACCGAACAATCAATTCAAGTCTGAAGAGAAACCAGAGAGGGGCAAAGAGGTATTACACTTTATTACTCTTCAGGCACCCTTCCTCTTCTGCATTTCTGGATTTTAAACACACTCATCCAAACTATGGATCTGAAAAGCAGCATGTTTCTGTTTCCCAGTGTCTGCACGGGTGGTGTGTGTTGATATCTGCATGTGTGTGTTTTGTCTCAGAGGGAAGTGCGGTTCTGGTTCGCGACAGGCGGAGCGGGATTCTGTCTGAGTCGGCGACTGGCGGAGAAGATGGCTCCCTGGGCCAGGTATTTACAAAACATACTCGCTGCGTATGTGTGTGCGTGTCTGTGTGTATACATTGTCTTCAGAGGGACCAAATGTCCAGATTAGTCAGCGTCAGAGACTGATTGAAATGAGCATTTCAGTGTTTTTTTTGGTGTTTTGCTCCTCTAAATACAAAATGCCTTTACTCACTGCTGTCCAATCAGCTTGAAGTGTCTTTAAAAATCATGTAATAGCGGCTCATTAAGGCAGACTAGGCATGTTTTGAGACTGTCTTGTTGGCGTGTTAAAGGTCAAGTGTTTAAGATTGAGTGAAATTTATTTATGGAGTATAGCAGAAATTAAATATATTATTCTTTTATGTTTCATTGGTGTATAATCACCTGAAAATAACAATCTTTTTTTTTTTTTTACGTCTTTAGTATTTTTTATATCTATAGAGGGAGCGGGTCCTCTTCTACAGAGTCAGCTAAGAAAACCACCATGTTTCTACATGTAGCCCAGCTCAGACAAACCAAATATTGGATTAAGGGTTAGGGCCATGTCCATTTTTTGTGAGTTTCATGACTACTCTAAATTCTCCAATACACTTCAAAAGGGGAGGGTGAGGCAAGGGGCATTCAGTTGGTTGCAGTCTGATACCACTAGAAACTGCGCACTAGAACTTAAAAGTGCTTGTAATGTGCAGATAGATACCATACAATACATAAGATGATTTTGATGGCCTCTTTTTGCTGTTACTGTCTTAGTTTTCTCCAAATATCTGAATACCCCAACATTCAAAACACTTTCTTCATCTGTATTAACCAGCAGCATAACTTTGACCAAAACGTAAAAAGCTAACCGAGTGTTCAAAGTGATGAATCACCAGTCCAAAGTTTCAGGTCTCTGCAAGTTTGTATTTATACTGCTCTCAAAGAGCTGAGACTAATGTCTGCCCAAGGCTAGACGGTAGGGAATCAATCTAAAAATTTACGGTGTTCTTTGGAAAAGGTCAGCAATAAAGTACATGCAGTAAGTGGTTAATGAGCCAAAACATGCAAAATCACCAATATTGTCAGTTTAGGAAGTTGGGCAGTTTCATAGTTTTTCTTTTGGAAAAGTTCTCCTCTTATAACCAGAAAAATTCGAATTATATATAATAAAATTACAAGCTGTGATCCATGAAAATATGAAAAGAAATGCATGTTTTTAGTCATCTGTATTTTGTCAAATGTAAATCTGCAAAATACGTGTGTGTGTGTGTGTGTGTGTGTATTTCAGTGGCTCCCGGTTCGAGCAGACATCAGCAAAGATCCGTCTCCCCGACGACTGTACCGTGGGTTTCATCGTGGAGAAGAGGCTCGGCATCTCTATGGTTCACTGTCCTTTATTTCACTCCCACCTGGAAAACCTGCTGCTCATCAGCCACAGAAGCATACCACACCAGGTAGTGACTTACACACACACACACACACACACACACACACACACACACACTTACACACAGAAATGCGTGCAGTACCACTTCTTCTAACAGTTAGGTGTGTGTTTCTCTGCTCCAGGTAACTCTGAGCTATGGGATGTTTGAGAACAAGATGAACAGCATTGAGGTGAAAGGAAGTTTCTCTAAGGAGGAAGACCCCTCCAGGTTTGTCTATGCCTCCATTAACTCGTAAATCAGGAGATACCGGCAGCACATCTCTGCCCACATTATTCTGTGCGTGGTAACTACTCCTACATGTACAGTACAGAGATATGTGAGTGTGATACATATTTAGACTGACTCCCTTGTGTCTGTAACTTTTGTTGTGGAATTCATATATATTTTTGATGTTACGAAAGGTTTGCTCAATTTGACATTTTGGTCTGATGGAAACATGAATGAACTAAATATGATATTAGACATTATTTCATGGACCAAAGTGATAGTCAATGTCAAATTTGACATGATGGCGGTGCTACAAACAACCTCAGGATTATACTCATATCGTTCGAGTTGCTGAGATATCTTCCTCTAGACAGTGACAGATTGAATGACTCTGCTACTAGTGGGACAGAAAAAAAAAGAAGCCTTTAGACGCATGAATACTTCATCTTGCTTGTTTATTACGAGCTGCTTTGCTTTTAGAAATCCCCAGCACTCGGTTTTGTTGCTCGGTTGATCTGACCTTAAATCGTGACACCAGCTTCAGTTCATCTTGTTCTCCGTTCAGTCAGAGATAAAAGCAATTTGATGTAACACAGTGCAAAAACAGATGTGTTTGTTTTTTTTTTCCGGTCCTCACCATCACCGGCTGTAAGAACATATCACCACAAGTGCTCCTCAGTGAGCTCTTTCCATTTGTTTCCATCCACGGGTGTCGCACTGAGTTACGTTCAACATCACTGCAGCCTTAAAGGAGCAGGTCAAATGTCGGTCTGCCTGTACAAATAATTGGTCGGTCAGGTTTCTAAACAGAAACATTGTTTCATATCTACTGTATATGTGTAGCAATTAAACTTGTCTTTCCAAAGAAATCATGTCAAGAAAGAAGCAGCAGGAGATTTGTTGACAGCATTATGGAAAAAAATACCATATATCATCATATCATATCATATGAAAATACAATTTCTAATAAATAATAAGATAAAATTGTCCTGAGAGACAAGATGCCGTGTTTTGTGCTGCACCATAGCAGAGAGGGGGTTAATGAGAGTTTCTGGCCTTTGACACTCACTCACTTAATCTTCAACTTTCTGTATACAAGCACCTAATGTCACAAAAGTATTAAAAGTGTCAAGTTGAAAATAAGTAAACTCGGACTGAGAGTGAAAGGCTATAATTCCAACCCTCCTGACAATGTTAAAAAATCATTCAAACCCACATCAAAACAATATATGTAAGTGCAGCCCATTATATTAATATAATCAAGTTTTTATAAGAAAGTTTCAGTTTAGGTTTTTTAGATTCTAGACAAACAGAAGCAAAAACAAAGTCCCCTTGCCAGAGGTAAAAAACAGTCATAAATAAGCATAAACAGTCTTGTATTATGACACAACTGTATGACATCGTCATTAGAGGCATCCACCCGACTATTTTTAGCTTCTCTTTGTCGTCGTAGTAGCAGATCATCTGTATCAGTGCTGTCACGGTCTCTGCTGGCTGCTGATAGAGGACAATACAAAGTCACAGATAACTTAATGTCCCCTTCAACACACACTGCAGACAGACCCCACAGGTCACTGTGCATGCTACATAATATATGGACTCGAAATGAACAGCAATGCTATTCTTTCCTGTTACTTACAGTGCAATCGCTGGAGTTCTTGATGTCTGGGCTGATTCACCCAGTTTCACCTAGGAGGGTCACTGCAGACCCTGTGAGTCTGTGTAACTGCTAGTTCTTTTTTTTATTATAGATATCTTTGCCAGGACACGATCTATAAATTTCCTCAAGGCACTTACCTGGTTGAATAAAGTTATACTTACGTGTCTAAATCTGTACTTTAAGATATCATGGTCGCCTAGGGGTTGAAGATGCTGACTATGTATGTGCATATCTTTGGTTTGAGTGTGGCCGGGGACCTTTGTTGCATCTCATCCCTCCTCTCTCTCTCTCTCTCTCTCTCTCTCGCTCATTTCTTGTCACCTCTACACTTTGCCTGCCAAAAGAAAGGCAAAAATACCAAAAACTATTAGCTTGCGCAGCACCTGTTTTTCCCCATATATTATAATTTTGATCACTGTTTTGGTGACTTATCTAACTACAGCATAATCAACAATATATAACAAAGTTGTATTCATGTACAGTATGTATCTGTGGAATGTACAATATACACGTATCGACATTGAAACAGCATAAAACATTGAGAATAAGGTATTCCAAACAAATCAACTATGCCTGTGAATTATTATTCATCTTCCACTTCTGTCTTCTACAGGTTTAAGACTGTGCACTGCATACTGTATCCTTTCACCAGCTGGTGTCCTTGAACTCTTCAGAGAAGACTACAGCTTCCAAACACACATGGGCTGAGGCTGGTAATCCTGCTGGATGGAGTTCTTTTCCTGGGTGTCGTCTGAATGCAGAGAAAACTGATGGATTTCATTTGATGGAATGATTTGAGATTCAGACACCGAAAGTGAAGCTTTGGACAACAGAGGATTCAGCTGTAAAAATCTGGTGTCCTTCAGATTGCCTCTTGAATCGGCAGTGATCAAATGGACACTCGTACTCAGAAAATACAATATTAACAGGATCTTTACTGTTAACTGGGAAAGGTTTTCTCTTCTCCGCCTCTACTGTATGTTACAAAAAGACTGTCATATGAAGAAAATGTGGACTTTATTTGTCTTTACTACTGAATATTTCCATGTGGAGGAGTCTGTCTGTGGGAGTGAAGCACTTAAGACAAGGCAGCACTTGTGCTTTTTAACAACTGAACATGAAATTGTACATATTTCTAAAATTTTATGCAAATTTCTGTTTACATTTATTTGATTAAATTTAGATTTATGATCATAAAAATGTATTGCACACAACAGAGCCTCAATTATATTCAGGCAGAGTTGAGGTTGAAGTTGCAGAATTTATTTTAGTTCTCATTGATTTTGTGCGTGTGTGTGTCTGTGTGCGTGTTGTTAAGAAGGAGATGATGTCCTTTCTGCCTATGAAGTCTGCACACAATGAACCATTCTGACCCACCCCATTTTCCCTCCTTATCCAAACCTCCTGTTCTCCCTCCCTCCTTTTCTCACTTCCTCTCTTCTTCCCTCCACCCCTCCATCTGTCTCTTCCTCTCTCTCTCTTTCTCTTTACTCAGTCTTGCCTAGCCGTGCTGGCATCTCCAACGCCATGCTTGAAAGTAAAATGAACTTCAACTCATCCTGATGCCTTTTTTTATATACATCAAATAAACAACAACAACAACAACAACAACAACAAACTAGTAAAAGCACGAAGAAGATCACATCTGACACATGTGAAACCTGCTCCCCACCATGGCCTGAAAACCTAGCTCACATTTACGGGCGAATCGTATTGAGCTGGAAGCATCTGGTTCAGAGCCAGAATGCGAATCTCACAATGACATGCACACAATCAAATGTTAGTGGAAAACTAGGAGGCAGAGGCCTTGTGCAGAGAGATGATACCGTGCTGCTGGCGGCCCACAGGTTGCTTGTTTGCTGTGAATAGAGATTTGATGAATACAGATACACTGCCGAATGCATCTGGCGCTGACCTTGTGTGAAGTGGATAGAAAGTGGTTGAGAATGTGCAGGAGTGACTGTGTGGCCTTGGCAAATCACCAGAAGAATACTGAGATGCATCATGCGAAGTAAATAACACAAGTGTTCAAATATGAGCTGAAAGTTCAATGCGAAGGCAAAATCAATTTGCTGCAGTGGTTAAAGAATGAACTGTTTTTATATGCATACTTTCCAAAGTGTTTCTGTTTGAAATGGAAGACGATGGAGTGTTCAGAAGATGTGTGACCAGTGGGGATTTGTTTTACCAGTGCTGCACATGCTGAGTGGAACATATGGACGTGTGTCTTCATCCAAAGTGCTGTACACAACCACTAGTGCATGTTATCTATCTGCTAATATGCATATAATGACTAAAGCTAACATGCTGATGTTTAGCAGATATAATATCGAATATTGATGTTCACCATCGTGCTAACAACTGCTAAAAAGCCCTTAACACAGAGCACAGCTGATGGGGAACGCCTCTTTTTGGAAGTGTTGAGTAATAATAATTTTGACCTGACGATGGCAGTAGATGAAAAGTTAAAGGTCCGGTATGTAAGATTGACTTTTGGACTTTACAACCCTCTGGAGTTATTGGAAAAGTTTGGATCACATCCTCCATCAGCCTTGCCAAAGCGTTGGTTGGAAAAATGTGATGCACAAGCACCTTGGATCTGAGCGTGCTAATGATATTAAAGCACATCCTCAAATGTCACATTGCTTAAATAATATGCAAGACTATTATTTTCATTGGTGTATAATCACCTGAAAAAAAGAGAATCATTATACACTGTGGGTCCTCTTTCACAGAGCCCTTCATGCTGAACCACAATGTTAAACAATGAGATTTCGGGACATCGGAAGTACTTGAATACTGTTGCCAATAATCCTTGTTTTGCTTGTTATGGAAAACATTTCATCTTATCATTTTAAAGCTGAATTAATTAATTTTTGGCGACTAAGGAGCAGTACTAGGAACCTGACATTATTCTGGAGCGTTTATGACAACAAGATAAACGATGTTCACTCTCCTCTTTAGCTTTGTTTTGGTCTCCACCACCATCTCCAGATGAAGTGCAACACAAAAAAAAAAATCAGAGCACGTTTATGGCTGAAGGTGTAAACGTGTATCAAGATTGTTTATGATGTTTTTATGACCTTGGAAGAAAATCTTGCTGAAGCATTTCACCTCTTTTGGCACACTGCAACTTTAAGTGAGGTCCTGTTTCTAATTGATCTAATTGCAATCACTTTAGTTGATACACTTGAATAGCAATTAAATTTGTGTATGCGTTGGAATGTGATTAGTTCAGTGTTAACACAATTACAAGTCTCAGTAATGAGCAGAGAACCCATATGGGCACCAACGTGTTTTAGTTCTCCACCTTTAATTCACTCTCACAGAACGATGGCTCTTTACTTTGACTTTGCTGGTTCATTTATTTGGATGTTTTTATTGAACTTTTTTTCTTTTTTTATCAAGTGAGCACTTTGAGGTTGAAAACCTTTTGGGAGGAAGCCTGGAGCAATGCTCAAACAGATAACAATGCCAAAATGCCAAAAAATAAAAAAAAATAAGAGCAGATGCAATTTCCCGTTTTGCCATTTATCATCATCTAATTACAGTCAGTTATTAGCTCATTAATTTAATTTCTATAGCTGGTCCAGAATCAAAGGTTTAAAAGTCTGATAAAAGTATTTGGGGTGTGGAAACCAAGTTAGCATGGCAGCTCTTCATCTTTTCAGTCTCCCATCTTCAATCACAAGTTAATTAGTTCATTATTTCGAGACAACAAACTAATTTCTTAGTGATCACGACGCAATAAAGTGCTTTTCTGAGATAACACATCCTTTTATTTGTTTTGATAATTTTCTCTATTTCATTTATTTGTAATCTGCCAAACAAACGGTTTAGTTCTGTGTGGAAAATGTGTTCACCTGGAAACTGGCATCTTGAATCAAAGCATATTGGCTGTTATTACCTCTGCATAACCGAGAAAGTTTGTTTGTTTGTTTGTTTGTTAGTAAGAAGGATGTCAGTGGAAATAGAACAAGGCGGATGCTACCTGCAGATTTTCTGGAAAAACAAATATAATGGCAAAAAAAGGCTGCGATAGGCTGAAAGTGTTCTCAGCATCACTTTTATGTGTTTACAGCAAGTATGGAAACATCTCATAATGAACCTGGTAATGATTTATAGCTATTAATCTAGCAAAAGGTAATCTAAAAAAAGACAATCTTCCATGCTGCACCTTTGATGACTAGAAGAACCTTTGATATACAATGTGTGTGTACATCTTGCACATTCATTTGCACAGAAAGCTTGTCATGTCCAAGGATCTGAAATTTTTATTCCAGCGTCCTCCTCTCACATGTTTGCCTGCATCCCTTGTACAAGAGATTTATGACCTCTGCTGTCCATAAACAGGACTAACTGTGGTAGCAGAGGACCAGGTCAATTGGAGGCAGAGTGTTACAGCTGTCAAAAGAACGCTCACTCTCATCTCCCCTGTCCATCACATTAAATCGATAGGGCCTTGTAAAGGACAGGCAGAAAGGGTGCCCGGGATGAAGAAAA
Source organism: Protonibea diacanthus (assembly GCA_028641955.1). Classification (NCBI taxonomy): domain Eukaryota; kingdom Metazoa; phylum Chordata; class Actinopteri; family Sciaenidae; genus Protonibea; species Protonibea diacanthus. Next base: position 14,504,315 of record CM053977.1, on the reverse strand, counting down.
TGATGGAGGAGGTGGCAGGTATTTTTCATTCCAGGATGAAGAAAGAAGTGAAAATTTTTCAAGCAGTAACACTGACTGATTGATTTCATTTTACTGTATCACTTGGTGTTATCCACAAATTTAATTGGTGATTTGGTCAGTTTATCTGCTAAATTATGAAGTCACAGACACAAATTTCATCAACAAGCCAGCATTTACTGTGCTGCATCTGGAAATCTCAACTTTTACCGCCCACATTTTCACATTTTAAACACTAGCACTAACCTTTCTTAACTACTAATAGATAAAACTTCAAAACATTATGTGTTATAACTTCTGGTCTACAGTTTTTCATTGATTGGGTTAGCCCCCATAATTGTAATGAAAGGAAATGTTACACAGCATGCAGTGACATTTTCGATAATAGCATGCTTCTGTACAGTCTGACGGGTTTGAAGGTTTGAAGAAGATGAAAATGCCCCTGCGCACAGAGCCAAATCCAGACCACAGTTCTCTCTGGAGTTTTGCGTGGATGTGCTTAAGAGGCACAGAAATATGACCTCAACCTCAACCAACACAAGTTACCAGCACAAGTTACTGCCCAACATCAGTGTTGGACTTCATTAATTCTCTTGTAGCTGAATGGGAGAAAATCCCTGCAGCTAGGTTCCAAGCTCTTGTAGAGAGGTTAAAACCAGAAAAGTGGAGGCTGTTACATTCATAATGCTAATGAATAGATGCATAGACAGACATTTGATTCACTGATGCACTATATCAAACGTTATAAATGTGACTTATAATGAATTATAAGTTTGGGTGGATGCTCTGACTAGCTAAGAGACTCTTTACTAACTATAGATGAACTAATGGGGCTTATAATACATTATGACCTATACAGCCCTCAACAATCAACTGTAGTAAAAACTCATAGTATGCTATAACAGTCCGTGCAGTGTCATAACTTCATTGTATGTGTTAAATAAAGTGAAGTACATATTGACACATCTATAATAGTACATCATAACGTTTCGTTATTGGTGTTAAGTAAAGTGCAATGCATTTTCATGCCTTTAAAGGAATCTATGCTGAGAATTATGCTTGAAAAGTGTTGAAATTGACAGCATGAGTCAAGCGATCACTTTGTTTTGTTTTAATATAAATGGATGGAGTTTAATGGATTAATGGTAAATACTCGTAGAATATCGCATGAATCTTCTTAACTTTAAGAGGAATGCTCAGAAAATGCTATTAAGTGCTAAGATTGATCATTATCGGGAAACTAAGCATCGTCATTTTGTGTCAGAGTGATAAAACAATAAAATTATAGATTCATTTAAAAAAAATCAGGACTTCTTTGACTACTACAACATTTAATGTGCGGTAGTGGAGGAAATCTAAATTCAATGTAGTTTTCTGGCATGAAAGCCAAAAATAAAACATTTAAAGATTTTATGAGAGAGATTCTTTTCATCTTCCCGGTTCTGGTTTCTACCCCATTTTAGGGAAAGCTTTATTGACAAGAATGTCAAATATTAGCAATATTGGAGATAGATGATGTGTTTGTGTGCTGATTTCTACCTTTCTACATGTCTGTCTCTGTCTATCATTTCTTATTTTGGTCCTGTCTTCTATCCTCAGCCTTCTGCTATTAAAATCTCCTGTGACTCCTCAACGTCACTCATACTTGTTATTTCTCCCTTTCTCTCCCTGTCTTATTCCATCATTTCTCCCCTCAAGATTTGTTTCATGTTTTGATCTTTTGTTTTCAGCCTCAGTCGTTTCATTGCTCACCATCGTGCTGCTCTCTACCCTTCCACATATCTGCTTTTGTAGCTCTCTTCTTCTGCACGTGCTTAGCTTAATGGACAGATGTCAGGTATAGCATGTCAGACTGGGCTGCTGGCCATGATTTCTTCTGTGTGTGTGATAGGACAGATGCGCAGATGGGAGGAGGGGGGAAACTTGTTTACTGCAACTCACATGTTTGCCAACTGTGAACAGCTTTGCAAGTTATGGATTCAAGCAGAAAAAAAATGACTGAAGTTGTTCTGATGAGGCTTTTTTGCCTTCTCCCTGCCTTGTGTTTCCTATTTTTCCAATTCCCTTCTGTGCCTGTTCTTGGAAATCCTCAGAAAATTCACTTTGTTTTTTATATAAATTAGACAACAAGATCCAAGATATTAATTCGTAAGCTTTAGAAGTACTGGCAGGTGGGTTTTGTTACAATTGAACAGAGCTCCTGTTTATATTCAGATTCAGAATCACTTTAATTCACCAGGTATGTGTAGACACACGAGGAATTTGACTCCGGTTACGCTTTGCTCTCGTTGTACAAACATAAATAGATATAGATACGGTTCTAAGTTAAACTAGCTGGATGTCATGGGAGTGGTATCGATATTGTCACTTACCCTTCAGCAAGCACATTTCCCTAACGTCACTGAGCAACTGTACCTTTAAGGCAGGGCCAGTCTTGGCCTTTTTTGGGACAGAGGTCAGAGTTTCTTTTGTGCCCCCCTGCCACCTCCATATCTTATACCCTATTCCCTATTAGCTGCCACACATATCTGGGGAGATTTAGAAATAAAAGTGAGTTCTGTTTATGCAAGGTGGTTATGGCAGCATTGCCAAAGTGGCTAGGCCAGCAACATATTATGAACATCTGAAAACTGCAGACAATTTCCTTGCCCACCTGTGATGCATTACTCCAAAATATCTGCCAACATAAAAATCACATGACTGATCATAGCAGTAAACCAGACCTCTGCTAAATAGCAGAGCATTTCCACAAACATCTTGAATTATATATAAGTGTGAAATGGAAAAAAAACAATAGCCCTCAATATCAGGTAGCAGAAACAACAACATAGAGTCCATAAAAATCATTAAAGGCGCGCACAATTCAACAAGGACCAAATGGAAATCCACAGTTCTCTTTCTCAAAGCCCGGTCAGCAGATGAAGATAATGGTTTTGACATGAATGAAAAAACTGGACTTTCCCTTTAAGCTTAGTGGAAGTTCAATTAAGAAGATTGATTATCTTCGTGCTCACATTTTGCCTTGAGCCTCCTCCACCCCATTCACCTCCAGTTCTCATTACATTCAGCGCTCAAGAGTCCTTCCAATGTGCCCATAAGAATTTCTGCTCCTCATCACATCCATCCAGATCTTCAGCTTCAGTACAACCCATTGTGTCGCCACCCCTTAAGATGATATTTATTTTACTTTCATTTTGAGAACACGTTAAATAAATGAATTTGATCATTGTTGAAGTCTCTCTGAAACGATGGAGGAGGAAAGAGAGAGAAGACATCAAAAGACAGATAGTTGCTGTGTCCCAGTTCGGTGGCCTGATCCTTTCAAGCCTGCAGTTTTTAGATCAGTATCATAATGGGTAAATGCAGCCTGTCCTATTTGAAAAGGATCCAATAACTGTGGCCAACAAACACAGCCCTGTTTTCCCTAAATTCGGATGACATATTCTTTGCAGCGCTTGTTTTAATGACACTGTGCCCCAGTAAAATGTATAACGACTGCTGAATGGTTTGACTGTGCTCTGGGTATAGGATGGTGTTTAGCCATTTGCAATGTCATAGGCAAATACAAGTGTCTTGAATTGATTTCCAGTAGCCACTGGTGCAGAGTGCAAAGGAAAGGTGTGGGATGACTTGGGTATCGGTCCAATCAGGCTGCATTCTGGATGGATGCAGAGGTCTCATGGCACAGTACTCCAGTGCACCACAGTGCACTTTTCACTACCTCTTTTGATGACTACGTTCAAAGGTGGAGCGAAACACCAGCCATCATATTGAGTTCTGCGTTGCACATTTGACACACACACATTTGATAGTCTTCCCTTGAAGGCATTAGTATTGTTGCACTGACTTATGCACCAACAAGTGACAGAAAACTGAAAACAGATTGAAAAGAAGTCCAAACCTCGCCAATTGTTTCACCTGCTCAATTGTTGTGTAAAGAGGGACATGCTCGTTGGATTTTAGGATGTGGAAATTTCCAGACGTTGTTGGACGCAGCTTTCCCAATTCTGGCTCTCAGACACTGTTCAAGAATCCCACAAGCACTTCCTTTGAAGCATACTCACCTTTGGTTTTAGTTTCTCTGAGGTTAGACTGACTCATCTGGTCCACTCACTTGAGGAAGACCTGCCTCAAGAAAAGGCATATTGCTCACTTCGCTCATCCTCTGTTTGATTTCAACCATAATAGCAGTTTATCTAATTAACAGGGCTGTGAAGTAAAAGTGCTCATCCTTGATGATCTGCCTTGGTTTACAAATGAAAGAGAGCTTTTTGGGGCCTTTCACAAGGCAACAGTTATTGATAAGAAGCCAAGCAACACCTGTGAGATGGTTGAAAAATGAAAAGAAAGGATTGGAGGTGAAGGTGGAAGCAGGAAAGGAGGGTTCAGTTGGGAAAATCAAAGTCCCTGAGACAGATGGCGAGGGGCGCTGGGAGAATGCTCCCCCCCCATTATGAAAGCGCCACAAAGCACAAAACTCCAGCTGTGAATGGCACCAAGCATACCGCCAGCAGCCACCAAGAGGCAGCAGCTTGCCAACAAACACCCACTAATGAATGAAAAAGCTTGATTCAGAGGCACTGGGAGCAGTATGCCCTCATTCTGGTGTATGAAAGAGGCTCATATATGCTCGTCTGCATTACCAAATGGTCACGGTGTGTTGCTGTGTGATCCGTGGATTGGATGGATTCAGTGACTGATCACCAGTGACAGTTGGGAAATGGAGGGAGTGGATTTCTTCAGATTTCTCCGATGGCTGGTGGGATTGAGGGAGGGAAGGAAGGGCAACAAGGTGGACAGAGTCATGCAGAAAAATGGAAAAAATAACATGAGGGAAGAAATGAAATGTCAAAGTAAGACGATAGAAAAAACAGGGAGGCAGGAAAAAGGACCAAAGAATGGAAAAAAAGGGAAAGAAATGCGTGAAGGGAATAGAGAGGAATACACAGACAAAACAGGGCGCCTCTTTTACACCTGAGTTAACATGCCTTTTGGGTGATCCTATCAAATGTGGACAGCTCTGAGTGTAAATGACCACCAAGATGCATTGTGATCAGATGACTCAAACCACTTGCTGGGGTGGTATAGGACACTTTTGACCACATATCTTTTGAACAAACAAAACACGCTGCCTGATTTCCATTTGGTTCACTGTTATGTAAATTACGTGTGTGGGCTCTCTTTTCGCCAACATAAGCAGCAGATGTTTGTTAACACACTCTTAATGTCTGTTTCAACTGATTTCACCACTAAACTGGTAACTGCAATATCCCCAGACTCCCTTCAAAAATGCAGAATTTCGAGAGTTGCTGAACGAGGAAAAACTTAATAACCTTTGCAAAGCAGTCACAGCGAATTCTTCAACATTCGTGCCTTTGTGTATTAAATGCAGTACATGATGACATCTTTACTGGTAAAAAAACCTGTTTGTCACAGCATTGCCGTACTGGTGGCTGGCTACTTCATATCTGAAGCGCGTCCTACCTGCTAACGGTTTAGCAGCTAGGTGTTTGAACACTGTTTCACACAATTTACACTAAATTCATAAAACCCAAGATGCATGTTGATACCCGGTGTAAACAGGCTCACAGATCCAGCCATGTTGTTGTTTTTTTATTCAACTTCAATTCAACCTTCAGTCCCACAGAAGATCTCTGCTTATTTCCTACAAATACTGTTTACATGTCATGTCAATCTGGCCTCTAAAGACCAACTGGAGAAGACAGGCCAAGCTGTGTTTTTATGTGTGTGTGTGGTCATACAGTACAGTATGCATCCTCCTTAGCACTGTGAGGCAGGCGAGTATTCAACAACCAAGCCAATTTCAGATTCCATTTCAGCTCAAATTAATGGAGTAGCAGGAGAGTCTAATACAAAACACTCAGATTCTTCTGGATTTTCAAGGATTAGCCTCTCCATGCATGATTTGCTCTGGCAGTTTCTACCTGAGTGGTGCTTGACCAGGAGAGCTGTAAAGTTTTATTGTAATACTGGAAACAGCTCAAGATTAGATGGGAAACATGACCTCATCTTTACATAAAAAAAAGAATCTTTTTCTTTATTGTAATTGTTAGGTTGTTTTTGTATACAAAAACATATTATTCTCTATGTGGGTAACTATAACAAGATGTGTTGTACTGAATAAGTTAGTTATCCAAAGGCAGTCTGCATCTTCTACATCTCTGTGACTTGAAGTCTTTTATTTATTTTTTCCTAAGATAGCAAAGACATGACATTTTATTGAGTGGATGGAGTAAGAAATAAGGAATTCTCCGCTCAGATGATGTAGTTGACTAGACTCAGTATTTATTGCAGAATGCATAATATTCATTATGATCCTTGAATCCTTGAAAGTCAAGCAGAAGTTAAATGACATTGTGCAAACACTGTCCTATTTTTGGGTGAGCAAAATATGCAAGATATTCCGTATTTATCCATTGCTGGCAGGACCTCTTAAAAAACATTTGAGGCATAAATTATAAGTGTACCCATTTCTCCAGGAACCACTTCAATACCAATAGCCCCTTTTCTGATATTACATTTTTGGTAGCTTTGGGACATTGTAGCCTTCACTCTTTTAATTCATAATAAGGTTTAAGCAGTTTCAACACAGTAATAATTTGCGAGCCTTTCCAGAAACACAACCACAGAAGCCGCCAAATACAACCACATGTTTGAGTTAGAGGCTGATGAGCAGCTCAACTCCAATTTCTTGCTCGAAACCGCCATATTGGGAATGTTTTTAGTTTTAGTTTGTAAGGGACCATGTGTAAATAAGACAGAACCCAGAGGTGTGTGACAGATTGCAGTCAAGTGTGTCCTGCCCAGGGTGTCACGGGAGTGTCAAACGCACTTTTGCTAAAGGTAAGGGCACACCAGTGTGGGAGAAATGATACATTATGATATATTATCTGTGGCTATGTCAGAGGCTGTAACAATCATGGCCACTCACATTTAAACACCCCTTCAGACACAGGGCCTACTCACTGTCATGATGCATGTCTGCAGCTTCTGCTCAGATAACACAGGTTGTGTGTTACACAGTGAATGAGCTGATACATGCTCTTCACTTCAAAGTGTAGAGGACTTTAACATGACTAATCTGTGATATAATCATAATTCATGACATTCACTTAAAATGCAGGTACATGCAATTCTTTGTCTCTTTTTGTCTGAAATGTTCTGAAACTCAACAGTAAATAAGTGCTTCCCGGCTGATTTATGTCATACCCACCTAACATTACCTATTTATTACTCACATCAAAAGCTGTGACATCACAGTTTTGATGCAAGATCCTTTTTTTTTGGATGAAAGACCTCATTTCACTGTTGTTCTTTTTTTTTTCACTCATAGTACTTGGCAGCTGAATGCTCAGAGGATTCAGAGAGGAGCCAAACAGTGTGTATAGTGTGTGTACAGTGTAGATGAAGGTTGCTAGTGAACACAACCTTAGTAATTATTATTCCGAGTGCACTGGGTGAAAATCTGCTTGTAGTAGTAGACAGTGAAGATATTATTCATAGTTTTAGTTTTTAATACACAATGATTTAGTGGAGAACGAAAAATATTCAGCTTTTTCTTGCAAGTAATTGCAGTGTTGTTCAGAGAATATTTATTCTAAGTACCGAAACCTGACTGGCTGAGAGATAAACACATCTGGAGCCTCTCTAGTTAGGCTGTCAGTTCAAATGCATCAGTAAATGTTACGGTAATGGACCCAATCAAAAATAAAATCAACTTCTTAATCAAAATTATTAAATGACTAGTGAAAGGTCAACCGAATCTTGATACACCAGTGACTACAGACTGATTCACATCAATTGTTCCATGACTTTTTATATTGTGGTTTGTCATATAAAGGACATAAAAACATCTGCAGAGTGACAAATTGACAGACCACTCCAAACCCAAGTCCCATGAAGGTCTTGAGTTGAGAGTTCAGAAGGGTATTTTCCTGCAATACCCATTCAAGGTATTTACATACTGTAATTACCGTAATTACCTCTAGGTAGTTGGCATTGTTAGTAATGGAGTCCACCATCCCCGCGCAGGAATGAAATTGACTTTTTATGTATGAGGGATTCAGAGAAGATGAGGCGTACTTGTAACATAAGAGTTTGTAATTTTCTGACATTGCTATCAGCCTGTATCCTTTGATTCTTCTCGGTGTATGAGTAATATATTAAATTACTTCTTACATATCGAATTGGTGAATCTCAAACTGCTGCTGCTTCACATTGTACAAACTACACTGTTGGTTTCATTTTTACTGCGATATGTTTAATTCCCAAAGTCCACATAAAAAGGACTTACGTCTAGTGCTTTATGCAGCTTGACAAAATTCTCTAAACATGGAAAAATATGTAATAACAGTAACAGCAGGAACAAAAACAAATGAGCACAGGGGGTACATAAGCTCATTCAGGCGTCCATACAAATAAGTCCAGAGGCCAGAAACGATATGCAATGTATTCATTATATTTATATTTGCGAATGTTTCCATGCAAATATCAGTTACCAAGAACCAGTTCATTAGCATGTTGACACCCTTAGAGATATAACAGAAACATTGGCTTGGAAATTCAGAATGGCTTCTTTCCCTGATGCAAGATGCTCTGACAGTGAGTCAGGAAGCGAGAGAGGCTTCCCATCCCAGACGCTGAGACCAGATCTGAGACTGCTCCAATTATAAAGGACACTTCAGGATGCAGGGAGCCAACCCTGATGGATTCATTTTACAGCTTTTACAGCACGCAGTTTGATGACGTCTTCACATTGCTCTTTTTGGGGGTTTGTTTATATATAAATTATATATACAGTATACACACACTCACAGTCTTTAATTAAGACTAATTTTCTACAGCAATTGTTGCCAATCCTATTGTCCAATATCTCAACTCCAGCACTTTAATACGAGAAAATACATAAAAAAATAATGGCCCTAGTGCCAAGCACTTGGCAGAATTTTTGTTTTTTGGTCTTCTCTGCTTACAGCAACGACTCATCTGATTTGTTTAGTCTGTATGGAAATGTTTTTGCTGCCTTCAAATGGAGCTTGAAAGCTTGTGGTAACACCATGGTAAGTCGTGTACACATTATGCTCGGCGTAAAGCGGTAAGTGCGAGGCAACAGTTACAGCAGAATTAACAATTTAGCAAGCAAGTGTGTAATGTACAGTAATGTAGGAAATGCAAAAAAGCACAATGAAAAGATGTCAAACTTTTCCTCAGACATAGATACGGCCCAGTGTGAACGCAACATAAAAAGAACAGTTTTCTTTTATGGGGGTTATGTGCTGGACTTAGTTGGGAGCAGTGATTTCCTAAAGTCTTGTCACTGTGAAGTTCATTCTGTACATTTGTAGACTGTGGACTGTAGATTTTGACCAAGTGAGACTCCTGTTTCCGGTTTGCCCATGTTCAGTCTTTATGCTAAGCTAAGCGAACAAGCTGCTGGCTGTAGCTTCATATTCACTATACAGACATCTGAGTGATATTAATCTCCTCATCTAAAAATCAAATTAATTCATTTTACAAAATGTCAAAATACTCCTTTGCAAAGCCAAGGATGAAAGATATCCGGGAAAAATAATCAGTGAGAAAGGAAATTAACATGTTAATTTATCTACGAGATCAGAAATGGTCAAGTAGAACAACACATTTGTATTCAGATTTTTCCTGTAAGTCTAACAGTAGCAGAATAAAAAGCTAAACGCAATCGCTGTAAGGTTGATGTACAAAGCTAAGTCTCTGTGGAGATGGAGGTGTTGGGGGGTGGTGTGCTTCTTTCACAGGTACTACTCTACGAAATAAAACGACCCACAGAGACATGACTTCATACAGTATAACCAGCAGTGATACGAACATGCATGAGCACACACATGCTTGCAAACAAGCTGGCAGGTGGCGAAGCAGCGAGTCAGTGAGGCATAAAGACACACAAAGAACCACACATTGACAAATCCCAATCCCCTCGCACACTAACACACAGAAAGCTATCCTCACCGCACATACAGCCCACACCCCCACAACTCTAATTGCTCTTGACATTTTTTCGTTCTCCCGCGGGCACAATACCCACGCTCCATTCTAGCCCCACAGATGCCAGCGTCATCCTCGGACATCCCAACTACTCGCTGCTCGCTCTCTGCAGTTTGCTCACGTTCCTGTTGCTGGGGCGACGATGCATCTGGACTGGCGGGCCGGGTGCCTGTGGGAAAAGGTTCTGAGGATCGGCCTGGGATGACTAATAGAGTTTAGGGTCATGCAGGTCTGTTGCCGCCTTGCCTGCTGTCCACCCTGCTAGGAGACACTCTATTAAGTAGTTAGCCTGTTCTCACAAAAGAAGAAATTTTATTCCAGAGGTCACCGGCCAAAAAAATCCCATAATGTTAGAAAAAACAATATGCTGCTGTCTGCGAGAGGCAATAAGCTTTATTGCCCGATAGCTCACAATAATAAACTGTATCTGAGAGGTTTATATGGTTGTTTATCAATACCAACACAAAGTGATTAAAATTACTGTACAGCCTCAACTTTCTTTTGGACCAACAACTCTACTAGACTTTTTGCTACAATTTAAATGCTGGCTGATTTGAAAAGGCTGCACTGCATGACCAGTCACTGATAATGTACATTTGATATATGTACCATGGCTAAAAGACTTGTAGACATAAATGATCATTTAATTTAAATGCTAATTACACAGCAGTTTGTGTGGAAGAGGAGTCACCTCTGTAAACTCGGTCGTCCGCAAGATTTATTAAGTCATAAGTTTCTTAAACTCACTGATCTCACTTTTCTTTTTTATCCTCCTCTTAAGCCAGTTTCTTTTACTTTCTTGATATTTGAATGGTAAATTATAGAAAAGTATACTTTCCAAAGAGAATTTCTGAGACTAGTCTTTGAAATAAACTTCAGACATCAGTTTATTTACCTTTAATTCTCCTGTTGCATCGTCATTTGTGGCTGCTTCTAAGGAGCATTTCTTTGAAAATTTTGGGCAAAACTGAAAGTATGTATGACTTGTAGTTAAAGAGCCAGCACTTGCAAGTCTTCCACTTATTTGAATTTTTGCGACTGATCATCTATTGAAGAGGCTGAAGAGGATGACTGACCTAAATCAAAGGACATTTTAATAAGTAAAGCAATAAGTGAAGCAAAAATAAGAAATAATAATAATTAAAAAAAGTATTATAATCCTTGATTCTACAAGGCGGAATTGTAGGGGTTCAGGTGGTTACTATAAAGATCAAAACAAGCTTCAGTTTGTTTTATGCAACAGAAACAGATGTGTTTCAGTTTTTCTCTCGACTCACTCGGTAAAATCCAGAGCCACTTTCCCAGGGCATCTTATGTGATGTTGGAAAGACAAGTAGGGAATTGAAAACCAGATTATCAGAGTGCAAGAATAACATGAGGAACAGAGATGAAAGACTTCCCACAACTAGACGCCCTAGTGCCACTGGCCATGAAGTCTGCAGGCTGTGTTTTGTGTACGCTGACAGTTTGCCACTAAGAAGAGGAGGGGACAGAGATAAAAATAACACCAAGGAGAATCTTAATACATCATCTGTGAACCGAGTCTACTGCTGATTTGCATGAGGAATTAATATTGTCCTGCTTGTTATTTAAGTGTTGGTGGTGATGAATTGTCAGCGGCATTTGATTTTGCCACAGTAATCGAAAAGCCCTCATAACTCTTGTGTTAAAACAACAGGAAGTAATATAACTGAGGAAGGTGTCGCTGTGGTCTGCCGTGCAAATGAACAGTTGTCAAGATCATACAATATACTGCGTTCAGACAATGAAGGGCACTTTCACACATGAATGTAATGTCTTGTCTCTGAACTTGCAGCCATGTAGATCAAGTGGACGTGAATCGGCTGTGAGATGGTGTGCAATCCAAACACATCCGTGCTCACACAGGAAGATACTTGAGACATTTATACAGCTTTATTGTCATTAATCATTGCCACCCTCCTTGCACTTACTACCAAATCAACCTGTCAAACAGCACTCCTTCTTCTCTGCTGCTTTAATATTTTCCTGTGCTGTTATATTAAAAAATCGCATCCTCTCCCAAACTTAGTGGACATTGGAGGACCTGGTGATCCCGCAATTCAAAATTTTCAGTCATATTGAACTTGGAGGAGGCAGGTCGATTCACAACCTGAAGCTGATACGTCTCGCCTTGTCCCCTCGGAGAAATGAACTGGAAGCGAAATCTGGTCTGACTGGACCATTATACTGAGACTGTGTTGACCATTTAAACACATTTTAAAGTCTTTCCGCACTCCTTCTTTCCTGTACTTCCAGCGACCTAACCTGCAACTTTTACGATCACACTGTATGGCTCAATTGACTAGCCACAACAACATAAGCATGGAACACTTCCAGTAAAGTTTGTTCAAATAAGATGACAGTGTCATCAGCATTACTTTGTATGATTCTACCACGAAGAATGGAGGAAAAATATGGAGCCACCGACAGGTGGAAGAGGCAGTTCCTTTACAGAGGCAAAAGAAAATATGGTACATGTTCTGCTGTGCAGCAGAGACAGGTGGCCAAAATTTTGGAAGTGCCAGAAATCTGGAACCAGATCTTTGATCGTTCGGGCAATTAATCAGGCATCATCAAAGAAAATCACATCAAAGAAAAAGTGATCAAGCAGAAATTCAAATTCTAAAAAATTTTTTTTGGGGAGACCAGTTTGGCAGCAACACATTTTTCCTACCAACATGTAAAATGCCGCCTCAAAATACGACATAACATCTGGTTAGATTTTCAAAATAAAGCTTGTGAAGTTGATGTCGTGGAATGGTTGCACTATGTTTAGGGTTAACCACTAAAACACCCCACATGGGGGTTCCTTGTTATTTATGCTGACTTCGACGGCACATTAAGCAAACCATTAAGCTACAGAGGCGTGTCCACACATAGCACTCTAGTTATATCATAGTATTTTGAAACGTAAGGCCACTGACCAAGCAGCAATATCTGACCTGTAGTGAAAACAGATTGGTTCCGTTCTGAGCAGGTTATCACGAGAGTCATGTGCAATGATTTGATCCCATTTACAATCCTTTAATTAATTGCAAAAACAGTTTAGGTCAACACTGCCTAATTATGAACAAAACATCACACTGTAATCATTGAAGACATCAGCAGGTCAACTAGTATTTAAGACAAATAGACAGTTTACTTGGTCCTTTAGGTAGGTTTACAGAGACTAGGCAAACAAAGGCAAGTAAATACAACAGCCAAGGCAAAAAAAGATCAGTTAGCATCAGGCACCAGATGATTAACAACAGGTGAGACAACTTACACAAAGTGGAAAAAAAACAAGGGAACCTGACCTTATAAAGGTCTGAATGTCTAATGAATTAATGGAGAGCAGCTATGCGTGCAGGTTTTTGTTTTTAGGATTCCCATCAGCTTTCTTCCAGCCTCACCTGAGCCAGGCTTATTAAAAAATTCATAACAGTTCATAAGCTGCATCCTACAATGTCTGCATTTCAAGACCGGATGCAGGCTGAGACTTGAGGTACCTACCTATGTATGTATGTAGGTATAGAGTGTGATTATTGTCACACAGGTAAATACGTATTATAATAATCGCACTCTATATCTACAACATTTCGAGCAACTGCAAGGGTCAGAGGTCAGAGCCGACCTGAGCTGACATAATTGCATTTAATGATGAATGATATGTATTCAATATGTGCTCTGGGAATATAATACAAACAAGGCCGAAGCAAGAGTTAGAGCAGTGACTGTGTTCTTCATCAAATTCAGCTCATTCCAATTGATTAGGCTCAGGCTACTAATCGTCACACTACACCACTTTGCCATAGAGCTCTGCTGCTGTAGCACATTTTTAAGTTTGCTGCGTAATTTGTTATCGTGTTGGGGACATTTTTATGATGCTCACATTCATTTCCGCTGAGCTGCTTTCCGTTTAGTTCCTGCTGTAGTGCATTTGAGGCAGCATGTGATGCATTTCTGTTGGCACACTATGGTAAAAGGTTTTTTTTTTCTTCCATTTTATAAGCCACTCAGCCATTCTGATTCATTGACCATTATGCAATGGGCTCTGCAGATCTGGAGCAGATCACATGTTGAGATAAAACTACCCGCCAACTGGCGTGCAAAATACTTATACGATCCTACTGTATAAATGAATAGATGAAAGCAGACATGTGATTAGAGCACAGGTAATGAAGTAGTCAAGAACAGACTGTAACTTCAAAAATACAATCCAACACTATTCTGATTCTGATTTTTTTATTTGGTGAAAGCATGCAAGAAAGAAGAACTTTTTTTTTTTTTTTAAATCATAGACCAACTTTATTACAGCAAACACAAGCTCTCTTCTTTAAATCTCTCAATATGGCCAGACCCAGAAAATAAACAAAATATGTTGTTTGTTTTCCCTCTTTTCTGTGCCTTTCAAAACTGTTGAAATATAATCAGCTGGTTACGGTTAGTGAACGATCGCCATCGAGGTTAAAAGAAACAGAAAAAGGAGTCTGTTAAATTCCTACATTTTGTTGTCCCATCCCTCCATCCAAACCTTCTCCCCCCCTGTGGACTTGATGGCTCCATAAAGCATCAGACTACTGAATTCTTTGTTCTTCAGCAGGTGAGACTCATAATTCCTATGGCAGATGGATTTGTCTCTTCAATATAAACCACTGTTACTGCATTAGCTAAAATGACTGCTGTTCTTGGGAGGGCAGCATCAGTTGCCCAGTCGAACTCTGACAGATTGTCTCAGCCGATATTTTCACACAGATTTTAATTTTTTTTCTGTAGTGATGCACAAATAGTTTATTCATTATTATTTGATAGATTAAGGTCCACTGTAAAAACATTAGCACCAATCTTACATGCATGCACATTTTGAGGAGTTGAGAAACTGAGAAAATGAGTCACATGAGACAGTTTCTAGTTTCCACTTCCTGTGCACACTTGTTGTTTTAGATGTTTAACATCCCCAGCGAGGAGAAATATTGGTCGTGGTGTGTTTAGTATAATTTCATGTTTTGTTTATAGTGTCCCCAGGGTGTTATACTCACTGTTATACTCATAAATATGCACAGTTGTACATGTGTATCTGTACATGTGTATGTATGTATGTATGTATGTATGTATGTGTATATATATATATAAGACCTCTGGTACAAACAATAACACTCCCCTGGTGATCTGAGCTTACAGTTCCAGCTACTAAACTGAGCTACCATTAACAACAGCAGCAACAGTTAGCAGCAGTTTGCTTCACTGTCCGTCAGTTTTTTTGTTTGTTTGTTTGTTTGATTTGGCCTTCTTGACCTTTATTTGATAGAGACAGCTGAAGAGTGACAGAAATGTGGGGAGAGAGAGAGATGTGGGGAATGACATGCGGAAAAGAACCACAGGTCAGATTTGAACCCTGACGACGACGATGACTTGAAGCAGAGCAACCGGAGGACACCAGAGGGAAAGCAGAAAACATCTCTCTATAAAATATGATCCAGCTTCTCCAAAATCAGTGAAGTAGTTGGTGATGTGTGACTTGAAGTGTCATGAAGCGTTACGCACTTCTCGTATTCCGAGCTCAAAGTTACACAGTGCAGAAACGGGCATACAAGGCACAGAGCTGAAACGACAGAGACGCCATTCACCTGATTAAAAGTCTGTAGTATCAAAATGACTTAAAATCTGATTTTATGGTAGAAAAGGGGCTTTAACCAAAGGCTTAAGCTTAGAGCTCAGCAAGGCAGTGATCTGCAACTGGCTGAAGGCAAGCAGCTGTGAGGCTGAGGGATGGATTTCCAGGGCACAGCTCCCACCTGTGAATGCTAATGTGTAGGTTTAGAAAAGAAAAGGTTAGTTTGTGCTAATCCCTTGGTAACCTAAAGAGCAAGTTCAGACAGTGTGCGTAGTAGCCGCTGGTCTCCTTGCTGTCAATCCATTTTTCATCAGGAAGAAGTAGAAGAAGAAGAAGACAGAAGAAGACAACCGGGGATCTGACTGACTGAGATCAGTTGTCCACTAATCTCTGAGCGAGAGCCATACGGAGAGACTAAGAGTGAGCGAGAGCGAGTCTGTCTGTCTGCTGCTCGTCTCGCCTCGCTGCTGTTACCATGACAACATACCGAACCCAGGAGTGGCACGCTTGAGATTCTCCTCATATTCTTCTTCCCTCTTTTCCTTCTCTTCTCCAATCTGTGTCTCCCCTTGACCCACTCTCCCTTTACATACCCTGTCTCTCACCCCCTGCTAAGCCCCCTCTAACTCCCACTCGTTCACCGTTTCTTCTTGTTAACCCCCCATAGTCTCCCCTCTCATATAGTAATGCCACTCTCTCTTCTTTCCCTCCCTCGTTCTTAATTTCCTCATGCATCCTCTTCTTTCTGCTTTCCTCGGTTTTCGACCCACCTGCCGCTCACCGTCCTTTTGATTCCTGACTTCCAAATTAAATCAGCCTAAAATCAACTACAATATTGGCAAACAAGGCAAAAGGCAGCCAGGAGTCATTAAAACAGGTGAGCAAACAAAAGAAGGCCAACTTAACCAGGCAGGGGGCAGGGGGTGGTGATGAGGTGGCTGTACCTCTGAAAATGAAATTTGCAGTTTGTTCTGGTTATCAGGTTGGTACCGACATTGTACAGCTGACAAATGAGGGAGATCTAAGTTCTAATTCAGAGAAACATAACCATGAAGACCCAAATAAAAAGTTTTCTTTTTTTTTTAATTTATTTTTTTGGTTTTATTCTTGATAGAGACAGCTGAAGAGTGACAGGAAATGTGGGGAGAGAGATGGGGAATGACATGCAGGAAAGGGCCACACAGGTCAGGATTCAAACTTGGGCCCCCTCAGCGAGTTTTCGCATATGGGGCAGCAGCTCTACCAACTGAGCTAAACACCACCCCGAGACCCACCGAAAAAATTAACCCCTATTCATGTTACATTGTACGGAAACATGGACAAGTGACGTGAAAAAAGGATCGAGGGTCAAAAACATTTCTACTTCATGCAAATGATGGCAACATTCTCCTCGTGTCTTGACAGTGATTTGTATTTGTAAAATAAAATATTGGGGAAAAAATCTATTTAAAACAAAAAAATAAGGTATTATGAGTTGTATTATAATTGTTTAATAAAGTGAACGCACAGTAAGTTCTTGGGGAGTGTTTGTCCCAACAGATGCCTTCCAAATATGATTTTTCATAAAATCTAAATATTCGTTTAACAATAACAACCTTTTTTGACAACTTTAAAGCATCGATTGATTCATTCATTTAAATCTGACACTTCATGAATAAGGTTTGGTTATGTTCAGGGATAAAAACTAGTTGATAAGGTAAAGAGTAGAAAACATTTTGGTCATGGTTAAAGAGCTATGTTGATTAACCTTCCCTATGATTCGCGTTTGCCTGTCTCTCACCCTTCCTTCTTTTTACCTCCTCGCTTGTCTTTCCATCCTGTTTCCCTTTGCTGCTTCCTCCCTTCTTCTCATCCTCTCCTCTCCAGCCCTCACAGCCCATATTCATCCTGTTGTCAAGTCTCTCTCCTTCCATCTCTTTCTCTTTTATGTCATTGCTTGTTTCCAACTACTCCCTCCTCTTCCTCTGTCCCTCCCCTCTCCTCCATACTTCATACTTTAGCCCTCTCTCTCTCTCACACACAGAGGTTTCCCATTGACTGTCCCTCCAGCACTCGGCAAATTAAAGCATATTTCATCCAAGGAGGAATATACAATGACCCTATAAACTGCAGGGCTTCCCCAGTTCGTCTACTGCTTACACAGTGTGTTTAATGCGAGTGTGTGCGTGGGTGGATGCGTGTAAGATTATATTAAAACAGCAAGCCTCTAGGTTGTACAAGTTCTCATTCCAACACAAAATGAGGCAATTTGAAAACAAGAAACTGTTTTTTTTTTCTTGTCCCATGCGTCCCTTCCTTTTCCCTTTCTTGTTTGAGCTCACTGTCTCTCTCTTCCTCCTTCTTTCTTTTTGCCTGAAGAGGTAGCTCCCCGCAGGGTTTTACCTCCTACTACTCTACTGACACGTTCACCTCCTCTCCTCTCCTTAAATCCTTTTCCCTTTGTGCTTCCTTCCCTTTTGTTGCTGCGTCCTTCGTTCTCCTTTTCCTACAATTTCCAACTTAATTAAACATTTTACTTGTCTTTTACTTGTGTACCTCCCAGTACTTGTGTACTTCCAGTTTCTGGAAGTAGAAATTTACAAGCAACTGGACTTGCTGCATGGTTCTGAAATGTTTCGTCACTCGTATCACAGGTTTGTTTTTTTCTCCTGGATAGTGGGAAGTTTCCTGGTGTTAAACCTCTGAGCGTCATTCACTCCTTGATATCATTATATTGTGTTTCTTTTGCTGCTTTAAGATTCTGTGCTTGCACTACTTTTAATATTCTTTAACTACCCAGGGCGTAACGTGTTCAGATGTGTGGGTGTCTTTATTTAGCCTTGGATGAATAAGATGTGTCTGTCTATAAAATTCACCCAGTTACTGCTGCTTTATTTACTGACAATATGCAGCCTTTAATAGATTAATATTAATAGTATTATTAGTGTCTGGGTATTATTAGTGTAGGTATTATGTGTGGGTTTGATTTCAGATGGTCTCCATGTTCACTGTCATATTGAAGAAAAAGAAATGTTTTATTATTAATACTCTAACCCAGCTTAAGATCACGTTTAGTTTCATTCAAAGAGACTTGATACTTTATGATAGATGTTGTATTTATATCTTTATGTCCTCTACTGCCTTATCCTTGACGGATTTGTTTTGTCACTGTAAAAAAAAACAAAAAACACTGATAAAATGTTCCTTATCAAACCCAAAAAAAAACATTCAGAGAAAATGTGCCTCTAGCCTCTTTGTGCAGCTCATTCTCATTCCGTCAAATACACTTACACGTATTTTTCTCATACAGACACACAAGGGACACTTAAGTGTCTGTAAAAAAAATGCTCCAGTCTAAAATATTTACTTATCAGGACTATACAGGTGTATGCTAATTACCAGGTACTATGATTAAAACTATGGATGTGCAGTGAGGCACAATGAGCCAGAACCAGAACAGTCTACTTCACTTGTTGTTGTTAATTGTAGACACAGGCAGGTGGTAACGTTTTATATCTAAACAGAAAATATGTACCATCTATTGCATTGTGACGTCACATCATGACGCGTCAAAAGTCAAAAGTAAAAGCTAGAGCTCTCATGTCCGTTTACTATTTCTTTTAGAAATCTTGGCCTCATCCTTCATATACTTGTCCTTTTCCTCTGTCTTCTCATTAGTGGTCCTTCTTACTTTCTGGCTTTCAGCATGACTGGTTACTGCAGCTAATGTCGCCGCAGACTTTCTGAGTAGAAGAAAGTGTGAAACAAAAGAAAGAAATGAGTGGTGTCACTCAGTCAACCCTTTCCAGTTTAATCTGTCAGTCAAGCAGTTATATTCCTTTTAGCCCACGGGAAAAACGCAAAGGATTCCTTGCTCCTGTTTTAGTATATGTTGAATCTACAAACCCAGGACCAGTTTCATCCTGAATATACTATGTGGACCATACATAGCATATTCAGGATGAAACTGGTCCCACTTTCCCTATCCTGGGAGGGCGAGGTGGCTTGATTCAAGTTTGGCCTCTTCATAAGATTCTTCAAATTTCTCTTCCTGCCACTCACCTCGCCTCAGAATGTTCAGCTGCATGATGTGGATTGGAAAAGGATGTCTGCCCTATTTTACTTAGTTTACTGCCACCATAATCAAGACACAGATAAGTGGAAAATAGATGGATGGATAGATACTACAGGGTTAGAATTACTACAAATTCGATACTCGATACTGGCAATGTCAGTCTTTCATAGCCTTGAGGACGACTGTTGAAATATTTGATCTTATTTTGTATTAAATGTGCCATTTGAATGAAGCATTTCTCTGCTCCAGTGTATAGTCCACAGTACCAGCTTGCAGCTCACTCAGATATGACATCCATTCTTCTCAGTGGAAACGATGCATAGGGTTATAAAGGCAAAATTAGTTGTTGCATGAACACTTTTTGTAAAGTGACCAAATGATAAAACGAAATGCTCCATCTGTCAACTTGAATCCTCAGAATAAACTCTGCAGATGCAACTTTAGGGGAAATTGTCCTCAGCAGAAAAACAACAGCATCTGTTGCTTGTTTAAATGCTTAAAACGTCCGACTGTATGTTTACTTTCTCCAAACAACCCTTTTTTGTGGGTGTGAAAATAATGACTGTCCGCTGTTAGAAGCTAGGTAGGTAGAAGTAGTGCTGTTACAGCATTGTTATAACAATGCAAAGCCTCGTAGAGAAGAGGTAATGATACAAAGTGTCTGACTTAAAAGTCAGATACTGCAGCCTGCATCCTGTCAACAGTCAATATAGGGTCCTGTCTGCCATTAGTACAATTTTTTCTGCTTAACTAAATGGTTTAAGTTGCATAACTTTCTAAATCGTAGCTGTCTCAGGGGCACATTAGAAAACATGTTGTAACATGAGATATTTACACAGAAGGGTACATGGAAGATTTTTTTTTTTAATTTTTAAGTTTTAATTTTTCAAACTGTGCCTGAAAATCGGCAGTACGGCACCAACACGGCATCAACTCGGGATTACGTGCAGTAGCTCTATTTCCTTCTTTGACGGCCAGATCGATTGCCTTTAACTTAAAAGCTGCTTCGTTTGTTTTCCATGATGAGGGTGTGCACGATGCGCAAAATGACAGTTCAAAATCAAAATCAAAACTAGTGTCTTCTTCGGCGCATAATCTTTCCCCACGTCTGTCTCACTTTTGCGTTTACTGCTAGAGAGCACCCCCATTGGCCGTTGGCCAATAAAAATCTATAAATTAGCCGCACTGTTGTATAGGCCCCAGGGTTCAAAGCGTGTGAAAAAAGTAGAGGCTTATAGTCTGGAAAATACGGTATATATATATAGGGAGAGAGAGAGAGAGAGAGAGAGAGAGAGAGAGAGAGAGAGAGAGAGAGAGATACAATAGTTAGTGATGTGTATGGAGCTGTAGTTGCAGACCACAGCTGTGAAGGGTACTGTAAATGTTTACACAAGGGTCATATGTGGTTTCGACATGTGTTAACTTGTTATCATTATACATGTGTGTGTGTCATGGTGGTTACAGACAGACATTTGAAATGGGATTGGTACACACAAATTAGTGTGTGTGTGTGTGTGTGTTTTGGCATGGAGGCTTAAGACTTAATTTTTCCACCAATCATATGATGGAAATTAATGTCATATGTAATTATAGAGAGAAATATATTACCATAATTCTCTAGCACCTGAAAGATATATAATTAGTGATTTCATGTCTTTGCTCTCTCTCCCTCTATTTCTGTCACACGCGCACACACACAAGGTCAGAGCATGTGAAAGTCAAGTCATTAGCCATCAGCTGTCTAGCACTTGAAAATGAGTCTAACCACACGGCTGGTGGTGGATGTAAAAGGCATGTCAATACATGCTCTGTAAGTGTCATATGAATATGATTGAAGGACAGGGAAGGCCCTCACCAGGGAGAAAGCATCATGTTCAATGAGGAAACCTTTAGTGCAGACTATAGTCTCTCAGTATCATTCACTGCTAGGTTGAGTGTCTATAAGAGTTTTGACTTTATAAAGCATCTATGAAGGCCGCCAGAGTGAATTCCACTGGTGCAACACGACGTCAGCATTAATGGGCCCTGAGAGTACTTGACGCTACAGCTACTGTGAAAGCATATAAAACATTTCACTACACTTACAGTAGGTTGGCAGCAGAATAAGAGGGTTTCCAAGTTCAAAGAGCTGTGTAAAAAAGAGATAGTGGTATGACCAGATGGATGCTTATGAAATTGGAAATGGATCAAGAATATTTTGGAATTATTATTTTTTTAAGACTTTGACTGAAATCTGCAATATGTAATGTTTTGACATCCAATAATTATTAGAATTTTATCTCTGAGCTACTTTCACTAACAAATTCATCTTGTTTGCGTATATTTTTTTAACCATTTATTTATTCGGGAGGATCTCAGAGCGAGCAGTGCTCTCTTCTTCATGAACGCTCTGATCACATTCACACCTGGAAACTGTCCAGTACAACTACGGTCCGATCTACTGGCCACTGAGCAACACCACTGGAGCAGCTGGACCTTGCTCAAGCGCACCTTATTAATCAGTTTTGGTAATAAGAGAAAGGCAAGCTATAAGATTTTAAATATTGATGCCAGAGGTGTTGCAATATACCAATATTGGCAATATAGGTGGCGGTAATACACCTGTAATACACAATAATTATACAGTAATAATCCTTGTAATTAATTTGTCAAAGACAAAACACACAATAAAAGTCAAAGATGACTTTGACTGATAGCCTTTATTACCATGAATTGTTTGCCATGATAATCATGCAGTGAAAATATGATATCATGACAGCCCTAACTTATACACGTATACACATATAACTACGTATGTAGTATATAGTATATAAACACGTGTCGATACATTATGTCTGTGGAGATTTAGCAAATAAACATTTGTCTCAGGAGCTGGAGGAGACCAAAACAGAGCTAATAAGAGAGCACTGCTGCATTTTTTTTTCCATCATCATACATAGTTTACTCAGACCTTTAATAGCTAGATAAAGATAATAATAATAATAAAAAAAATCAACCTCCTAGCATTTTAAGAATATATCAGGAATCGAAGGATTTGTCTCAGCAGGACTTTTCCGTGTGTTTATCTTCAGTCTTACTGGTGTTCTGTGCTGTTCTGTCTTTCCAGGTCTCTCTTAAACCAGACAGCTGCAGCTGACTCAGAAACCTGCTGTTACAGTACTCACTAAGACTGTGGATCAGTCTGGCTGGGGCCTTTCTATGTGGAGTTTGCACATTCTCCCCATGTCTGCATGGGTTCTCTCTGGATACTCCAGCTTCCCCCTCCTACAGTCCCACAGAGAACCACAGAGTGTGAATGATTGTTTGTCTCTGTGTGTCAGCCCTGTAATGAACTGGCGATTTGTCCAGGATGTACCCCACCCCTCGCCCCAAGGTCAACTGGGATAGGCTCCAGCCCCCCATGGCTCTGACGAGGATAAGCGATTATAGGAAATAGATGGATGGATGGTTGAAGGCATAGGGCCCAAGTACATACATGATCTGTGACTCCATTATGAGCAGTCCAGACCTCTCTGTCCCTTCTTATGTCCCCAGAGTCAAAACTAAACATGGAGAAGCAGCATTCACTTTTTATCAGCATCCTGTGGGAACCAGAGATTTGAAGCAGAAAAGGTTCAGATCCAACTTTTTTTGTAGTGCTTAAGATTTCTGTTTTCTATTGCACTTCAAAACATCAAATTTAAAACTTTTTATTTATATTTCTTTTATATCTTCTTCTTTTTTTAAAAAAATCTTATTTTGTCCTCCTTTTATGTACTCATTTTAAATCCTATTTATGTGTGTCTTCTTATATTGCTTTGTGTTTCTTTGATATAGCATCTTATAAAAGGTTTTTCAAAGTCGCAATACAAATAAACTTGGCTTGATTTTTCTGTAAACCAAACGTGTTAAGGAAACAATCGTCACCCAAACAAAAGACTGGCAGCATGTTCTGAAATAACAGTGTCAAACTTGATCAGAAATCTAATAGTGGTCAATAAATATCACAATCATGGTAATTAATATAGCCAATACCTACTGAATGCTAATGGTTATGAATGTATGTGATTTGACCATTCAAAGATGTTTTCTGTTTCTTTTCTCTCCCCTCAATGTTTTGTCCACATCTTTCCATCAGCTCCTCTTAAGAACATCATTTTTGCTTTTCAGACTACACAAAAAGTTTATTGGACCACCTTTGACTCATTTTTTTTCTTATAGCTTATTTTCTGTCAGCAAGGACAGAACAATATTTGGACAGCCCCTGGCTTTTGCTGATTGGTTTATTCATGGCTTCGGGAGCTGGTAATTGGATGATGACAGTGGGGTGGAACACTAGTGAGCGATGATTGATGGCTGGTGCGGCCTCAACTTGCTGTAGCTAAGATGTATGTTACGATATTGTTTGTGTGTGTGTGTGTGTGTGTGTGTGTGTGTGCGTATGTGCGTGTGTCTGTTTGTGTGTATGTGTAAAGGGTAGAAATATCTTATAGCATGGCAGCCAAACTTGAAGGATTTTCTGGGAAAAAAACTTGTGGGAATGGGGGAGTCATGTGTGTCTCTTTCACACATGACTTCATGTGTGTTTGCATGCTTCTGTGCATCCACATACAGTGAGAGTGTGTGCGTATGTGGATCTTCTCTGTAGGAAGTCAGCATGAAAAGAATCTCCATCCCTGTTATGCAGCTCCGGCTTTGATTGACAGGCCATGTCATCCATATGCCAAACTCACGCCTCTCCAAACAGATTCTCTGCTCCCAGTGGAATGAAGGTAAGCGAGCTGCAAGTGAACAGAATAAACGCTTTCAAGTCAATGTCAAATAGACTTGAAGAAATCCAATATTACAGCTGAAAAGTGGGAAGAGGTTACACTCTGCAGATGGTTGCAGGACTTCTCTACATGAAGACGGAGAACCTCCATGAGGCTACAGAAGAAAAATGGCAGCCGTGGCTGGCGAGCAGTCTTGTCCACACTTCTGAATCTGCTTCTACAGACATTTGACAGTCTCTCTGAAGGTGTTGTGTATTTGATCCTACGCACATGTAGGGTGTGTTGGCTGCGTGTAGCAGCTGAAAGCAGAGTGATCAGCAAAAACCCGAGGTCATCCATCACGCACAATGTCTATAACAGACAAGCAGCCCGCGGAACTACAAAGAGCCACGATGGAGCCGAGGCCGTGACACAGCAGCCTGCAGACCGAACAGATGTGTACAGTGGGTGATGTGAAACATCTGCCCCAAGCTGAGGGAAAAAAAGGAAGTTTCTTTTTGAACAGACAGGTTTCACATGGATAGGCTGCTATAAAAATATTTTTCTACCCTCAATTAATATTTTCAGACTGACCACTGAGGACCAACTGAACCTGAATCCTATGTGATGTACTGTCTTGTAAACCATGTAGCTATTCTGAAGATTCTGAGTCCATTTTTTCCCATTCATTGCAATGCCCACAGGGAAAAAATAAGTCAGTAGTAGTATCAGTACCACTAGATTGTGTTAAAGTAAGTTGTATTTAATTAAATTAGTTACTTTAGCATATGTATTATATTGGAAAGAATGCACACAAGAAGGGAGAAGTTATCAATCACTACGCAGGGAGGGTTCAGTCCTCAGTTGCTGCACCTCCAGTTTAGTCATCATGTGTTGCTCTGAGCACAGCTGGCCGTGTTTGTCGATGGGAAGCCTGTGAGGGATCAATTCAATCATTGTAGCTGTTCCAGCAGTTCTGTTCTGACAGGTAAAAATACGGTCAAATGAATTTCCCTTCACAAGCTAATAGTGGTATCATCGAGAATAGGGGAGCTGTGGATCATTAAAGACTACTGAGTGGCAGAATTCTTTCACTGCCATACTACACGTTATTTAAGCGTAAATACTTTTAAACTAAAAACATTAGCATCTCTCTTCTAAACAACTCAAACATAAGAGGGATGTCAATGGTTCTGCCTTTGTAGATATGCGTACGAGAGCATCCTGGGGTCACCACTGCAGATGCAATATTTTTTATTCTAATGTTTACTCTAATCACGCTTACTGCTTAATCTCGATAAGCAATGTACACTCACAAACACACATATTAATGTGCTGTACTGACAGAGGGATATGAATTGACCCACACAGCCTCTTTCCTTCATTATGTTCTGCTCTTATCTCCTTTGTGTTCATTTGTGTTTCTGGGGATGCACCCTGATCACAATTGCACACTGTTTGGAAGGTTAGTCTGAAAGGCAGATATATGATGACCTTGCGTAGTCATTGTTGAGTTATTGATATTGATTATTGACTATCAATGCCCTACAAAGGCATGCAGATCAGTTTGTGCAAGAATTCACTCTGTACCTACCTGAACAAACCAAACTGAGAGCTCAAGTACAAGTTGTTTTCCTTTGTAACGTGTAGTCGGCTAGTTAGGATGTCAAAATCACTTTAACGAAACATTTTAGACATACAAATATGGACGTCATGTAATTAGATTCTCAAAATCTACAGAATACAGAAACTAACATTTCCACTAACTGGGAATATTCACCTGCTCAGTTTCACCTTGATCAGTGTTACTCTAATAGGCTCAGGGGACAAATTGAATTCCCTTGTACGCCGTATTGAGCCACAATGGTGGCACACCTGTGTGGTTTCAATTTCCCCAGTCTCTGTGCTCCAATAGCTCAGCACAGGAACGGAAGAGACAAATAACATTGGGAAGCTGCCACACATGTGACACCAGCAAAATGATGATGGTGCTGACCAGAGCACGATAATTGGGTGCTCTTATCTGTGACTGGGTGGCTATTGACTACATTAGCAGATGGAGTAACAATAGGACTGCCTGGAAAAATGAGACTTTATACGTCCCTATTTAGACTAAGGATTATGGAACTGAAGGAGAGAAGATGTGCTGTTAATGTCCTCGCATACGTACTGCACACACATCCACAAAAAAATGTGTTTTATTTTCAGGCTTATTGCACTTTGCTCGTGCAGTCTAAATTTACATTCACTGTAGCTATTGTATAGGAAAAAATTCTCAAGAGACTAAAAGTCTTAAAAGGCTTCATTTACTATTGGGAGGCAGTCAGGTGGCTCCAACAAACAAGGTCCTGTGGATGCCTCTATTTGGTGGTGTTCAGGGAGATGTATGATGGGCTAGGAGGAAACCCCAGGGCAAAGAAATAAAACAAAAAACACCACAGGGATTAAATCTCTCAGCCAGTCCAAAGGTCCTTTAGGGATCCTCTAGGCAGAGCAGGAGGAAATTCCTTAGAAAAGAATGTCTGGGCTGTAAGATAGCCCTACTACTGCTACCCTGATTTGGATAAGTGGCAAGGAAATAATTGGATTGATCGATGGAAATAAAAGTTTGCAAGTAAACTAACACTCATGTTACTTTCTTTTCTTTCCTTTTTCTTTTTCAGTGTTTTTTTTTTCATCTCTTAGCATTTGATTAATTGGTAATGTAGCAGCGTGTTTTGGTCACTTGTATTGCCACTTGGTAATAATGTAGAAATGTGTTGCAATTATTGTACATGGGTAAGATTGTGATGTGCTTTGTTTTTTGCTCAAAGAAACTAGAAGGAGGTTCAATAAGAGCTTGATTTCTGCTAAACTTGGCTTTGCACTTGTTTAGGTTGCTGTCCCTGTCCAGTGCATTGCCTAGCTTCTGTGCTGGTCCTCCTGTTTGCTTTGCCAAACTGGGGGCATACTGACTGCCATCTACTGTAGGTAATCCACTGGCTTTAGATAAATACCTCATACAACCCTAATGAAAATAGAAAGCTGCTTTCAGTAGATCAGTAAAAATGAATATAAAAGGTTTAGTTTTTTCCCCAGTTGACATACATTTTTTGCTTTGCTCATTTTTGTTGTGGCAAAAACCAAGAACACATGCATTAATTTAATTTCATCAGCGCACGGCATCCATTGCCAAAACACCAGGGCCTCCTCTGACCAGCAGCTGCTTGTTTTGGCACTGCCAGACCGGTCTTTGTTCATTTGTCCCTCTTAAAAACCGAATAAAATGAGACATTCCTTTCTGGAAATTAGAAAACAGGTTGTGCCTGATTAACACATCTCAACAGGGGACCGTTTATTTGTTCAAAAATGATCATGCTTTTCATAAAATGGGTGTCACATGGATTCATCAGCAGGGAAATGACAGCTCATGGTTTCATCAGTAGGGAGATGACAGCTCAGGGGAGACTGGCAGTTGTTAAGTAACCAGACAAGCCAATTATCATCAATCAACAGGGCTGTTTGCAACCTTCAGTCAAAGATACACAGGGCTGAACAGGTTGCAAATGTGATCATTTACAAATCTGTGTACCTGTTTAACATGTAATCTGTTATGACACCAAATTTAGTAAATCAATCTACATTACTTTATGATTTATGTCTTTATAGAATACCTTTCCTGTCCAGTGCCTGTTGGGATTGATTCCAGGCTCTGGCAACCCTGCAAAGGATAAGCAGTTATGGAAAATGAATGAATGAATGAAATATACTTTTTACCATGTCAATAATTTATTGAATGATTGACAAGTCTATTTAACTGTTGACATACTATAGCATAATATAATACGTGTAGTCAGAGTATATTGGCAAACTCGGTAACAAAGTCGAAGAAACTGGCAGCTGTGAATAGATGAAGCAATCTAGTAAAACCAAGTAACAACAAATCTGTTTGTTACACCACTACAGCATTAAATGCCAATGATTTGTATAAAAAAAATATTTACAGGAACAAGACAACAAGACAAAATAAAAAATATCTATCAGACATCAGACTTTTTTTTAAAAATTTTTGTCTGGTGAACAATGGAAACTGCCACATCTGAATCTTGACACTATTTGTGTGATTTGTTGGCTCAGTTTGCAGACATCTCATCCTACCATCGTCTTTGGCCATATCAATATTTACTGCCCTCAAAAACTGCTAAGTTTGGTGTTTATTAAATCAAGATAAGGCTTTAAAACGACTATAATAGAAACTTAAATACCATAACAGATCAGGACTGTGAAATACCTCAAAAAAAGGACGAGTTGCAGTTACAGTAGTTGAACAGACATAGACAAGAATATGCTTATATAACAGGTGATCTTTGGGTAGTGACCAATCACAGTGTAAAGAATGGACAGGGCATGAGTCGAAAAATAAGTGGCCACCATTTTGTATGTACTGCTTCTTCACCTTGGCAAAGGTGTGGCTTATCGGCAGACCTGAGGTGGACTGAATGATGCTGCACACTGTTAATTATGTGCAACTTTAAGCCTTAATATCACCCTCCTCACAGTTGTCACGAACGAGGAAATAGCTATGGAGACCAAAACAGTTGCCTGAACCAGGCTGTAAACATGTTTATTTCTGCTGTGAAGTTAGGCATATTAATGTGGCCTCCAATGAAGACTGACTCACTTCTGCAGCCTGTCTAAAGTGGCTGCTTGAGGAATTACAATTTCCCAGCACCGGAGGTTGCCGCATGGTAGTGCCATGTCAGAAGATCCACTCCAGTAAGCACCAAAAAACAGATCAAAACAAATAAAATGCAACCAGATGACAGCCACTTTAAGGAACCTTATGTTATAAGTTTTTTTTTTTTTTTTTTTTTACATGTTTAATCAGCATTGCTTTCTTCAAAAGCTTTCAAACTCATAAGGCGTCGGCTCATTTACATTTCTAATTACACAAACTCCGTAATTAATCTGATACGCAGTTTAATGAAGTTATGCAAATAAGAATAAATGATGGATAATTTGTCCAGTTGTTATGGATTCCAGTGTGCTCAAATAGACAAACAAATTAACAGAACAGGAACAGAACATGATATGGAAAATGCATGCAACTTGTGTTTTCTTTTTTTTTTTTCAACAATAACATAATCTGAAAGAGAAAATAAAGAGGCAAATATTTTAGCTCAAAGGAAAGTGTCAGTCATTGAGAAAGAAGACGAGCCAAATAAAGCCATCAGTTGTCGCCAGGGCCCTTTGAAGAGGAGGAGGAGGAACACACATCTTGGGCTGATGATAACACACGCACACATACCAATTTTCCCTGGGGATGCCGTGTTTATTTTCCACATTCTCGTCTGCTAGAGACTTGTGTATTGCTGATGCCAAATCAACAAGCTGAATACATTTTTTACTTCTCGCATTCTTTTGCTGTTCTTCTGTTTTTCTCTTCTCCATTCAAACATATCACTTTGTACAATATGTACCCCACATCTGCAACAAACAAGACAATCAACAAGTACAATTCTATATTGTTGAAAATCAAATTTAGTTACTGAAACTTGTAGACATATTTGTAATCAGTGGTAATATGTGATATCATTGTATCAGAAATTAATTGCCTATTGCATATGTCAAAGAAATGATTTAAGTGATGAGTATAAAAATGAAAGCAATACGGATGCTGTTAACTATTACAGATGAATGAGTTCTATCAAGTTATGATTGTGATTGCTCCCCACCATCTTGATTTATGTATCCCAGTGCCAAACTGTTTACTTCTTAGGAAGAGCTCTGAGTGATACGATATTGACATTATTTTAATGCCACATTTAATGCCTCCATGACCTTCAGTAGGACCAAGAGGATGTAGGAAATGAATGAACATCAAAGCAGATGTGCACTTTTCTTGTAAATACAGCCTGTCTTCTGTCAGTACAGACTCCTGCTTTATCTGTTCTTTGCAGCAATAACGGTTCTGTTGAAGCTGCCTTGTTGACTGCCAAATTTACTTCACAGTTAGCGAGAGAAACGCCACCGATATCATTAAATAATGCACTCCACTCACAAATTAAAATCGTGGTCATATGTTCGTCCTTGCTGCAGTTAGTTAGTGATAACTGTGTCAGGGTGGAGGAGGGACACATCACATTTTATTGCCAACTAATACAGAAATGTCATGGTAATGGCTTTTATGACAGCCCAGAAAACAGGAGCAAATGAAACTTTTTAAATAGTTCATGCAGTCTGAAGTACAGTAAAGTACCAAAAGCATAAACACTTAGTCAGTCCGTCAGTTAGTAAGGAGAAATGTTTTGTAGCTGCTCGCTGAGTAGTCACTGTTTTAAGGATTTTACATCCTCCTGTTAATAAATCAAGTCAGAAACATGACTCAGTGGAGTAAGAGTTGCTGTGTTTGCTACAGTACATGTGTAAACAGCAACTTTATATTAACCCATTAGCCATAACAACTTCGGCCTACAAGGCAATAAATATGTCATAGCCTCGGAGCATAGGGTGGCTACACAGCCCTTAGTATGCTTCAACTTAACTAGCTTTTATTGTGTTATTTGACCTTTTTTTTTAACAGTGACAAAAGCCTGTTATCATTCAGAAAATGTGATGTGGGAAATGTGAAGGGTGAAATGAATCATACAAATGGGTAAGCAAACAGCGCACACCTGTCACGACCAACCATGTTTTGATACACCCTAATGGATGAGCACATAGTCACTTTTTGTTTGTTTCCGGTCCAAACCTAATGTTATATGAGTACATGATTTTACACAGTACTTTATTACTGCCTGTAGTAACGAGCTCAATATTAAATGTAATTTTAACACTTTATTGTGAAGGACAATCTTACTGGGGGGGGGGGGGAAGAAAGCGGAACCGAAGGGCAGGAATAGTTTCACCGGGGGGCTTAAGGTGAGCGACTCCTCCCTCTTCCCTCAGACAAACTTTGTGAGGAGAAGATGGTGTTTTGCTCTTTCGCTTACTGACTTCGTGATTCTGTTTTCCAGGTTAGTACTTGGTCAAGAATGAGATTGATTCCTCCTGGAGTGTGTAGCAATGTATCGTATCTGTAATGAGTTTGTTTTCGATATGTGTAACCGAGTTTAAGAGCGCATTAATAAGCGTGAGACACGGACTTTAGGCGCGAACGGCTAATTAGCATATGTATATTGTGTATGTGTGATGCTGTGTGCTTGGTTCCCCACTCCCTGGCGTGTTTTGTATTTCAGTTTTTGAGGTATCCTGATATGTTATGAATACTGGTTAATGTTAAAGGAAAAATGGGTTTATGAAAATGGGTTTATAACTTAAAAGAGTTTTTTCCTAAAGTTATACATGAGCAGTTATGTGCCCGGGTTGTGTTTAAAGATGCATTATAAGTTGAGCATTTGTCCCAATGTGTACTATGTTTCATGGTTTTGGCTCTAAAGTCATTTGAATACTTATCCTGAGTCAAAGAGGGTTTGTGATTTACAGTATTACATGAATAAAATATAATATAATTATAATATAATGGTGAATTTCTTGAGGTAAATAAAACAGATGTATAGTTATATAAGCCAACATGAAAAAGCTAAACATGATCCATTCTTTGGATGTTATTGCACTTGAAAGAAAGAGTGATGTCATTTTCATAACGATATGCCTATTTCTGTGAAAGTGTGTGGAAGATGCTTCCCACTGACGTGAAAATGCAGAGAAAACTGTAGTGATGTATTTAAGTCTGGAACAACTGAAAGTGAGACGTGTTTACACTGAGGGATGTTTATTGTTTTATGCTATGAGTTTGGAAATTTGTAAAAAAGAGACAAACTTTGTGAGGAGAAGATGGTGGTTTGCTCTTTCGCTCACTGACTCCGTGATTCTGTTTTCCAGGGTTTCATAGGAGAGAGTTGAGTGCAGTGAACCACAACAAAATTCATCTGTTACTCCATTTCTACACATTGAAACTCGTAACAATGTCAAGCAGCACAGAGCAGATCAAGCTGGCCGGTAGTCAGACACAGAAACAGTATAGAGAAAATGGTCAGTTTTCAAAATAAAATACCCTGTGCAGACTCCCAAGCTTAAAACCAGAGAAAAACAAACAATTAAGCTATGTAGCCTACTTACCCATGGTAGAACCATATAAACCAAGGAAAATGATCAAATCTGAGTAAGTTAACAAAGTCTAGCATGCAAAATGCTCCACTTCTGAAATGTTCATGATTCAGCATGAAGCCACTCGGTGAACGGGGGAGGCATTTGTCGTGTACCACTGAGTTTTACATACAGAAAGTGAGATAGTAAGAGAGTACATTTCCAAGAATCATCATTATGCACTAAAGCCTTAATGTATTTCCCCCACCTACCAGGCACCTGAAAGACAGAATAGATATATGAGCAGCACTGAAGCTTCATTGCTTCATTGCCTCATCTGTGTCTGCACAGGATGTGTTCTGGCACAGGATTAAGCGTAGGTCATCCATGTATGGCAGCTTGGTACAAAATCATTTTAGTTATGTGCAGAAAATGGAAGAAAGCAGACTGGAAGCGTAAAAATATGCTTCGTGTTGTGTTACCAAAGTGCAAGGAAAACCATTACCTGGCATGCATAGACAGCTGGATGAATTAAAATAGTCATCTCCATTGTGAGACTTGTGTGGGACAGAAAAATGCAGGTGAAATGCTTCCTCTGTAGATGGTGTTATGCCGTTGTTCCGGTGGATCATTATTCAGCTCATAATAATGAAAACAAAAGCCCAGTCTGGTGCCAGCCTGGCGTAACTTACATGACATATTTAACTTACCTAAATAACTAATCAAGTAGTTTTGTCGCCTAAACCTAACCAGACTACCACACTGACCACGTGTTTATTACTGTTAAAAATGTCGCCTGACAACGGCGATGAGAGTAACTTGATTATTGTCACCATGACAATGCAGTTTAACTGACGCAGATCTGATGTTTGCACATCAAAGTACACTAAGGCAAAAGGAACTACAGGGAAAAATGTGTATTTTTGGAACAACAAGCTGTCGGAGCAGTGGGCTTTTGTCTTCTGAATAATAGGCTGTCGGAACAGGCTGTCCCTGTATAGTCATGCCGTTAGCTACACTAGCAGCCATGCGCAGGGTCATCACAGCGTCACAGAGCTGAAGGATCAACAGCCTCATCACCGCTGATCTGCTGGTGTTGCATCGTGGTTTGAGGGCGGAGTGTCCCAGGGTATGTCTTACATTTCTCACAGATTTATTTTTGGGTGAAATGGACAGAGCTGGATTTTCTCTGGAAAAAGGAAAATAGTTTATTTTTGCATTTAACATTATTGAACTGACTCGGACAGGACCCTGTATCACAAAGTGAGATTGCCCAGATAACTCCAGGCTTACCAGTAAAACAAAGCACTGGGGTAGATCACTGCGATAACCCGTGCTGCACGCTGCTGGTAGGCCAAGTTCAGTCCAGGATAAATGAAGTCCTCGCCCTACAGGAACCCAACACAGACAGAAGGTCTGCATTTGGAAGCAATAAAGAGCAACAGAAGGACTTTCTTTTCGTGATGGTTATCAGACAAACAGAGAAGAGTGGTGGAACCATTAGCCCACTCTGGTTTTAAAAGAGGGCTTCTAACAAACACCAGGATGTTATTGACCATCGCTATCAATAATGAATGACATTTCCAGTTGCATATTAATTGTGGTGAAATGCTTTTATTCGCAGGGCACGATCCCAACAGTGATAGGCTCAATCTAGTCCATTTTAAACCCATTTCACTTGCTTATTCAAGGAAACATGAGTGGACTTTATGAATGAAAATAGTTGAATGAGATGTTGGTCGTGAATATGGAAGTAGCTTGCAGTACATCCAAACAGCAGGCCTGTAGGTAGTAGACCTGTATAATC
This sequence comes from Protonibea diacanthus, assembly GCA_028641955.1. Taxonomy (NCBI): domain Eukaryota; kingdom Metazoa; phylum Chordata; class Actinopteri; family Sciaenidae; genus Protonibea; species Protonibea diacanthus. Next base: position 14,469,984 of record CM053977.1, on the reverse strand, counting down.
TTTTACTATTTTCTTTTGTTTTTGCTTCTTCCTCTTTAATTCATATGTTCATATGTTTCTGCTATAACTTAATTTATCCTGAAGGACTGACCCTCATGTTTACTATCCTTCTCTTTCATCTATTGATTCTGTATTTGCTCTTTCATCTTTCATCATGTCATTAGTAGATTTATAGTTTGATAGTTATAGATTATGATAGTTTTGAATATTTATATTCATATATATATTATTTATATTTGAAGCTCTTATTGCTTTACATGTGGATCAACTTAATAGACCGTTACACCTAACAGAGTTTTAGCCCAAAGCAGAAGGCTTCCTGTTTCTTGCTAGTTGCTTTTAATAAAATAACCTGGCACAGCAGCGGCACAGAGGTCCCAAATTTGTAACCGTTCTTTGTTGCAGTTTTGATGATGTTAGAAAATATGTAACACAAGCATGTGTTGTCTGTTGTACACGTTTCCAGAAAGGCACGTGTAATGGAAACATTTCTATTTAATTTTAACCATTTCTGTTAAGCTACTTGCTCTGTATCAGGACAAGTCAACTATAACTTTGACAAAAAATGTAACCCATTAATGTCCACAGGAATATATATTTATAGAGATTTAAAAAGTTGTTATTGCATGAAAAAAAAACCTTGTTTCTATTTTTTGGTTTAACTAGACTAGCAATCTGCAAAACAATGTGACTTCACAGTGTGTGTTAGGGTTTAATCAGTGAGAAGAGAAATATCATGTTAAAGACAGACGATAGTGTAAGGTCTTTGTAGTAAGTGTGTATATACTTGTCAGACACAAACTCTACCTCTAAGCTCTTTTTCTGTATGAATGTGTCTGAGTTCAGGGGCCAAGATGTCTTTCTTATCTCTCCTTCCCAACTCTGGTTTTCTGTACTTATTCAAGTGCCTCTTGGCTGAGGCGGCATCTCTGTCACCACCACGGAGGCCAACCAACTCCTGCCTCCTCACTCACTGCCTCCTCACCTCCCTGCCTGCATCTCTTGCTGGGTTTAAGAGTTTAAAAAACACTTCACTGACTCTCACTTACTCTCCCCCAGAGCAGGCGAAGAGATTGTCTGTAGATCTTTCAGGCGGGCATAAATCGGGCAAACTGCAGCGAGGCAAAATAAGAGAATTATCTCTTGCTGGTATTTGTGTTAGGTGGATTTTCGAAGAGGTGAGCCTGAGATTGCAGTATGTGTGATCTGTGGTTGACTGTGTGTGATGCTCTTGGCTTGTATGTGTATTTTCCACTTTTCATCCGAGGAATGTGAACTCAAAGCTCTTGCTCTTTCTTGGTGACTCATACATAATAGATGTTCAATTTTGGGGCGTTAACCTTTGTTGAAGCCTGCTTTTCAAAAGCAAATGCATCTCAACCTTTTGACAAGAATGTCCCCGTCCAAAGCCTTCTCCATATAGAACTGCTCACATTAATTTCCTTGGAAAATGACTCATCATTTTGTCTGAATGTGTGTCTAGCATATTGATTAAAAGCAAACACACCAAACACTGGCAGTGATGACCGGTTGCAATTTTTCCCCAAACATTCTCAATTTGCATTCTGAGCACACACGACAGTTTTTGTTTGTCTTCTCATAATGCTGGCTCTTCCCATTGTCTTTTTTGATTACGACGGATGATAACTCTCGGGCATGAAGAGGTGAAATCATGTTCATATTGTCTGTCACCTCGACATTGTCTGTACAGCACACTCTGTACAAAAAAAACAAAACAAAACATGTGACTAAGTGTTTGATTAGTTTGCCATAAATGCTTGAAGTTGGCCTGGTGGCTCTGTGCTACGGTAAAAAGGCAGCATCATTGCAGGGTGGACCTTTTGATAGAAGTGGCATCCAGCCATTCACTGCTCTGATCTTCCCAGTACAGCCACAATCTTGGTGGCCACAGAGAAGTTGCAAGGAAGCAAATGTGGTTACTCAACTTTTTCATCCGCCCTATTTTCTGAGCCAGAATTCAAACCTTTATTACCTCCGCCAAGGAGATTATGTTTTCGGTGCCGTTTGTTTGCTTGTTTGTCTTTCAGCAGGATTATGGAAAAATTACCAGTTTGATTTTATGAAACTTGGTAGACGGGTGTAGCATGGGCCAAGGAAGAGCCCCTTAAATTTTAGAGAGGATCCGAATCACACAGTGAATACAGAAATAATGTTTCAGTGCCTGTGACAAAATGACCTGAATTTGTCGCAAAAATGAATGATTGGTCATTATTAAAAAAAAAAAAAAGTAACACCTCTAAAATTACTGTTGGAGCAAATGCAGCAAGTAAGAAATCAAGAAGCAATCGGGGATCGGCGTTCTGCACAGTGGAACGCTGTCCCCTCACAGCATGGATTGCATGTTCATACACAATCTACAGCCTCTTAAATTACTGTAGAATTAAATCAATACATGTGGAATTAAATGTGTGGGTTACAAGTGCTCTGGCTTCCTCCCACAGTCCAAAGACATGCAGGCTAATTGGTGACTCTAAATTACCTGTGACTATGAATGGTTCTTTGTCTCTATGTGTCAGCCTTGTGATAAAATGGTGACCTGTCCAGGGAGTACTCCGCCCCTCACTGAATGTTAGCTGGGATCATCTCCAGCTCCTGTGATCCTGCAAGGCATAAGCAATTATAGATAATTGATGGATAATGGATGGTGTTCATATTACAGAAGACTGGACAATTGGCCTTGGTGGTACTCTGTGCTCTTAAAGGGCCCCCAATTAGAAGTACTTTGCTCAAAATGATGAAATTGGGAGGGGTAAATTCTACAAACTTTTTCAGTACTCAAAATTTAGTGGTTAAATCAGATACCTTTTAAATCATCAAATCAGTATACCTCTGTTGCTTGTGTGTGGCAACATGTGTTTGCTTGGGAATGTATAACATATGTGTGTGATATATATTTTAAGTGTGTATACATAATAATAAAATAAATGAGTCCTTGTGGCTGTCTGCCAGAGCTGTTTTGAAGTTTAGTCAGTCTCAAATCACTCGAGACAGGTACAGGTCAAGTTGTACATGTCTTTGTCCTGGTGTTACTTTTTCTATGTGTATGCATCATTGTGTGTGTGTGAGTAGTAATCCCCAGTGGTGATGCAGACCGTTGAGCTCTATTCAATAGTGGCTGAGTCCAGTTCATTTCTCCAGCTGTCTATTTGCAGGGCAGTCAATGAGGTGCACTCCCAACCGTCTCAGTGTCCCAAACACCTAACCCTGCCATCCATCTACCTGACACCCACTCCTGTCTTTTTTAAAACTGTTATTTATCCAGGGAGAGTTTGCTGAGCATGCATCCCGCTTTTCAGTTACACCCTGTTACACACCCACACAGGTCAGGTATTTCCCATCTGAGAACAATCTCAGAATGTAACTGCTTGAAAACTGAGGTGGGTCGGTGTAGACGTGTGGTTAAGTTTAGGGGCATGTAAATGTCATTTAAAATGTATAATTGTGACTGCCTCATAAACTGTCCGCTGAACCTTTTGGACAGCATTTAAGAAGACTAGAAAAGCAAAGGTGTGCTGTAGCTAACCCTAACCCACCTTAACATCTAGCAGAATACAAAGGAGATATACAAGAAAAAAGTCTATGACAGATTATATGGAAGTAATATTTCTCCAGTTTTATCTTGCGGTCTCAACCAAGTGCACTATAAAAGCTCACAGAGACATGCAATATGACCAGTGACCTAAACTTCCAAATACTACCATCTTTCTCTCACCAGATCGAATCCTCCGCCCAGCAAATTTAAACGCAGAGTGGAAATTTTACGATGCGAAACTTTTAAAATGGGCTGGTAAACAGTCTGGAAGCTCTACCTGTGAGCGTGAATGGTTATCTGTCTATATTTGGTAACCCTGTGATAGACCAGCAACCTGTCCAGGGTGTACATTGACTCATGCCCAATTCATGCTGAGGCAGGCTCTAGGCCTCTGCAACCCTGCACGGGGTGAGTGAAATGATGGATGTACGCACTGGGAATGTAAGAATGTCAGAGGCTTGGGTGGTAGATTTGTCATAATCACTGGGGTCTCTGGATCAGATCCCATCTTATTCTTGTATGACCTTAACCACACTGCAAGTATATCTTCCCTCATGGGTACTGCGGAAATATTCACCTAAATGTTTGGCCCATTTGACTGTACTGGAGATCAGCGAACCCTGACAAACAAAATGGTTGTGGCGCCACAGTGAAGACATTGGTCACTCACTCTCACCTGGCGCTGCTCTCCTGAGCCCTCTCCACACCTCTCTCCTGCAACTGAGGCACCACGCCCCCTCCACAAGAGGTAACAACAATACTCCCTTTAATCCCTGTCTGGAGGTGAGCGAACAGGGAGTGATTTTGTTAAAGGAGTGCTTTCTTTTCCAGTTCACCTTAATCTGCTCCAGTTGGAGCAAAATAACCAAAACAACAGATCAGCAATAAACGCTATCTTTTTTAAAGCTTGTGCATTTTTTTTTTTAGAGTGGTTGATTTGAAAAGAGGTTGTAGATTGCAGTATGGTTGTATTGAACTGCATGGTATTATACAAGTGTTACTGTTTGTGTGTGACTCCTATATACAATAATTCCATCAGTACTAGAAAGCCGCGTAAAGGAGCGTATGTACTAGTCTAAATACAACTCACTTATTCTCATCGCCTCAGATAGATTTTTCCACATGTCCGTGCCTCCATATAGTGCAGACACTGAAGTAATCTTCACTGATAGAAAAACAGTCACAGTCACAAAGCACAATGTCTGCCCGCTGAGCGTGTGATGAGATAGTGAAGAGATTGCCAAGGATATTGGGGAATTTTCCTTCACTTTGACAAAGAAAGGACACCAAGGAGTACATAGAAGGGGAAAAAAAGGTGACAGGTGGCTCTTACTACAGTCTGGTACAACTGGAAAAAAAATATCTTATTTAAATTAATCTTATTTTGCACTACACTGAAGAGGAGGTGGAGGTCAGGCTGTGATAGTTCATTTAACACATCTGATATCTCAGGTGGTATCTCCAACGGCTCTGCTCTGTTGAGGTCATTTGGAGAGATGGTGCAAAACTGAAAAAAAGCGTGTCCTTATCTCTCGGTAGGTCAACCACTTTGGTCCAAGCTAAAATATCCCAACAACTACTGATTGGATTGCAACAAAGTTTTGTACAAATATTCACCAGAGTATGAATTATACTGACTTTGGTGACCCTCAATCTCTTTCCTCTACTCCCACCAACAGGTCACCAAGTTTTGACTTTGATTCAGTGAAATATCTTAACATCTTGTTGAGGGATCAGTTTTTGTAGAGACGGCTGTGATTCCAAGTTACCACTCAACAAAACCATGACTGTTTGCTGTTCTGGCTCCACAATGGTGGAAGGACCTCCCCGTTGACATCAGAACAGCAGAAATCCTACACATCTTCCGTCGCAGACTGAGCACTTGAAGCATGTTTGATGAAGGTGATATACTTCTTGCAGTTGTGGGGTTGTATCCACATGCTTGAATGCAGTGATGACCAAACATGGCCAATTTTATTCACAGGTGCAGATTTTTCCTGACGACTATTGGATGGATTACCATAAAATTTGCTACACATATTTAAGGTTCCTTTAGGATAAATTCTCTAGACTAGATCATCTTAACTTGCTGTGTAGCACCATCAATACCTGAGTTGGACTTAAGCACTTTTACTGTGTTTAGTTCTAATTAACAAATAACAAGAACCTAAACTAAGCATTGGATCTGGTAAATATTACCTACTAAGATTGCATGCTCACTAGCATGGCTGTGAACTCCATATCACCCCCAAAAGTATTTCCATTCCAACCCAATACACCATCAGACAGAGTATTAAACTGAAACATCAGACATTTACATCAACCTTAACCTTTACACATCCTCATTCTGGTCTAAACACCACCGTCACAAATATCATATACAAGGACAAGAATAATGAAGGAAGGACTGGGAACAAAGACAAATGAGATCACTGTCATCTCGTAATCCCTCTGCCACATTTCCCAGAGCTGCAGCTCTTAGATATTCTTCAGAGCGCATATTTACAAGGCTAAAACTAACACATGGGCAAGTCTAATATGGATAAATACATAAAAAATGAGAAGGAGAAAAAGGGAAGATAAAAAGGAAGAGGAGAGGGGGCTGTTATTTAGTTAACATGTTATGGGATTATATCAACTGAAGGGAAGAGTTTTTTTTTGTTGTTGTTCTAGACACAACTGGTCTGATTTTGTCAAAGTTTGGAGGGATGATGCATTGTGTTACAGTCTTTTGTTTTTACTATATTACATATTTTGGCCTCATTAACATCCTTGAGAAGCCATAATAACTTCAACCAGCAGTCTGATTTGAATAAAGCTCGGAGAGATGATAGATTTTGTTGCTCTTTGGCCCAAGGGGTTGGTGCATAATTTGTGTGGGATGAGATGTTTACAAATTGAGATGCTGTCACATTTCAGCTGACTCAGCCTGCTTCTTTAGCACACATGACCTGCAGCAGGATTATCTATCTATCTATCTATCTATCTATCTATCTATCTATCTATCTATCTATCTATCTATCTATCTATCTATCTATCTATCTATCTATCTATCTATCTACAATGAATTTTCTGAACATACGTGAAAAACATCAGGAGGGCAAGAGAATGATTTCATAAATTACGCTCCCATGGTGCTTCATTCAGTCCTTTTTCCTGGGTCAAAGGTCAACTTAACATCTCTCCAGTACCGAACTTCGGCGTGATGTGGTCAATCAAAAGCCTCTCTCCGCGCAGGCATCCATTGTGCTCACAGGGCAAAGGGCAAAAGTGTGGGGAGCTCAAAGATGTTTAAATGCATTATCCTGCGGAGAACCATCTATGTCAGCGTTGTCAGAGCTGTCGATAAAAGTAAGAGATCCAAACAGGACAATCCACCGATCGAAGCACAGATGGTTATGGATAAGGACTATAAGTGTTTGGCTGTATTTAGCGCTGTACGCATTGACTGCATCCCTTGACAGAAACAAAGTAGTAAATAAGTCATCCTTGAGAGAGCAATAGATTTTTCTTGGATATTCAAACCTGGATATGTAAAGCCAGACAAAAAAAAAAAAAAAAAGACATTAAGTTGAAAAAGAAAAAGAGACACCAATTTTATATTGCATTAAAATGATGTTTATCTCACTGTAGCTCTGCACCACACCCAAATTTATATTACCCCAAAATGCTCTTGCTCTGGCAGTGCATCTTTGCCTCAATTTCACGGCACAGAGGAACATAATGAAATCATTTCTGTTCGCGTGGATTGTTTTTCTATTGCTCTTCCTTTCAAATTGTGAAACAACCGTTTAAAATCATTTCACAGGATTACAAAGAATGAAAGTAACCCACCTAGTTGCCTGGTAATGAACAGAGATCACGCTTGTTTGTCATCTTATTATTGTAAATCACAAGCATGCATTGATTCAAGAAGGGGAATAAACATTTTGGGATAAGACTATGCTACACCATGGTGGTTTAGATAGGAATATTCACCAAAGGATATAACATTCAACTCCGTTTCCTAAGAAACACATTTATATAAAGGCAATGTGCTTTAGGTTTTGAAAGAAACATAATTTCTACTTAAAAAACACAAGTGCAAATTACATGGTAGTTGTATGAAGACATTCGTACAACTGAGGAAGATTGGAGGTACAAAGCAGAAGCTGAAATCACTTCCGTATTCACTCATTCACCTCTCCTACGCAATAAACACCAAGTGGTTCACTACATTGATATTTTGGACACTTATGAATCTATGAGTCTAGGTATAGCTGCATAGAGTTGCACAATGGTAATTTTTGAATCTATAAAAGTGCGATGCACATGTTGCCAGAACATCCACCGATTTGGAATTGAGGAGGCCACAGAAGGAAGCAGTCTGTGGCAGTCCTGCACGGCTGTGTTGAAGGAGATATTGGACCTTGAGGACATTCCACGTTTAGACCACGGACATTGCTCACTGCCACCAAAATCCAGAGATGAAGAAAAGCCCAGGCCGTTCATAATCCTGGTGCACTGCGGAGATGTCAAGAAAGTTATTCTCTGCTATTAGAGTCTCAAGAAGCAGCTCTCCTACTAGAAAACCAGATGTCGCACATGTCCTCTGATTTTACACCAGAGATAGCCAAGAAGCGAGCTGCCTTTACAGATGTCAAGTGGCTTGTTTGTTTTTTTGTGGGGTTTTTTTCTTTTTCTATATTATAAAGACCTTCTCACAATTCTTGCTATTATGATTTACCATCTGGCCTAACAATATGCTACACAGATTCAGTGTCAGTATTTTTTTGCTTTCCTTCTGTTACATTTACACAGTAAAAAATAGTGCCTTTTTTCCTACTACCTTGCTTTGTACATGCCACTAGTTATGCTGTATTGCTATGTTTACATCTTTGTTACGTAACTGACCAACACAAAATGTGTACATGCTACTTTTATAGCACATGGTATTATTCACTGCTTATTCCAGGTTTTGTCTGCTGAACTGAATGGGTTGGTCGAGGTTTTGCAAAAACTAGCTGATGAAGTTACACTTCATTAAGGGTAGTGTTGGAGTGGTTTGGGGGGGCGGTAAGTATATTTTTTATTGTTTTTCTTAATAGTGCACTTGATAGATGTAATGTTATATCTGCTTAACAACATTTATTTAGACAATTTACAATATATATTGTAATGTAAGATGGTTCAATCATCCTATCAAATGTAACAGGGTATTTACTCACTTCTAGTATTTAAAAAACAGATCCCCCCCACTAAGACACTGGCTTAAGTGCTGCCTCTCTGTCTCGACTCTATTATGCCCACTATCATTTCCACATACCAAACATGTCGTCATCACTAGCCAGACAAATGATATCAAATATATTACCGGGTGGCAAATGTCAAAGGTCTATTGTATTGTGTATTGGTTACATCACTTCCTTTGTACAATCCCAGGCCTGTCAGAACCCTGTGGTTTTATACTCCTGAAGAAATTGGTCTCAATTTACTCTCATTGTCTACTTATGCTCCACTTGTAGCCAACCTGTTCCAAGCCTCCTTCATAGACAGTGTGTTTAATCAGTGGTAAAAGCTTTGAATGTTAGGCTGTTATAAAAACAAGGCTTTTTTTGTCAAATTAAAAATGAGTGTGCTCTAGCGGCCCACAATTTCTTCTGTAATTTACAAATGAGATAGTAGAAATTTATTCAGAGATTGTATGTCGGACAAATGAACCATGCCCCTTTTCTTGGACTTTCTTGGTGTACTTAACAAAAAGACAGTTAAGAAGTATGGCCTATATATAAGTGTCTGATTCCTTTGAGCTGGAAGAATGACCACCTCCCAGTTAAAAAAGGTACTGCTTTTATCACCATTAAATTAACTGAAAACATTACACAATCATTCATGTTAGTAGTTAAAGTGAAGTTTTAAATGGCAAAAATGTGTCAAACTCAGGATGTGGTTACTGTGTGGATTAATGTTGTATTAGAAATCCATTAGCATCAAACAAGTAGTATAATAATTGAGTTTCAAGTTTATTTCATTTATAGCAGTTTAAAAGCACCAAAGTGCTTCACTAAGATAGATACTTAGAAAACTTATAAAAAATAAGAAAATCTAAAATGAAAAAAAAAAGTCAAAAGTGAAAAGATAAAAGTGTTTAACACTGTTAAAAGCCAGAGAATAAAAGCAGGTCGGTGCAGCTTAAAAGCATCAACTGACTCAGCCTCTCCAATGGCCTGTGGGAAGCTATTCCAGAGCTGAGGAGTCGCTACTGAGAACTCCCTGTCCTTGGTCTTTTGTTTTTCTTTGGACACAGCCTATACTGAGATGAATCCTGACCAAGAATAAAGTGATGTTCTAATTTCTTGGACCCTGTTTGTAATAGACTGCTTTTGAATTAGTCAGCAGTGCAACCTACAGTACACTGCTGTAAGTTCCTAACATCTGCCACAAAAATGTGACAAAAAAGTGTCCTGTGAAATTGGGAACATTTTTTTTTCCAACATTCTTTTATAAACATCTTGTCATTCTACACTGTATGATGCCTAAAGAACACGTCAGAGGAAAATAGTGTGTACTTTTCTTTCTATGGATCACTGGTCAAATGTAGAAGATGTAACATCGCCTAAAGATATTTCCAATAGCTAGTTTTGAAGCAGCAGAAGTTGAAAAAAATATATAAAAAAATATATAAAATATATATATATATAGGTGTATTTAATGTCTAACAGTAGATATGCCAAATTGTTAGATAATTTTGAGTGTAATTTTCAATAAACCAATAATTTTCCTTGCACTTTCTAAGATATGTGAAAAAAAAAAAAACTTTAATCTGAATTTTCAACACTGTCCATTTTTTAACATGCTTGATAAGACAGCTCACAGTGACTACATGAGCCTCCTCTCCTCTTCTCCTCCACCTCTCTGCGTTCATTTATCAGCAGCAGCCAGGTAGTGCTGGGAAATTGCCCCCATCACTAGACAAATGTAGTGGCCATGGCACTCCTCTCCAGCCTTATTGCTCACCTAAAACAAACAAATGTAAGGCAATTACACTACAATTAGTCCATAAATCATGACCGATGGGTCCATGTAAAAGCCATATTTAAACTGTAACAGTCAGTGAAACTGACACATCAAATGCTGCAGGTGATGTGCGAAATGAAGGTTGCGTGTGTAGTTTACTGTCGATTGTACATCTTGCACTGTCCTTTTGTAACGTTTAGGTGATGTTGGAAGGCTGCAGCCAGTATAAGTTCACTGAAGACATCTTACCTTTCATTAACCTTCTTCTGACTGCCCATTACTCACTGGCTAGTAAACCTCTAGAATTTCATGGTGTTTAGCTTGTGCTGTTGATGGTCTTTATAGCTAAAACATTTACTTCACACTACTTCATGGAACTAAATAAATGTTGCTTGTTTTCATTGTTATTTTAGAGCTAATGATTACATTTAGGAGATCCTTTTGTCTTTGCAGCAAGCTAGCATGTGTTTGTGTTAATACCTAGACAAAACCTTGGTGCACTTGGCAAAACAATAATTTGTGAGTCTTATTCTAAAAAAAAAAAAAAAAAAACAAAAAAAAAAACTGACTGACTGATTTTTGCATATGGAATAAAAGCGGACAAAAACCAACAACAAATAAATCATGCATGTATTTGATTCATGTATTTTCACAGCTATCAATTATGCACAAATAAGGCTTGTTTGCAAAATTCATGTAGATGCATTTTTTCACTTGTTGAGTTTTCAGTCGATGAGTTTGAACATAACATAAGTTACACATAGTTTAAATCTCGCAAAATTCTATTTATTGTGGTCTATTTTTGCTTTTAGAAGAACAGAACAACAGAGCTACCAGAGCTCTCACAACCAAAGGGTTGCTTCAGGGTTTGTTTGGAACTGGACCGAGACCACCTCCTCTCGAGGGGTCACAGTGCAGTTGTTTTGGTGCACACCTGAGCGGGATTTCTGCATTCATTCTTGCCCAAACAAATTGCTCCAAAGGGAAAACATGAACCAGAGTCTGATTTAATTCAGTCTAAGAAGCATAGGCGTAATAAACAAAACAAAAAAAAAATCTTGCAATAGAAATGAATTATATAATCAGCTATATGCAGTTTCATAAAAATAATATAAAGCCGTTATACTGAACAGTACCAAACCCAATGTGTAAACACAAGCTTCAAGACCAGAACAGTTTATTAAAACAAGCAGGGATTTAGTTTCAACAAAACACCCAGGGGTGAGGTGGCAGGGTGAATCAGAGATAAATGATGGTCCAAAGTTATGCAGGGCTGGTGGTGGCAAATATCAAAAACCTGAGGAGAAAACAAGACAAGACCTGGACATGTCAGGAATACACACAAAAAAAGCTTTAAATACAAAGCACTGAGGTCATAGTGTTTGTTTCCATGAGGAAGCCTGAACAGGCAGAGAGCGGAGGTTGAGCCTGTGTTTTATACAGAGCAGGCTGATTATACGTCACAGCAGCAGGTGTCACAGCAAGTGAATAGGCAGGTGAGAGGAAAACTAGAGGCCACGCCTAGCAGCGCAGAGAGACACAAGCAGACATACATGACACCAAGGGGGCAATGGGAAACACACAAAAAAGCCTCTGTTATAACAAACTGCCTACAGCAATGTCTGTGGTTTATCCTGAATAAGTGCAACACTGCCTGGAAAGAACTGTTTCTGTTGTCTTGTGGTACAGCAATGGCCGGACTTGCCCATAGTGGGACCCCGGACACAAATTAGTGTTGTGAGTTGTTGACTCACCTACCAAATCCACTTATGTACCCTCTTTCTAGCTCTCATGTGTTGTGGAGAAATTGCTGAAAGTCAATGGCACCAGGTCAGGAGGGAAGAAAGCATTCAGGAGCCTCTGATGTCTTATGCTGTAATATTTATTGACGCTTGATCAAGGAGAATCAGAGACATTTTCACAAATTTAATCAGGTATGCAGATGAGTCGGTCTCTGTTCTGCACAACTCATGCTGGTGGTCAGACTTTAAACCCTTACAGATGACACCACAAATACTATATGCCCAAAATAGTCAAAGGGAATGCATTTACCCATGTTAGTGTTCACCTTCAACACACTGTAGTCTGGAGACACTGTTGTCTGTTCACGCTAATGGAACGTCAACAGTTAGCTATCTATTATGTCCAGGAGGCCAACATTCAGTTTCTTCAACCCTGGTCACCAGGCACCTGCACTCCTTCAGCGATCCAAAGAGCGGCCTTGCATACCAAAGAGAGAGTCTTCTCTGATACGATGTCAGAAAACTTCATAACACCATTAAGTTCAAACAGCAAACCTCTAGGATCCTATTTAATTTGTGTCTATGATAGATGTGATTATACACATCTTTATCAGGATATGCAACTAAATTATTAAAACTCTTAAAATTTGAATTCACTGGGTCCCTGAGCAGGACAGGATTAAAAAAAATACCTAATAATGCAGGACTCACCAGTTAATATTGCACATTAGTGGTGCTTCCAAGAGATTACCCAAACCAACTTACATGCAGTGAATGTGGGGCTTTTGAGGCCCTTGAGATTTGGTGCCCTGGAATTGTTGTCCTCTTTACCTGGTTGGTAATCCAGCTTCAGCTGCAATCAAAGGTGGAGGTCCCGAAAACCTGATAGTATCTGCATGGCCACCAGTGGAGACAAGTGAATAAAATGTCTTATTGAGTCTGTGTGATTTAAACAAGGTCATTCAAATAAGAGTTATCTATCAACAGGCTGAGTTCAAATTACCATAGTCCCACAATAGTGGAAATGCTGCTCACTTGCTGCTAATAATGAGCATCGTGTCATTACATATGTGATGGCATTCAGTGGACCGTAGCTGCTACATGACTGTTTTGTGATGAGAACCAAGAGAACGGAGGAAGATACGGAGGCAGTGTTACAGGAGGGTGAGGTGCTCCATCACCGGGTTAACGTATAAGGCACATGAGGGAGGAGGTGGGAGTGTAGTCTGGGTGGTCAAAATGTCTATCTCTGCCCGTGTGTGTGCGTGCGCGTGTGGGCAGTGGCACCAAGGGAAACTCACACACACACACACACACACACACGCCCAAAATACACATCACACAGGAGCAAATCAATACGTCTCCTGCTGACCGACAATGACGTCAGTGGCACAGTTGGATCTCCCTCTTTTTTCTTTTTTCTCCGTGCCTGTCATTGCGTGTGTGTGTGTGTGTGTGTGTGTGTGTGTGTGTCTGTGTGTGTGTGTGTGTGTGTAAGAGAGAGAGAGAAAGACAGAGAGAGAGAGAGAGAGAGGGAGAACCTGCCTCCCTGCCCCTTCTCCCGGGCGCGCACATTTGAGGCGCGTTGCTACGTGCCCAGATTGGAAAGCAGCTGCGCGCCTCTGCACGGGGAGGCAATAAGTTGCACAAGTGATGGAGGGAGATGGAAAACGATGAATAGCTTCCCAGTTTCCCCCGGAACTCCACACACTGTCTGAGACTAAACATTATGTAATTACTACCTCTGGAGACACGAGTGAGCTGCAGCGCACACCCCCATAATTCTTGATATCTACAGATTGTGGACAATAATGCACACGGCTTTCGTCTATAAGTGCCACTGGGTATATATTGAGCCAGAGAAACAGAGCGATAATATTGTTGTGTAACATTTCTGAAGATTGTTTTCACAGCGCAAGTAAAACAAATAAATATTAAATATAGGTTGCCACAGAATAGCCTAGAGATTAAAAATTGCACAATTAACACAGGGTCGCCAGAAGCTGCCTCATCTCCTGAGAATCACAGATGCGTGAAGTCCCGGTGGGGATATATCTGTGATATTTAAATGGGGCTTGCTTTGGCATTTCAAACATGCACACCCGACATTTTTGAAACACTGATCGCTGATGAAAACAAAAAATTGTAAAGGCTTTATATTTTTTTTCCTTTCGGTGTATCCTGTAGGTTTGTGTATATGAAATCGGGAGCGGCTGTTGCCCCGATTCAACATCACCCCTCTGTCGGACAGAGCCACCACCTCTCCCTCCCTCCTTCTCTCTCTCTCTCCCATCAGCCCGCCTCTGTCTCTCATCCCTCCTCTTGTATACTCTCTCTCTCTCTCTCTCTCTCTCTCTCTCTCTCTCTCTCTCTCTCTGCTGGAACGCGCGGACCTCCGCCGCTGTCCAGGGATAATACTCTCGCTCTCTCCGTCTGTGCCGCTGCAGAACGGACCGTAAAGCTGCATGCTGCCGCTTCCTCCCTGCCAGACCGAGACCCCGATCAAGGTAAGAAAAGTCAAACCTCGCCGTGTTAAGTCCAAGCTGGGCTCAGCTGTCAATGCTGGTGTGTGTGTGTGTGTGTGTGGGGGGGGGGTATTGGAGTGGAGGGCTTCTGCACTTGTGGGTTCACTGGGATGCCTGGCGTGCGCACTGGAGACACGCTTGCTGTCACGTTGAGAGCTTGTGGTCTGCGAATCGCATGGAGATCTGTTGTAGCCTTAAAGGTGCTTTATTTGGTCAGTATGCACTTGCCCCGCTTCTAATAGCTCACGTAGCTGCTCGGATGCTGCCCGGATCGTTGATGGGGAGGGTCCACTCCTCAGACACTTAAGCGATAAAGAATCAGAGGAGAGAAAAACAAAGATGAGTAGAAGAAAAGAATGTAAAAAGAGAGAGACGGGGAAAGATAGAAAGATTTTAGCAAATTGTTGAACGCGACCTATTGACTACTAGTGCCATCCATCGTCAGTACATGGCCAAAGGGCAGTTTTTTCCATTATCGCGTCACAGCGTGTAGTTTATTTATTTATTTTTTATTCATATATATATATATATATATATATATATATATATATATATTACATTACGGTGGACAGGACAGCTGTTTGGATGATCAGGCGGACCCTCCGCTCTGTAACGGCTGCCTGTGGATCAGGAGATCCCGTGCTGATGCGCTCGGAGTGGGGAGGTGGTGTTGGAGTTTGTCGGTGCCAAACACGAAGGAGGCAGCTGCTTGTGTGTGCGCAGCGGCGGTCTCAGCATGGGTGTGTGCGTGTGTGTGCGTGCGTGTGAGTGTGAGTGTAGTCACTGCCATCATCATAGAGTCCGTGTGTGTTTGCTAAGAGAGACAGGCAGGCAGAGATGGGAGAGATAGTGTGCAGCAATAAAAAAAAAAAAGATTCATCCATATGTTGCGCGCGCACGAGTGTCTGTGCTCGAGTTATCAATTTCCATATCAAAGTGACTGTTTCGATAGTTTCTTTTTTAATGCATTAGTGATGACGGAGGAAAGAGAGGATGGCACTTGGCCCCTTTCAATCCTACAACCTCATTCAGCAGCAGAAGCACCCGTATGCGCGTTTGGAGACGTGTGAGAGAAAAGAGGAGATTGGCGGAGGGGGAGATGGAGGGCAGATGAGAAAGCGGGGAGGAGAGATGAGAGACAAAAAGGGAGATATGGCGTCCTACACCAGCGCTGGCAGTCGCTTGATTTATCGCCTCCAATGCGCACTGACGCACAAAGCTGCGGGTCCCCCCTGCTCTTACGCTCGCCGCCATTTCACCGACTGATCAGGATTATTCACACCGACTGTCGTCGACCCATCCGCCACCGGGAACACACACTTCACCCAGACAGGAGACCTTCTGTTACGAAAGCCCTCCCATACTTATTATCGGGCGGTCCCACAGACCAAACACACGTTTAGACATGACGGATGATTGCCACCCTGAAAGCAATCATGACTGATGCGATGACAAGCAAGCCAATGGACATCCAGCGGTGGTGTTTTGACTCCACCGAGATTTCTTCACTCGTTTCTCCCAGTCGCTACGCAAGTTGATAAATTCGTTTATGCATCTCATTGTGGCGGTGCGTCCGTGACTCATTTAGTCGTGCAGTGTCGTGCCAGGGTAGCGAAAGCCAGAGCAGCGCTGCAGGCTGTTTGAAGGAGCAGCCAAGTTTTATTGGCCTCATAGGAAATATTTGGACAGAGTGCATAAATACACTGATCTTCATCTTCACCAGCAATATCGTTTTTTTTCAAATCAACATCACTGTTATCACTTTGTTTTGTTGAGCCTCCTCCTCATCATCATTCTTATACCTGTTATCATTGAGATAATATCACCGCTTTTATCATTCCTTCATCACCACCATCACTTATATTTTATCACCTTTTCTCACAATCATTCTTCCTTCCTATCCCTGGTATCCTTGACTGACACAACAATTCTGCCTTTGTCACTGCCACCACCACCACCACCATCATAACGATCAAAAGTCAAAACATCTGAATGATATAAACATCTCACTGCGCACCACGCTCACCATCAGCATCCTCTTCATCTTTCCTCCTCCCTGATCCTCTCTCACGCCCCACCGCGAGCACCTTCATGTCATTCACATCATCATCACTCTTCCCTTGTCACCTTGCACCTTCTTACATGTCTGCCTCTACTCACTGGGCTGTAATCATCATCATCATTATCATCATCATCATCATCAGGGTCGGTTTGATAATCTTTTCTCTACCTCCCCTTTATCATCTTCATGACGGTGATCAAATTGTCATTGGGGAGGGCAATCACGGTTCTGGTGGTTATTTTCTTGATAAATTGACCAATTAACTGATTTATATAAACATGCCCATCACATTTTTTCACACATGGTTAAAGTTATTATTAAATGAATTAAAGAAAAATGTTTTTTTCTGACCAACAGTCCAAACCCAAATATATTTAATATCATTTCAAGATTGAAAGCATGTTTTTCACGCTTGAGAGAGGCTTGCAACAACAATCTTTAGACTTTACTTAAAAAAATGAATTAAAGGATTAACCGACTGACTTGGATTGTTGTCACGCCATCATTACTTTGTCACTGTAACCATCATGATCAGCACAATCTACTTCACATCTATCAGCCACTACTTATCACATCTTCAGCTATGATTAATTAATCATCATTATTTTTCATCATTATGAGAGTTTGGACCAAACACAAGGAAAGGTAGAGCCAGAGTGATTGCCTATAAAGCTAATGGAACAACCTGAGGGGGAAGGAAAATCATCACTATCTTCATCATCGCCATGGTCATATTTTCAAAATATTACATTACAATGCTAATAATAATTTAAGATCTCATTCATAAATCTTCTGTGGGGGCAACAGGTGAACAGGCACAAACGCATTACAGATCTTTTATTTTGAGGAATAGTGATTTAAACGAGACCCCAAAAGATATAGAATCAATACAAACACAAATTCCTCTATATATAAAAGCTCTACATTATGTACTGTATGTGTGTGTGTGTGTGTGTGTGTGTGTGCGTGTGTGTGTGTGTGTGTGTGGTGTGTGTGTGTGTGTGTGTGTTACAAATGTGGGCTTATCAAGTAACTGCACAGCAACAATATAATACTGAAGGGAATATGGAACAGTGGATTGGATTTAGAGTCCTCAATGGTCATACCCAATCCAAATGAAAATGTGAGAAGGGTGATCTGAGAAACAAGGAATTAAAAAGAAGGCTATAGATAAGAAAGGAGACAGAGAGGAAGAGGGGAGATTAGAAGAGAAACATAAAGAGGACAGAGAGAGAGAGCGAGGAAATGTAAACAATGTAAGAGAACACTGAACACTGTATCTGCAGGTCTCTGTAAATAAACTCAAAACATATGAGACTATTTTAATGCTACCAAAAAGAAATAAAACAATAAATATCACTAATTAGAGTTATAGACCTGAAATGTGGTGACTGGAAGAAACAGGACACAGAGAAAATTATTTTTTGAAGGGCACGAAACCATTTATGTGCAGTTCAAGGAAGAAAGAGACATTACAAGCATAATTTTGTGAACATTTTGAGACTGTGGCTACCCACAATAGTTTTAAGATTCTGTGCAATCAATGAGACATTCATAAAACAATGATGCCAATCAGGCAATCTGGTTTGGAGAGTAACTTTAAAGAAAGTCATTTGCACTTTTTCAATTGACTCACAGCACGCTAGCAACGTGTGCACGCTGTGATCTTACACTTTTTCACTGCAACAGCAGGGATAA
This sequence comes from Protonibea diacanthus, assembly GCA_028641955.1. NCBI lineage: Eukaryota > Metazoa > Chordata > Actinopteri > Sciaenidae > Protonibea > Protonibea diacanthus. The sequence goes on along the minus strand of CM053977.1, from coordinate 14,451,408 downwards.
ACCTGCTTTGACCTCGTACCAACTGTGATGATTACTGACTTTAACAGAAAGCGATTCATTATAAGAAGTCATAAGAAGACAAAGAAAGCAGCATTTTAAAAAAGCCTGCCTATATTCCATATTTGTAGTGCACAGTTTGATTCCACATCTCTCTGCCCTTAAAGATAACAGCCTCGTTTTCTTTTCTGATCCACTTGAACGACACTGGTCGCTATGTTTAGCTGCTGAATGCTTTCTGCTCATGCTCTACTAGCAGACCTCTGAAGACCTTACTGTGTGATGAAGCAACAGAAAGGGTTGACTGGACAAGAACTGTCAGCCATACAGCTAGCAGCTGAATGGACAATTGATCAGTCTGAACAATGCAATATCTTCAAGAATGAGTGTTGAAAAGCACACACACAAGAATTGTTTACTACTTTATTGGAGTATTTGTTGAGACCTTACAATAAGAATTAAATCTATACTAAATGCAAGATGTATTGACACTTTTAAAACCTTCCGAGGATAATACATACTTACTGGATTCTGGGTGTTTTTAGGGCTAAAAATCTTCGGTGACCCAAGGAGCCTGTGATGAGTAGCCTCACAGGGTACTGTCACTAATCAGGAGAAAGTCAAAGGACAAATCAATATTGATTTCTCTCAACACCTGTAACAAGCTGCATCTGTGACCAGGACAGAAATAGAACTGGACTCAGGCAATGAAAAGTCTTAAAAAAAAAAAACACAAGAGAACAATTGCAGTAGAAGAGGTTCAACCTTACAATGTTTGGGATGAAACCTCAGAGTTAAAGCAAGTACACATCTGGTTCAGTATCCATTTGGTGCTCTGAGAGGAGAGCCTTTGTTCCCGTGGTACTGTAGGTATTAGCAAGACTCAGCCTAAAAATGATAGAGCAAGCTTACTCTGTTTGTGGGCACAGAAGTCAAACAGTGTCCAGTTCTTTGACCACTTTTCAACAGCTGACAACATCACATCCTCTCTCTTAACTGCCTCCGCGAGGGTGGGCTGGACTCACTCATTTAGACTTTGAAGATGTTTTTTGGGACTTTTTGGGACATTGAAAAATAGTTCCAATGAAAACTGCTGACACTGGAATAATCCAAAAATAAATCCACAGACATTGTTTGAAATGTTACTGTTGTTTTTCAATGACATGACACATCACGTATGATGATTAATTTTATTTGATCATAAATCATTGTCATAGTTTTTGAAGATATTTTCTTGTCAGTGTGTATGACCGTTCATTCAGGAAAGCCAATTCAGAAGTGACAGGTTTGTTTCTACTGTATATGTCTCCAGCTGTGTCTGTATATGGTTATGGTTAATGTTTTTCTGCCCTCCTTTCCACTTTTACCAACACAAAATGATGGGATGGACAGAAAGATGGAGGGCGCATGGGGGGAAGGGATGCTTCCCACGTAAACTCTGCTTTGTTCGCAACAATAATGACAACAACGTGGGAGGACACATCTTATCGCCTCAAATGTTTATTTTCTGCCATTGTGATATGCCAGACTGTGCTGGTGGCGAAGTTAGTGAAGAAAAACACCATTCTGGCTGCTTTTTTAGACGAATGCAAAAAAAGGAAAAGAAGGGAGATAGGGGTGGCGGGAAGAGAGATGGCCTTATGGATGGAGAGAGAGAAAGAGTTTCAAGTCCTGCAGAATTGTAGGGTGGTGCCAGTGATTCAAGAAACTTTGCTCAAGATATACAACATTTCAGAATCTCAACAATGATCAATGGTTGTCTCAGACAATATTATTTTTAGACTAGAACCAGCAAAAGACACTTGTGAATATAGCTCACCATGTTAGGTGATGGTTTGTAGAAATGTCAAAACTGCAAAGAAGTTTTCTCGACTGGAGGTTGTTAGTTTCCAGATCCAAAACGGGGAAATCCCTAAAAGACTTGATGAGAAATTAAAATACATTATTTTCTTCTGTGTGATGGGAGAGTGTTGAAAAAGAAGATTCAACAGCCCAGATAGAAATAGAAAATGTGTGTCTTAACTGGAAGTTAATGTGTGATGACAACTGAGCATCAGTGGATGAAGCCAACATAATGTGAACTTAAAGTTGAAAATAAAGACATCTGTTTTTTTCCCCTCAGTTTGTGTGTATATTAATTATACTAATGAATTAAGTCCTTAATTAATTAAGGACATTGATGCTACAAAAGCTGTCTCTCTCCTCTATAAGTCTGCAAGATAAGAGAAAAGTTGCATCACCACAGTAGCTCAGAAACAGACAAATTACATACACTGGCTCTCTTCATCCATCTTTCTGTGTTTCTAGAGCACAGTAGTTTCTCCTTCACTTTATAAAAGAGAGACTGAAGTGTGTTGTTTGCACTAGGCAACCGATGCCACTAAATCCTTACACTATGCTGTTCTTCCAAGGGACGTGATATTTTATGAAATGATGAAAAGACACAAACACACAAAAAGTAACATTTGATGTTAATGTTAACACAAATTCATAAATGCTACATATTAAAATGTAAGTGATTTTTATTTAACTTATGAGGACAGTCGCACTGTTGCAGCAGCATATTGTGAATTTCTTTGATACAGTGGGTGTATTTTTTTTTTTTTTTTTTTTTTTTTACAGAAGAATCTAGCACACTGCAGCTGGGATGGAGATGGCTAGAACCTTTAATGTTCTTTATTTTATGTGTGTCATACATAGCCTGTGAAGACTGGAAGTTTCGCTGTGAGTTGCTCTCAGGGTAAAACTTGTTTGGCGTATGATGGCAGCTGAATCCATCAGGAGTTGATGATGTGCTGAATAAAGTCGTTGTTTGGTCCGACTCTCACACTTCTTAGGCGCACACACACACACACACACACACACACACACACAAACATACACACATTTCTGCTATTCTGTCTTTCTCTAGTAATATTGTTTGTACAGTTTATTTTGTTCCCGATAATCTTATGCTATGTTGCCTGGGGTGCTGATTGAAAAAAAAAAAACAGTTGAAGTGGAATGAAAAATAGATAAAAATGCAAATCACAGTAGAGTTATAAAACAGTGACCTACGTTTAGAGCTGAAGAAAAAGGAATTTGGCCTAAAGTAAGTCTTTGCTATCCAAAACCTTGTTTTTATGCTCTGTTTGTCCTCACCTTATTCTGGATTTCATAACACACAAAAAGATTCAGCCTCCTTTAAGAAAATCCTCTTACTAGTAACACCCTGCATCACTCTCTTCTTTGACTATTTCATACAGTTTTGCAATGCAAAGCCTTTGTGCTCTTTGATTGTTCCTAGAAACTTCTGAGGCACTGGAAATGACAGCAAAACTGACTTATTTTAAAATCTAATAACTCAATTTTTGTATAAAATGGGAAGTTGCTTAAAAGTACAACTGTTTTTCTCTAGTAAAATACCTACATTTTCTTTGGATAAAGTTCGCAATCCAAATCTGCCGAGCTTTATCAGAACATGTACAGTGGATCATTCTCGCCCCTTTCTGTGGTTTCTAAAATTCTGCAGGGCACAGAGTGACACAAATGAATATATAAAAGGACAAATGTAGATGGATCAAGACGCGGTGACAGTGGAGCTCATGTTTTCGTGACATGCTGCTACTGCATGCTTCACTGCAGCCATCAAACAAAAAAGTGTGGAGGGAAAGTTCTGTACTCTGCTGCCTGATAAGAGAGCAAACTAGATTCTCCCTAACAATCCTTCTTGAAGCTGCAGCCAAAGCGCATCAGTGGTTCCACACAGCAAGCAGCAAAACTGGGGCTTTTCCAATAGTTACGAGTACAGCAGAGCATTTCTTTGTTTCAGAGCTTGCATTACACTAGGAAACCTCCTAGAAGTCTTGCACTGCATATCACTGTCTACCAAACAAATAAGATCGCATTACCTTTTCTTTTATCTCCATAATCTCCCAATCTTTATTCTGTGTTCAGTTAGACTTAGTCGGGCAGTAGCTTGGATGTTTAAATATGTAGGGACAGGTGTTGAGCTAAAGATCTGGAGTGCCACAGCTTCCCTTTTGAAAGTGTACTTTCCCAATGCCTGTGATCTTAAAAAAATTCAAGTTGGAATGATGCATTAGTGTGCACCACAGTCCACTTCTGTATTTATCAAATGTTTCGACTAGGCGACGATGTACTGTGGACTGCCTAGCTGTCAGCAGGCAAATGTGATGCTTTCAACAAAGATCACTAGAAATTTCAAATTGGTTTTAGTACCCTGCAGAGCTGCTCTTGCCACGTCTCTCCACACCTCTCTGGTCTTTTCATTGAAGCAGATTCACCAAAACCCCAATCAGCTTCCTGTAGCGATCAAATGGGTGGAGATGTTGAATGCAATTATACAATTATCAACAACGCTTGTAGATGGCCAGTGATTTATACTATAAAAACAATTGATGGTGCACAGATGGATCTAAGGGGCGAGAGCGCAAATGTGAGAATATCGTCGCAGCGCCAATTCAGTGGCAGTTTGGCTCAAAGGTGGCTTGAAGGTCAAGTGGTAGTAGAGTTCACCACAGGAGCACATCAGAGGCATTTTGGTTAATCAGAGGAGCACTTGGGACAAAAACTGAAGCATGCATGCTCTATTGGGGTGAGACGCCTCTGAATGCTCCTCAGGGTTTACATCAGACATACATGTTTGTATTTGTACTTCTTCTCTTGCTTACTTTGGAAAATATTTACATCAATATTTTGAAAGCTCAGAAAGTCCAGCCTCTACATGTGCTTTCTCAGTACAGTTTTGTCAAACAATAATTCAAGGTATCTCTTTGCATCGGATGTCTGGCTATATTTTATATACAGTATACATGTTCTCTATATATTATGTCATGTCTACACTTACTTCGCTGATAAAGCTCCTCAGTTCATACATATTTTCATTTGCTCACCCTGCAGGCAGATCAGAGCTGACAGGTACTGGGTAATTACATTTTGAATAGCTGAAGAATCAATGTTGTAATTTATTTATTCTATTTTAGTCTGCCTCATGGGCGGTTTACAGAGAAAAATGATTCTCACTTTTCACACGAGAGCTAGTGGAGAGTGAAACATGATTGGCCTTTACTTGAACCGCCTGATCAGTTTACAGTGATCCAATTCGAGGTAACAGTCAAAGACTCTGATATATATCACATATATATATCACGCCCCACACACACACACACACACAGTACTTATGGTAGAAAAAGACTACATTTTTGACTTTTTTCATTCCAGTTTCAATCGTTTTTTCTCTCTCTTCTGCATATTTTTCACACATACAGAAAGCTACAAACGAGCTAAGCAGAGAGGTCTGGCTACAGAAGACTATCCTTATCTTGCAAATTAAGTATCACTGCTGTTCAGGTCTGCAGTGAAGATAACCCAGGAACCGCTTCCTTTACTGCCCTCACTCTAATTTAGACAGATATGGATGTTAAGCCTGCAGGAGAACTGAAAAGATTGAACCAATTACCTGGCTCTAACATGTAAAAAAAAAAAAAAAAATCAAAAGATGCATGTTATCCTTTCCTCGTCTTTTTGTGGTGAGTGATATGCCCACATTTGAAGCTATTTATGTAATTGAAATAAATATGTCATATCATCGCCACCTCTTCAAGACGCTTAAGTATGAAATGGGAAGCAGGTTAGAGCCGTGTGTGCAATGAAAAAACAACACTGAAGACTATAATGAAAGGTAAGTCTTAATTTCATTACATTTTATTGTGTTACCTACCGCGCATCTCAATTAACTGTATCTCTATCTGTATTTGATTTTTTCATCTCTTTTTTTCTGCTGCAGTGGCCCAATTTCCCAACAGGGAACATTAATCTTTAATTTCATCAACTAAGAACTGTACACTGGAATTGAACATTTTCTGAAAGCCACTGAACTTGTTGTGGTATACTAATCCAAATTATTGATCTCTTGCATCTTCAGAACATTCTGGGTGTCATTATGGATAGAAGCATGACTGAGGCTCGTGGCTCAGAGATTCCCCTTTCTCATACTAAGGGCAGATCCTGTGTCACATTAATACATGTTCAAAATTAAATTCCCATCAGTCCTCAGCCTCATGATTGCTGACATCGAAAAGTAGCATCCATTTAAAAAGGTGAGGCTGCCTACATCAGCTTCTTTGATTCATTGTGGGGACTCACATCCATCTGAGGACTAAAGGCCCAAGTTATAGCATCTATTACGTCAGGTGCCTAACACAGGACTCAGGGTCCTGTGTGGAAGCCTAGGTTTAAGGTCTCCAGTCTGAGGTCTTTTGCTGCATGTTGCATGTAAAATTAAATGAAAAACATTTATATATATATATATATATATATACATAATATATATATATATATATATATATATATATATATATATATATATATATATACACAGCAGAGGTGACTTTAAATAACAAGTAGTCTCTCTCACACAGGTACTGTGACAGGTCAGTAAAGCAGAAACAGAATTCATAACAAACTGTATTTTGTAGGAAAAAAACACTCATTGGAAAGCAGTTAGCTGTTGAGTTTAAGTGACCTTGTCAGGTGATGCTGTGTAATTCACATCTCACCTTCCCTGTGTGGTTTAATTCATTTGGCGGTTAGCTCAGGGCCAAAGCATGAAGGGACTTAGAAATGCATTTGCTCTGCCTTTTCTCTGGAGAAGAAAGCAACTAGGTGCAAGAGGGACTTAATTTACATGCCTGTGTGCAGGAACATGTATGTATTTTAATGAGTGGATGACTCCCTTCTGCTCAATTTCCCAAAAAGTCAAAAAGTGCTGTTTGTTGTGGTACACTCAAAGCTCCCAGGTACATTCAACCTTGTATACCATAGGTCATTGTGTGTCTCTGTGTGTGTAGCCCTAATGAGACTCAGTAGGCTAATTTCTAAGCAGGAAATTGATGATGGTGGATAAGAGTCTAAAACTCTGTTTCAAAAGGCCCCAAAATACATCAAGATCTGCATCATCTCTATCTTTTATTAATCTGTTTCTGTGTGTGTGTAAGCAGCCATGAATGTTTACCAAAGCCATTCATCCCTCTGATCCGTACATGGTTTCACCTCAGCTCAGCAGGTGTCTCAGCCGGTGTGAACATGCCTTTTGATACATCTCAGCTGCAGAAACATCTCTGCTGTTATATTTCAACAGACAAAGAACGGCTTAGCGATGGGATAGCGTTTTAGAGGTTGGGGCCCTGAGTGTTTATATTCTCCGCAAAGTGAGATAATCACCGTGGTTGACTAGCTCAGGCACATCGGCAGTTATCATGAATGCGCTCACGTTGGCGTTTGATGTCGTACTCAATCTGAAAGTCATAAATAACCCACAATTTTCATGGAAGTGAATTTCAGTGATACTGCTCGGTATTACCGATTACTAGTGAACAGTGGGGATTCAGCATGTACTCTAATAAAGAAAGCTTTAGCGCTGGATGTTTCAAAAATGCCGATTTAAATAGATAAAAAAGCAAGAACAGCACAAGCTTCTTACTGTGTGATTACGGTTAAACAGACAAAAGAAGGTGATACTTCATCAACAGGGAGTTCTGAAGAAAAAAATGTCACAGCACTGTTTGAGAAACGGTCTTTGAGACCTGCACTTCAAGAGTGTATCCCTTAAAGATTAACCATGTGGCCAAGATAAACAGTTAAAAATGTGTTCCCAAGCCTAAGACTTCAGTATCAGTGTCTTGCCAAGCCGCGACAGATCTGTGTGGGATGACTGAGGTGGACGATCTAATGTTAGAGAGTAATGGTTTCCATCCATCCATACATCCATTATCTGGAACCGCTTATCCTCATCAAGGTCACTGTGGGGCTGCAGCCTATCCCAGCTGACTTTGGGGCAAGAGGCAGGGTGTCCTGGTTTCCCTTTAACAAGAATTCTGCTGGAATTTTATGTTGAAAATACACCAGATATTCTAACAAGACATCATGTGTTGTTCATGGTGTGTTTTATATACAGTATATTAGACTGGCCATCTGTTAGTGACCAGGAGTGTGAGAACAGGTAAAAAACAACTGAAACCTTACCCTCTTTGAACACTGCATGATCATTAGTAATTGGCATTGTCAAGCACAAGTTATCTCAGGATTTTCAAGCCTACCGGCTTAAGGGTTTTCTAAGGATGAAATACAGAAAGAAAAACAGTGGGTTAGAGAGAGGACACAACTGACAAAACTCATCTCCAAAATCATCATTTTCATGCAGAATTTCACATCCAGATGCATAATTTATTGTATTGTCTTGTATGACCTACAACAGCTAACAGCTGCTGTTGCTAGCAAAAATAAAAAAAGTGGGTCTTTTGAACGTTGTACGGGTCTTGAGCATAGTCACAAGAGTGAAGGTAAGAGGCTCATTTTGTATCATAAATGAATCTGAATTTGAGAAAGAACCAACAAAGCATCCAGCATCAACAGTACAGACCAGGGATGGGAGTGTGACGGTGTCATGGGAGCTCGTTGGACAGTCCAGCAGTAACTAAAATCCCTTCCTCCCCCAATTTTTCAATGTCGGAATTGGGGGAGGCTAAGTCGGACAATTTCTGTAACTTTGTGAAACCAACAATTCAACAACCGTGCCCACAGTGTGTACAGGTGAGAAAGTAAGCAGGGTCTCAAGCTTTCAGTTTTTGTTCTTTACGCCGCAACTACTTTTAGCACTGTTTGTGTGCACGGCTGAGTGCAACATCATGAATGCCTTTCGGGAAATATCTTTCAAAAGTATGTGCTGTTATCCTCATATTAAAATTACTGCATCTCACTGCTGTCTATGATGGCAGGGTTTAAACTGCCTTTCAGTGTGGCCATTCAAAACAGCTCTTTTGCCTACAGCAGGGGATGTTTGTGTTGAGCATGCCACTTTCTTTTGAGCCCCTGAAACTATATCGACCATTTTTAGAACAAAGTAAAAATGGTTCTTTGAGGTGTCACTGTTCAACCAAACAATTTACTTTAATCATTTCACATGATAGAATATTCTTTCATGTTGCAACAAGCATCTTCCAGAATCTTGTCAAGATGAATTCATGCAGCTCTGAAGGGTTACCAGATAAGTGTACCGAATAAACCGGTAACCATGTATGAATGACTTTATAGCCTCTCTGCAGTGCCCGTCTTTGCCGCAGACCATATTTCTCTTTCATTCAAGCATTCAGCTGTAAGCAGGGAGTGAGAGAGTTGAGTGAATGGTGAGATAAGGGCGCTAAAGAGAGACATAGAAATTAAGAGATGCTGTACAGTATCTGGAGTATACAGTAAAACTGAGGGTGGCAGCGGGAAAATGAGGATTAGAATACTTTTTAAAAAAAAGGAAGTTGTGACAGCGGATGATTGACAGGTTGCAATGCATGGAAAGATGGACTGAGAGAGGGAAGAGAGTTGCTGAGTGTGTGTGTGTGTGTACATAAGAGGTGAAGGGGGATTGTGTGTATTCATGACAGGAGAACGTTGGAGGCTTAGTGACAGCTTTAGTGAGCCAGACAGCAATTAGGGTTATTGACACTCTGTGTGTGTGTGTGTGTGTGTGTGTGAGAGAGAGAGGTTGTTTAAAACCCTGACAGGCTCAAGCCATGACTGTGAAAATATAGTGGCTCCTGTACTGACACTTATATATTCGTGTTATATTTGTTTGTGTTATGTATTTTGTGTGCCTGAGACAGACAGACAGTGCAGAGATCTGCAGAGATACTGACACTTATGTTACAGTAAATGCTGAATGGCAGCTTGTGACTTTGTGTTGCAGCCTGTGTATATAGTTTATGCATACATATAGTATGTCTGTTGTCTAACCATTCAAACCTGTGTGTGAAATTTATAGCGTCTTGCTTTAGGCCGATTCAGCAGTCATCAGTCTCACCGGCACAGATATATTTCATGCAACATTTTCTCTTACAAATCCACAATTAATCTATTTTTTAACCCCGTTTTTCAGTTGTATGGGTTTGTCTTCTTGTTTGACTTCTGTTTTTTTTCCCCCTCCAATTTGAAAGGTATGAAGCCTTACTTTCATTCCAGCTACTCGTCAAGAGAGAGTGCAGAATGTTTATCAGACCAAAACAGTCTCCTGTCATTTACTTAAAAGCCAAATCCATCATCCAAAAATAAGCTGAAGTCTGTCCTCCACTGGGAACTGACACATGAGAATGAAAACTGCTTTTTATAGTGAAATTATCTGACAGAGCTGTCGATCGAGACAGAAAATGATGTGTGAGAGCTAAAGATGAGTTGAGAATGTTCTTTGAATCTTGATTCAATGATTGAAGTGAAAAAGGCTTTAGCTTTAGCTTTGCACAACAGCCATTTTATTTAAACCTCAGTTATTTGTTTATCGTTTGTCATTTTTGTTCATTAGTGACTCCTAAAAGTCCTCTGTTCTATTTTAAGTGAACAGCCGACATTTGTTGGTTGAGTATACTAGAGCAACTCATAATCACTCATGATGTAAAGAAATGTAAGTTTGCACAAAAGCATTTGTCAAATGATGGTAATGTGATATAACTCCTGCCTGTTTTCAGTACAAATTTCCTCCTATCCTGTGTAAATCTTGATTCTTCTGCTTACTGCTGATTTATGTTGAAATCATTTCAAAATATTCTCACTGCGCAAGATTTTGTTCACCTTTCAAAATAAAACACAACAATCCCAGGTCAACGATTGCCAAGCAATATTTGAAAATGGGAATTTTCTTTCTGAGATTGGACCACTCATCAGAATAGTGTACAGTATTTCGAGTGTAGGGAGATTACTGTTACAGCAATATGGTGGTCAAAACTGACAGTCTTACAAAACCAGATGCTGAATGAACTCATGAAGGTGAAATTCATATTAATGTGTGGGTGTCATTAACAAATTACACTTCCTTTTTTAAACTACAGTTTATTTTTCAGACATGATAAAAACTGCTATTTTTTATTGACATATACATAGCTTGACTGACACAAGGCTAGCTGAGCTTAATAAACTGTGAAAACTTTCAGTTTACAAAAGAAAAATGCTGAAATTGTAAAATTTTGTCAGCTTCTATGTATGTGGATCTCTTGCAGTCTTGCAATGTGAGATGGCTTATGTATTTTTTTCCCTCCATTTTTTTTTCAGTTTCGTAGCAGTGAGCTAAATTATCTCAATTATCTCAGTACTAAATAAACCACTGCTTTGATGAACACAAAATGGTGCCTTGTTTCTGCTGCTTTTCCTCCCGTTTCTCAGCCAAGCCGACTGGTTGGACTGCCACTGTGGTAGTTAGGCTCAACGTGGTGCCTGGTTTCCACTTTTTTGCCCACAGATTTTTTCGCTAAAGCTTAGAAAGCAGAAATGGTCCTCCTCGCCGTGGGTTGCCACTGTGATACTTTGACACAAAATGGTGCCCTGCAACGCAGTGTTCACACATTTACCAAGAGTTACCAGTCACAGTGTTAAACCCTGCTGAGACTGTGATAGACTAGACCACAACCCAAGATAGAGGTCTGGACAAGCTCAACACTGGGACCAAAGATTAGGTCATACGTGGCCCACCCTCACACCTGAACCAACATCATACTTTAGACATTCCTTGTATATACTTGGCACACAAAAAAAAGCTTTCTTAGATCCCCACCTGCACAAAAAACAACAAGCCTCAAATAGCCAATAAGCTATTGCTGTTACATCTTTAGTGGTAGTAACAGTACATACATTTCCACCAACTAACCCACACAAAAGGATCTGATAATAATAAACCAACTGCCTCAGCTGTTGGTCAGTATCAAATCTGAATTTGACTTTTGGTAGCAGATGAATAAAGCTGGTAAACTCTAAATCTGTTCTCAAACTGAAAGACAAACAAAGTTATATAGTATGTACAGGTAATACCACAGGTAAAATAAGGTCAGGATACACACTAATGAAGGCTTCCTCGAATCATTGGGGATTTCTGCCTTATTTTATTGATTGCTGACCTGCAGTTACCACCTTATCTAATGCAACAAATAGCATTTTCTGTCGTTCCTGCTGCAACATATGTTACAAATAGACACAGGTCATTAAGGCAGCTGGAGAAAGAGAGATAGAGAGAGCAGAAGGGAGACATTTCTTCATAAATTGCATTTGAAAATACCCAGACCTGAATCTGACCTGAGCCTGAAGCTGTACACAACAACAAGCCTGACCTGGAACCTGACACTTTTGCTAATAAAATAGCACCTAAGTCACAACTATAGGCAAAAAGTAACTACTCCTCTATATTTCACATTCTTTATGTATCCAGGTAGGACCATTTACACTGGACATAGTTAATGTAGGTCAGTGATGATGATTCAGTAAAGTCTTTCTGTCTTTCAGTTGAAAGCCCTCGAAAAGTCGAGTGGAGTGGTGGAGTTAAGGGCAAACTCCACAGGGTGCCATACAGCACCAGTTTGCATGCTTACCAGTTCATTCTGTTTTCAGAAGGCTTCAGTATACTTATCCAGGGAAAGTGTTGTTTGGCTCCACCCACTGAGGTTTAACTGAGTGAGCTTATCTCTACCTCCAGACAAGCTCTGCCTCTAATGTTTGTTGAATTCAAACTCCAGTTTGTGGCATATGTATGAACGAGCACACACATAGAAATACAGAATCATTTTTTTTTCTGACTGCAGTTCATCTGGCCATCTTCCACTCTTTGTTTGCTAAAATCCACAGTAGCCTATATTCTGGAAGAGGCTTCATCACAGTTTTTGGCAATCAGCAAACTGGCTCCATTTAGGAAGTGATATTCCACCACATCTCGTTCCTCTAGGTGCCAATCAGTAATTTAGCTGAGCAGTGGGTAAAATAGTCTATCACAATCCATCAGTGAGTTTGAGTAGAAGCCAAGTCGTAATCATCCCTGACATCAGTGATCTGCACAGGCTGAACATCATCCAACATTTACAGTGAGTAAGAGAGAAGTTCTCATCAGCTACAGTACTTTAGCTACATTATGTTGGGTCTATTCTACATATAAATTCTGGATAAAATGTTAAACCTAAAGATAAATCCAAACGGTGTATATACATACATACATACATACATATATATATATATATAAATAAAAGACAAAAGGCAACAAAAACACAATGATTCTTATTTTCAGGTGATCATAAAACATAATTATACATTTCATGTCATTTTTGCCATATTCAGTAAATACAGCCCTGTAAATCTTACACACTGGACCTTTAAGACCAATATAGCATCTACCTTCACCTCCTGTAATCAATGTAGTGATGCTAAAACATTAAAGTTAAGATATCAATAAACGGCCACTGATCGCTAGTGTTTTCATTTTCTGTATGCAATCCACATAAACCTGATACTGTCAAATGTCTCTCTGCGGGAATTTGAAACATCTGCACATATTTAGGTCACCCTAAAAGGCAGAAGAGGTGGTAAATTCAATTCAAGGAGACAGATTAGATCAATATTCTGAGAATGACTCACAACACTTAAGCTCCATCTTTGTGATATCTTATCAGCTCTCATAGAGAAAAGAGACTGATAGATTTAGATTTAGATATTTTTGGGAAATTAACAGACAGTCTGTGGTCTGCAAAAATTGATGCAGGTCATCAAGGACAGTCTGCATACATTATATCATGTGATATGCTGGAGTGTAGAACTTATTATATTTTTCAACTCAACTGTTTGAATGAATGTAGACCATGTGAACATTGGACATCGTTATGTATTGTGTCATATATAATAAGTCTATTAAACTCCATACTGAAATATCTCAACAACTATTTGATAAACTGTGTAAACTTTTGTACAGATGTTCATAGTTCCAAGAGGATGAACCATCTTGAATTTGGTGATCTAATATCACAATTTGGCTAATTTGTCCAATAATTTGGATTTTCACTAAATAAATAATTAACTAAAACTAATGACATTCATCCATCAGATTCAGCTGTGTTTTAGCAAATGTTAGCATACTAAACTAGGATGATGAACACTGAAAACACAGCTGCCAACATCACCTTGTTAACATTGTGAGTGTGAGCATCTTAGCTTGATGGTGTTAGCATTTAGCTCAAAGCATACATCAGACCCACTAGCATGGCTGTAAACCTTTAGTTTTCATCACCATCATTGATAAACGATCTAACAGGTGCAGTGTGTACAAAGCTGAAAAGAAGGGGTTACATCATCCTCCAATATCTGAACAAAGCAGACAATCAATATTAAAACCAGAAACAGAAATGATCAGAAATCAATTGACACCAAAAGCTAATACAACCAAAGGCAAAGGCAAGGGAAATAAGCCATCATCAGGCATGTGACCAAGGGCTTACTGAATTATTAGATAAATATTTGTTTCTTTCCTTCAGTCAGGATTGTTCTGATTTTAAGACTTTGTCTCCTTTCCCCCCAAAAAACACATAAAAAACAAGACCACAACACTGAGGGATCTTGTGCAAAGGGATCATCACAGAAAGAAGACAGGATCAGATGTATTTGTTATGCTGCAGATGAGTGAAGGATTAAATCATGTTGAAACACCCAGAGGCCAGTGGAGTTTATTATCTTCTTTTACGGAGCTGTCCGTGGTGCTGAACAAGGATCAAGGCAAGCTGAAGTCAGTCAGCAGGTCTGTGCTTTGAACACAAGACTGCTGCAGGGAGACGAAAGACACAGAAAAAGAAAGAAAGAGCCCTTGGCAGTTAAACTTTGGCTTACTGTTTAGTTTTCCCGTAATCTGATGTGTATCACAACTGAGGAGATGGTTGAATAGTAATCATTGTTTTTTTTTTTTTTGTATTCTGATTATATATTTTGTCTTTGAAAACAGGTGGCTTTTATTTTATTATTTCATGCAATGGAAGTGGCTCCTTCCTGAAGCGAGACCTTAAGACAGTGATTTGTTTGGGTGTATGTGTTGCTGTCCATGCACAAAATAACAAGTTTAGTGAGTCAGTGAGCTGGCATGTTTGTGAAAAATAGCTCAAGGCTATTTGAATTTAGTCTGTGGAGTTTTGGAAAGGTTTGTAGCCATCTGCGGACTGTTTCATGGTCAAACACATTCACTTTGGGGGTCTCCAGGTATGTCATTCTCTGATCTTCTTTTTTTATTTCAGGAAAGGAGATATTTAGAGAATAAATTAAATATTAGACGTTAAGTGTCTTTTGCATACACAGTTTCTGGCGTGTGAAATCATAATGTGTAAGGAGCTGTCAGCCTGGCTGGCCGATAGAAAGTATCGATTTTCAGCAAGGGAAAACAAACGTGTAACTAACAACATACTGTCTAGAATGTATGTAAAGGGTGAGCAGTGAGTATAGCATTAGTCATTAGAAAAATCGTATCTGTGAGGATAAATCGCAGGTTGAGAACCACAAAGCCAAATAATATGAGACCATTTTGGCCATGTGATGACATTCAAAGCAAAGCAGTGGTTAGCACAGGCCCGATGTGAAATTTCTAGGCATGTCTATGTGGAGTCAGTATATTTCACTCATAGATGCCCTCGTTTCCACCCACAGTCCAACCACACTCCAGCTCAGGTGGAATTGAGACTGCCCACAGGGATGATGGCGAAAGTCTGCATGTCTGTGGTAGCACTGTGATGGACTGGTGGCCTGTCCAAAGTGTCTCCCTGAATTTCACCAAATAGGCTTTAGCTGCCCAAGACCCTTAAGAAAAAGAGTAAGTTGGGAGAGAGTATGAATAAATGAAGGGTGATGTTTTGAAAAGTTTCCCAGAGATCTGGAGCGTTCACAACGGAGTGTGAATGTGTCTCTGTCCGAGGTGCTGAAAATCTTCACGGCCAGATGAGCTCAGCTTTGCAGACATCTGTCCATGGTGCTGAAATCCAGCGACACGCTCTCAGCCACGAGACGTGCAGCCACAGATGTGACCAGTCAGAGCGTGAACAGGGAAGACATGAAAACCTGCTTTAAAAATGCTCTTCTTGAAAGTGAACTGAAACACCCAAAATTAAAGTTTTAGCTTTGCACAGTAACTACAGATATATGTAC
Organism: Protonibea diacanthus; assembly: GCA_028641955.1. NCBI lineage: Eukaryota > Metazoa > Chordata > Actinopteri > Sciaenidae > Protonibea > Protonibea diacanthus. The sequence continues at coordinate 14,435,442 of CM053977.1, read as the reverse complement.
AGTATAGGCTAACTATACAGTTGCAGGCCATGAAGACATGACCATGTACATTATGGTATACTGAGTGCTGTTATTTACACAGTTTGATTATATTTTAATGACTTTCTGATTGTATCTACTTTGCCAGCTATTTACTCTTACTCAGATTTTGTCCATTCTATTATAGATTTGTGATATGTTTTGTAACCTAGTGTCTTATAGGTGCTTATGCAGGTTTTAAAGGCAAGTCAGTTTCTTTAATAGTTTCTTAGCCATCATGAAAACAGTCATAAAGTACAGGATTGAAGAACAGTTGATGTATTTTCCCACAATTCCAGGCAGCATTTGCTTCCATTTCCCCATATAGTATGAATTAAAATCTATTAGTAGGCTCTTAGTGGTCACTATAATCCAATACAGTGACTTTTTGTTGCATTAATTCTTGTCAATGTTGCATCATAGAATGGTAAGCCAGTTCATTTAAAAAAAAGTTTGCCTAGCATTTTCTTATACTGATGACCTAACTTTCTAAAAAATGTATGTATGGTATGAAAATGTTTCAATTTCTGGTTGTCATGTCCATCCCCTCTGCCATTTCAGAGGCAGATGGAGCCAATTGTTTGGCAGACTTGCAATTGTTACATTCTGCCATGTCTAACTTTTTCACAGAAGCAGTTCATCAAATATTTATTTTTTGAACTTCTTCAGGCTTAATCATAACATTTCATATATTTCAGCACATTTCTGACTATAAGAAAAACAATTGGGAAATATTGAATATGCAATTTTCCAATAATCACTTGCCACAGTGTGCTAAGTAGGGTTGCAGAAATATATGAGAAATGCAGATGACCAGTGGCAGAGCTTGAACAGTTCAAATTATTTAATTACAGAAGAGACAATAAACAAAGCTTATAGATGTCAAGCAAGTTCAGGTCAAGACCAGGTGAGGCAGTTCAAACTCGCAAACAAATCCAGCAAGGAGAAGGTGAGAAATAAAAGTCCAAATGGCAGGCTAGGTTCAGTAAAGCAAGGCAAAAATCCAAAAATATCCAGAAAACAAAACACAAGGAATAGCTGAGCACTGAAACAATGAAGGCTGAATCCAAATGTCTGCAGTCCTTGCTGGACTTTGCTGAGAGTTGTCCAAACCCACAATTCATCCAGTCCACAAGGGGACTCAAGTGCACTTTCTGCAGACTTCTACAGTCCACTTGGGGTTCAGACTTCACCAGATTTCAGTGATTCAATTATCCATGAGTCATTGCAATATGGATGTGATGCTGTAGTTTTTCCACTTGCAGAATAAAAACAGAAAACAAAAAGGAACCTATTATGAATCATCATTATTATGAGTCAAACCGTTACTTTATGAAAACACTACTTGAGTTATGGAGTCAAGAAATAATATTTAACCGCATCATGATACAGAAACATGACTATTGGCTCAAACATTTCCACAGCGATAAATTCAACAGACTTGAGGCCTGTCTGTCAGCAGCTTGTGGCCTTGAAGTCACATGCGTTCCCAATCCAGATGTGATGACGGTGTACAAATCACAGCACACAGAAGTCTGCAATAGCTCTATCTGCCCTCAGCCCACAGGCTGCTGGACATTTGGATTGAGCCAAAGACTAAATACACTAGAGGGGGCAGGATAACGAGATACAGGTGAAAACTAATCAGGAACAGGTGAAACTAATTAGAGCAGAACTCTGGTGGGAAAAGACAACAAAGGCAGGAAGTAAAGTTACAGACACATGGAGAAGGGAGAATACAAAATAAAATAGTTAACACTAAACATGAAATACATGAAACACTGCTGTGCGGCTTGTGAAATGCTTAGCTTTGAAATAAAGTAAAAGTGTGGGCTAAAATATTCATTCATACTGTTGTAAACGAATCATGACATTCAAATGGCCCCTTCAGACACACGGACTAAGTGGAGTCCAGCAGTTTTTCAATAAATAGGTCTTATTTTCAAATCCTTGGGTGTTCTTTTATGAAAGTGGCCACCCCTGCCTGTTCAGATATTGAACAACCCCGTAGGTAAAAGCATTAGTGAAATGCCTGAAAAGTAAATGTTCACATGCATTTATTCGTCCTGAGAGCCAAAGTCTTCTCGGTGTCTCCATTAGGAAACAAACAAGGACAGAGCCCAGACAGAAGAGCATTTTCATGGCCACTTTCCACAAACATTCGCTTTAAATGCTGTTTTAATTATTCACAGCTGTGCGTGGGAAAGATATGTAGGGTAAGTGTGTGTGTGTGTGTGTGTGTGTTTGTGGAGTTGATACATTTATGATGAGGAAAACAGAAATCTCTGTCCTATCAGATTAAATCTTACTGCTCCCTCCTCTTCATACTCTCCACTTCAGTCAGCCCTAATTCTGGTTTGTAGAGAAATCAGGGTCGCTGTGCCACCTAAAGACAGATATTGTAGCAGCGTGTGTGTGCATCTGTGTGTGTAAAAATGTGTATGATAAATGAGCAGGAGCAAAACCTTTGACAACAATCATGGCTTTGTCTCAGACTTTGTACTGTGTGAGTGTTTCTTTTGTTTCTACCTATGCTCTTTTGTGTTTCCGAGTGAGTGCGTGACTGGCTGCATTGCTGCAACCCTGCGTTTGTGTGTGCGTGTGTGTGTTTGCGTATAAGTGCGTCTGAACGGCTGCATGCTCCCGTTAAATCTGTATGTGAATCCTTGCCAAGTCACAGATATAAATAAACCATAGCAATGGCTGATACCCTGGCTGAGGAGAGGCTTGTGCTCCGGCAGATGTAGCTGACAGCTGAAGTGTGTATGCAGTTTGGGTCGTTTAGTTGGAGAACTAACTTGGTAGTTTCATACTTCTTAGAATGTGTGTGTTTGTGTGTGTGAGGGATGGGTGATGAGGAGATTTAAGAACTGAAGTTAAATTTTGTATTCTTTGCAGCTGTGCCTTAGCCTAAATGAAGTGAAAGTACACACACACACACACACACAGAAAATAAATATCCAAGTACTGACATGTTTTCTCAGTATTGCAAGATAGCAAATTTGTTGCTCCCGAATTCATATTCAGCAGGAGCGTGTGCTCAGCAGTGTGCGGCTTGCTAAATATTCGGTGCTAAACACTTTATTATTGGTCTGCTAACTCATCTGTACCTGCCAGAGACGCACACATGAAAATCAACTGAGAGGAGTGAAGCTTTCGGCTCGGCGGAAGCCACACTTGGCATTTGAAAGGAGGGTATGTTCTGTCAGAATGTTGAAGAGCTGAAATATCTGGGGTCGAGTTTTCAGTTTTATTTCTGATTATTTATACTTCATGATTTTTCAAACCCTTCTGAACAACAAGAAAAGTGTTTCATGGTGGATTTTTTTTCCAGAAAAAGAAAAAAAAACACTCTGGTCCAACAACAAGATCATTCTTTGGAGGAATTTATTATCATCATTTGCAGAAGTTTAGTATATTTATCATTGCTTTATTAGGAATGAACCTGTCAGCCCACACAAAGATCAAATCTGTCACTTGTATGACATCTGATTACAGCAAATATCTTTCATAAAATTCATTAAATGAACTTTTCAAACTTCTGCATATGAATCTACCAGATTATTTCAGTTCTGTTCTCTGACACAAAAACTGTTGGAGAATGATGTAGAAAATCTGCCTCCAGTAAGAAGGATAATCTTTTCATATCTGGTGGAATGCTTGTGAGACAATATAGGCATATGGTGATTTTACATTTTTGGCACTGCAGGAAGTGAACTATGATCAAATCAATCTCACAGCATCAGAGCTTGATGTGCCGTTGGTTTATATCAAGTTGTAACGACTAATGTGTTAGTCTGGTGATATGGAAAATGCCTTTGCACTTCATCAGACTAACATCAAATAGAGTAGTTAAGATCTTACATTGTTGTCTGTGTTAGTTGTGGTTTAAATTTGTAGTTTTGTCAGGTTTATCTCAAGCTGTTAATTCAACCCAAACACTCAGCGGGCTTAATGAACCAGTGTGTAGGATTTAGTGGCAAAACTCCTGAAAAACATAAAAGAACCTGTCTAGAGTTAGGGTTTGTTCTGTTCATTCTGTGCCATGGCAGTGGCTGTGCAACATAGTTGAATGAGTCCACGTGAGAGGACCTGCTCTCTGTAGTTAAAAACTGCCCATTCTAAGGTAATTACAGCACAGCAATGTGTGAATATACACTAATAAACATGCTTATGAATCTTACATTCTATTTCGGCCATTAGATCCTCCTAAATATTGTCATCTTGTATGAGAAGGTCATTCTAAGCTCTAGTTCTCTCCATATCAAACATCCCTGTTACCAGTTTCGTTCTAGATGTGCTTGTTGCTCGTCCAGTTTCCCTTTTCTTTTGCTTCTTTGGGCTCCAGTAATTGTGATGACTGCGTACCTGCAAAAAGACTACATCTGGTAATAGATGACACTGTGCTGCTAACTTGTCTCCAATGTGTGTACTTTTCAAGCGCGATGAGGACAATTAAAGCTCGGAAAACTGTTTTCAACATTAGATAAAGGTTCACCTTGGGTTTTGTTGAATGTGTATATATATATAGTTTTTTGCTTTTTAGCTTGCATCCTTCTACGCCTATCAAATCTAAGCAAACATTTGCTGGCATTTATATATATATATATATATATAGTTCTAAGCTGCTGGAGGTTCACCACCAGACCAGTTGTTTACTTTGGCTTTCAGTCTCAGTTTCGTGCTGAGCAGGTAAAATTGAGGCTTTACATGGAAATATCCATACGAGCTGTTGAGAATCAACAATATGGAGCTGTGAACGTGGCTGAATGCCGCACAGTATTACAGACTGGGGTGTTGGATTCTCAGTGGGATTTGCAGTTATTTTCACCCTCAGGGAGTCATTTGATTAAACATTTTATGAGACGTATAACTTAATGATGTCTTAAATATCTGTCATTTAATAAAGGGCATTTCTTTGGCAAAGATGGGCATTATTTACTTTAGCCACTTCTACTCTCTCCATTTCAGTTTTGGCCACTCTTAATTTCTGTTTGCCTCCTTCCCCCTCTTTGTCTCTTTCTTTTTCCTCCCTGTTCATTTGATTGGTCTTTCCTTTTGAGAGGGTACTAGCTGCTGTCTGACATTTACGCTGTTTTGACATGGACAACACATAAGCACACACACTAACACAACAACAACACCCAACACACAGAGCTGTCATGATCTTATCTCAGGTATATAATTGATAGAGACAAATTCAGAGCTATAGACGGTCAATGTTAGTGACACTAAGACAAGCACACTCACCGAATACAGAATAGGTTTCACCTCCATGCTTGTGTGTGTGTGTGTGTGTGTGTGTGTGTGTGTGTGTGTGTGTGTGTACTTCCTGACATCCTGCATTAAGCATGAGGCCAGGTCTCGGGCACACAGCGATGTGTGAGTCACACTGATTAGTCTGTCCTGCACTGGTCTGTGAAGCAGCCAAGCCGATGCCTACTTTGTATGCTGTGCGTGTGTGTGTGTGTGCGTGTGGGCTTGTGTATGATGGGCAGGTAGAGTATTAGCCTGTGAGGAGCTAGGTCCTTGTTAGCAGGCATCTGGCAGGCAGGTAGATGTAGAGCGACAGAAAGGTTTGCGGCATTCACACACACACACACACACACACACACACACACACACACACACACACACACACACACACACACACCTTGACTATCTTTCTGAATGCAGAACTAACAAACTGACAGGTGGACATATACAAACCAATAACACCGCTCATTCACAGTTGTTGCTACATACTGAGATGTGAATCACATCTTTTCTTCTCCTTGTTTATTTATTTTCTTATTTCTTATCACATTTCTCATCACAAATCACCACTTCAGCTTGTTTACTCTGGAAAGGCCTGGGGGAAGTTTAAGTTTTGTTTCCATATCTGCTCAAGTTTAAGTCGAAAGCTCCCCCCATAATCTCAAAGTTTTTGGAATCCTTGGTCTTGGACCAAAGATCCATCTCTGTAGGGATCCTTTCCATAAGGTTGTCAGACAATATGAGCCTGTCAGTTGTACAAACAAGCACGAGCTTAAGTGGACATACTTTGACAGACGCTTTTGTCCCCAAGGATTAGCTACATTGCCATCATTGCAGCTTGTTCCATGTATACTTTGACATCCTTAGGGGGCTATTTCAACCAAAGCATCCTTATTGAATTTTGGAAAGGCTAACAATTTTATCTTCTGTTTGAAATGTGTTTTAACGATTATCTGTGCTGCTTTTTTGCTGCACCCTACTGGCCGTTGGTAGGGTTTTCCATTATCTCCCATTAACTTCCTGTTTCAGTTCAGCTATCCAAATAAATTAAGCTATTTATGTGTCATGGTTAGCCTTTCATGCCAAATGCAGGGTTGATTTTTTTTTGTGTGTGTGGAGGGAGGGAGGGAGAGTGGAAGAGCTAAACAGTTGGGTTGGCACTATTTTTCATGTGATTTCAAGGTCTTATTATGAAAGCATATCCAGGAATGCAGTTTAGCCATTCATGAGCACATTAGCATTTGTGCTGTCGAATCATGGTGCACTGCAGTGTTGACTTTGTGCCTTTGAAGGAATGTAAGAGTGGAACGAGATATTCACACGTTACTTGGTCCATGACACCATGCCATCTGTGCCCATTAGAAGCTGCGACATACTTCCCAGAGGCCTTGCAGGAATAGCGGTGCAGGCAAGAGGGTGACCTAGCCAAGTTCTGCCTGAGTGTGAAGACTTCCCCTGGGGTTCAGACAGACTGCCAGTCCCCTGTCTGGCTCTCCTTTTTCGAGGCCTCTGAAGGAGGAAAACAATGAGGGATTTGGAGAGTTGCAAAGCAGAAAAAAATTTATACATTTTTCTGAACTTTTCTAGTGGAGTGAAATGAACAGTGGAAGGTCATTACATGAAGATTCACATTATCAATTTTGTGGTATTTACGGAAACTTATTGTGATGTGGTTTTCTCAGGATTGCCAAGGTGTTAATTCAAATTATTGTTATCAATATTGGGGATATACAGTAAAATGTGATTACATAAACTGGCTGTGACTCAATATGAAACAATGCTTATCAGAGGAAACTTGTATCCTTCACTTGGCAGGAAAATGGCCCTGTATTATTGAGGTTTTGGATGAAAAAATGAAAAACAAAGCAAATTACTTAAACTTGCATTTGTTGATCGTTATGCTACTTGAGGATTGCACCGCAATCTCAAATGTAACAATTCACCTTATTGCTTATATAAATGTGCCAGCAAAAGGTTGCTTATCCAGCAGGAAGTAGCGAGATGAAGATTTATCTGTCTTGTTTGTTGTCACCTGATGAATATTCACTCTCCTTTGGCCTCTGATTTGGTCTCCACTACCTCCCGAAACAAGAGCAGCTGATGTGCAGTGGGTTCAGTCAAAACCAAGAACAGTTGCGTGCTGTGGCTGAAAATGAGTTTTATAAGAGCTGTGAGACTGAACCAAAGCAGTACAGTGGCAAGACATAAATCCAACCCAATAAGCTGAAAGATGCTTTAAAGAAATGCTTTAAAGAGCTGAGGGGAACTGGGTGCACGATAATTATCTAAACTATTAACAAAACAACAATTTTTAATAGCAAAAATAGGAATTAGAGTGTTTTAAATAATCATCATGTCTGCATAGGTTTTTGCAAGATTTTCAGAGTTATTTAAACATGTTTAATGCAAGCAACCTTTTAATAAATGGTGAATTTAACTACTGCTGGTTATGATATTAGCCTGTAAGGAGCCAGATCCTGATTAGTAGGAATGATTAGCATAAAATGGGACAGAATCTTAAACTGGTTTACTCTGTTTCGTCCCAGAGCTAACAAAACTGGATGTGAAACAACCAACACCACTGCTCCGCACACACCTCAGGTTCAATACACGTACAAAAGTAATTTACTGCTAGAGATGTAGCTAGATTTCTTTTTTCCACTGATGCTTGAGGGTATTTTTTTCTTCCTTTTTGTCTCTGTTTTTGTCCAAAGCTCATTCCGGTTTCATAGCCGCATATAGAATTTTAATGTGGATGGCCACACGAGGAAAACCTAACACCTAACCCTAACAGTGTTAGAGGCGTGCTCTATCAATTAAGTTACACTGGGAATAAAGCCCCTGATTCCTACTGTTCCGTGTGCCGCAGAACGGATCAACAGGTACATGTACAGGTACATTTACTGTGGTTCAGTATGTGGCTTCTGTGTCTGTAGGTGAGGTTCTCCGAGGTAATTAATTCACCATCAGTCAGCAAACCTGTCTCTGAAAGGAGGGACAGCATTTTTAAATTGTCATGACAGTGAGTTCAACTTGAGTGAGATGTTTTCCTCTGTGGCAAAAATATAAGAACGCAAAGGAGGGTGTAGACTGAAATAAGGCAGATGCACAAACAACCCTTTCTCTAGTTAAGGCTGTTTTTTTTTGTGGTAATTGTAAGTCTTGTAAATTTTGTTGCAAAAATCCATGACTGAAGCACAATATCAGTTAAAATAATAAGGGCAAGCAGCTCCATTGTTCGCTAACCTTGAGGCTTTATCTTGTAGAGGAGCACCTCCTTTAAAATCCAGTTTTATTACCTTCATTAACCCAGTTGATATTATGCGTTCGTGGTGCATATTCCTGTATTAATTTGTGTCTTATGAAGTTATAAACTAACTGACACAAAGCAAAGCCAGGATATCCACATCAGAGTTTTGGTTAGTTTCTTGGGCTATGGGCAAAGTACTATAATGATGTGAATGAAGTGTCATTTTTCTGAGTGCTCTGCACTTAATGGGTACTTACAGGCAACTTACATCAGTAACATCAGTAGGGGCCAAATACAGCTCATGGCCCAGAGTTTCTGTCTGAAACTATTACTATAAATGCAGGAAATCAATAAGTAATTTAAACAAAATGTCAAGTAATCATCTATCAAGTTAAAGATGAGTGGGTTATTTGGAAAAGCTAAAAAATACTAAATGTATTCTTTTCTAGTATGCATGTTAAGAAATGGGAACTGTTACTGGTGTAAAAGCTTGGAAATAAGTCCGCTTTTGTATGTTTAGAAGGGGCTTAGCAAATTGATTTCTACAACAATCAAATAACTGGGTAGCAATACGAGTGACAATAGATGTTTTGAGAGCTACAAATTACTAGGAATTATCTGTCATCTGGATGTTTGACAGGGTAAATGATAGTTTTACAGTGTATTTCTACTGTGTGAAATATTTGTCTGCAGTTTTATTGCAGGGTTGATACTGGAAAGGCGGACTGCAATCACTGCCATTCTGCTCTTGGTTCAGTTGATCAGTTGAATGTTATGATAACACTTTAACCCTTACAATGCAATGAAAAGTTAAGATCAATCATAAGTAATCAAAAGTCTGGAGGATGAGTGGCTGAAGCTTTATAAATCTTCATATTTTATCTGCTAGTTCTCCGGCACGCTTATGGAAGTATCTATAATCATTTTGTTTTCCCTCACAGATTTGGCACAGATGCCAGCTCTTTCATAGCCATCGACGGTACTTCCTTCGTGCTCAATCAGCTTTCAATGTGTACAGTATAGCACGGTTACCCTTCTTCTGTCCTCTCTACTCACAGCAGACTCTCACAACCAAGAAACTACTACAGCAGACTCTCCCAACCAAAGACTGAGTATAAGGATTATAATTTATCTCTCCATATGTCAGCCAAGATGCTTGGAAAAACACTATTAGTGTGAATACACACATTCACATTTTAATAACAGGGAGAAAGTCGTGATTCTTGCATCTTTGCAGCGCACGCAGCAGCAGCAGTTTGAATGCACAGGAAGTGCAGACAAAACAGCACGAAGTGGTAATGCAATACAAAACAACGCTGTGACTTCAAAACATTATTGTGAAAAACGGGAATAAAAAAGTTCTCTGACATAGTCAGAAGGCAGTAAACTTCCCAAAGGTACTGTTCTGCATTGCTGTTACACTGGATTCGATTAGTTTCCACTACCTATGTAGCTGCATACGTGTGAGTTTCTGTGTATGCCTGCATATGCATAGCAGCAGGTGGTGACATTTTAAAGCAGTAAACAAACACGAGCTGGTTGGTTGATTTTTGTCCTCGACTGAGCTGCAGAGAGAATACCACTTTGGCATTTTGTGTTTCCATGAAAACTGATTTCACTGTTCCAGAGCCCTTGGACACCCACTCTGGTGTTTTGAGTTATCATATTATGGTCTAAATTTCTTCTCAGGTCCACGTTGCTTGGAGCTACGCTGGGAATTTGCTGAGGTCATTAAAATCCGTGTAGTAATGAAAAAATGAAATAAAGGTGTTGGTTGCTTTTACAGCCGTGGCAAAGTGGGCTGGAATGCCACAGGAAGCTCTGTCAAAAGTGGTCTGCACATGAGCACACAGCCGGCTCTCTGCAAGATCAAACTCTACGCGTCCAGACTAAATTAAAATGAGTTTCGCCATGCAAATGAGTTCTCACAAAGAGATGAAAAAAATAAAATTAGGTACACTCTTTTGAAGATGTCACCAAAAAGGATGATTTGCCATTAACAATGAAGTAATAACATCGGTAAGATTAGCATGATTTGGTATTTCCCTCGTATTCAAAACTCTTACCATTCTCTCTCCTACAACCAGTGGTACTTGTACCATACCAGTGACAGACATTTTTTAAAATAGTTTTAATAGTGCAACCTGATACGGTGAACTAGTTTGAACAGTACTGGATTTATAAACAAGAGGTGTAACCCAATCCCAGACACGTTAATTTTTTCATAATGAAACCTAAATACCGCTTAACTGAACCGTGGATGATGGAGCGCTACGTCCTAATAACTCGCACAAACACACTTAATAGTAATTAAATGGTAATTAAAGGTGGATCATCTCATTTTAGCCCACATACTGCATACTGTATCCATGGTAACATGTACATGTACATGGCTGTATGGCCCCCAGAGTCATATTAAGTGATTTATATAACCACTTCGACCAATGGGAATTACAGCAACATTAACAAAACTTAATCGTCTTTACCTTTGAGGTACACAGCAGATAGAGGCTGTCTACAAATCATGATACCCGACTCTTCTTCTTATGTTAGGGTCCTTAAGCGAGACGCTGGACCTCAAATCCTGATGGTCAGACCAGTGCCTTGCATGGAGCCAATAATATTTAAACATTTATGTTGATTTAAAGCTTTACAATATGTTATTTAAAAGTTTGTGACGTTTTCTACAGCCGTATCTAAAGCCAACCTGAGGTTCATTAGGGACTTCTAGAGGAATTTAGTGATAAATGCTGGAGTTCTGCCATGGGAGTCCTTGTAGATGATTAAAAAAAAAAAAAAACCCCTCTTAAAATCAATTCTAAAATGTACTTGGAGACACACAATGTGTGTATGTTCTTGTCTTGTCTTGAACGAGATAAAGATTATGCAAAGATGACTCACACGAGTACACTATGAAGTGATCTGAAAGGAATCTGAGGAAGTCATGAAGCACTTCCTGTAATGATAAGATGGACCTCAGGATGGATCTCCGTTTTAAACTACTGTACCACTCTGCACTGGAAAACTGATTTGTTTTTTGGTTTGAGCACAGGGCCTTTGAGACTTTGTGGCGGTTGCTTGCTCATTTCACTTTCCTCCATGCCTGAGTGGTGGCAGCCATGTGGAGAATGAGATGGGAAGTGTTTGTATATTTCATTGAGAGGGCAGTGTTTTCTTTTCCATTACAGGATGCAGATATCACCTGTCTCAAATGCTGAGTCACCGTTATCAGTCAAAAACCCCATCAAGGCTGAATAGATTATGGTCATTTTGTGCAATGAGCCAGGGAATTTCTTACTTACTTTCCCTTGAAATAAAAAATAATCTGAAATTCACACACACGCATACATACTGACAACATCAGCATGCATGAGCTCAGGTCTTTATAGATCGGCTGATCTGCAAAACTGATGCAGGCGCACCCTTAGATGCCTACCTGACTGTACTTGTAATTTGTCTTTGGATTTGCAACATGCCGCTCGTCTTTTCCATCACTTTTCTTGATCTCAGACACACTCGATGCACACACCTGTGTCACCCGGAACATCTGCAGTGTTAAAGGTGTTTACTCTCTTATGCATGGAAGTCACGGGAAATTTCAGATCCCATGGTTTGACTAACACTGAACCTCTTTGGAGGACATTGTGCAATTTAAAAAGCCGCGAGCAAAATGTCAGGATGTAACACCTCATAATCTCTAGACTCTAGACTATTTTGGTTCGGTTCACTCTGACATGATTTATTGGCATGAAAATAAAGAATAATGCTGGCAAGAAATCAGGGTAAAAAAAAAAAGAAAAAAGAAAATTTGCACACCCCGTTCCCATTTCTCTTCTTGTTTTTCTGCATTTGTATGTGTGTGTCTGAAAAAAGAAAGAAAGAAAGAAACCACTGATAGTAGTGATAGTAGTGATAGTAGTAAGTGTTTAGCTATCTGGCTATCTGAATAAAGAGTTCACTGGAGACAGTCAGAGGGGGGGGGGGATTGGTTTATGTGAGCAAGTGAGACCATTTTTTGTCATTTCGTGTTTTTGTGTGTTTATGACAGCAGGGCAGAGAGCAGAAATCCCATTAACAGTATGAGTTTGTGGAGGGAAAATGAAATAGTTTTTTAAGCCCTTGTTATCGCGTCGAGCTGGACAATTACCATCTTTCCCCCAAAATCCTGTTTTGACATTCGTCCACCCTATTTCCCTCTTCAGCATCCCTCCCTCCTCCTCCCTCTTCATTCTCTTCCAATTTAACTATGATCATCCTCTGCCTCATCTTCTCATAACTCTGCCTCTTCCTGCCATCTTTCTGCTACACCTCTCCTCTCCTCTCCTCTCCTCTCCTCTTATTTTCCCCATTCTTCCCCCTCTACTCCTCCTGCTCTCCACTTAGATATTTCTCTCTCCCAACTTTGGCCTTAATTTAATTTTCTGCACCATTAATACTAAGCTAAGGCCTTATCGTCGTGATTTGCAGCCCACTCCAAGAGAAGAAGGCGAGTCTTATTTAGGGGCCTTTCCTTTAATCAAAATGGTGGCCCAGCCGGCTGATGGGAGGAGATGCTGATGGATGAGGGCAGAAACAGAAAAAAAAAATGGCAAATTTAAGCTGGGCCCAAAGGAGAAGACACACACATATTCGCATGCACATACACACACTGACGCTGCCGAGCAAGGTTCTGGCTGAAGAGTACGCTAGTAATTGACAGTGCAGGGTGCAGCATCCATCCTTCCATGAAGTCCCAACTACAGCCTGTCTATAACAGCCTCTCCCTGACCAAAATACTGTCTCAGTACCCCTGCTTTAACAGAACTGGGTTTCTATAAAGGAGCAGATATCATGTCTATACAAGACAAGTTGGACTTTGACTTTGAAAGTCCGAATACATCCAAAGTTCAGTTTAAAATGTCGTCCATATACCATAGCGTTAGCCCTTAGTGTTAGTGTTAATAGTGTTGGAGATTCTGTTCAAGGAGCTGCAGTTTTTGGCAGTTCCGCATTGGCTAGGTTGCCGCTTGGCACTACATTATGTTACACTGACATTGCCACCACTAGAGCCATGTGGCCAGAATGACCAAAAAGCAGACAGTCCATTTATTTTAATGTTGCTTTGTAAGCATGACGGTTACGCCAAATTCATACCATTTTCCTGGCCAGTTCATCAGTGGCCTCACTCACAATGAATAGTAAAGGCTACCCACCACACAGCCCTCTTGGCTTGATCCATCTTTTCCTATTCAGACAGACAACAACATTAAGGCTGACACTATTTTAACACAGTGTGTTTGCTCTAATTGAGTCACGCTGTGGTGGACCTGTGGGCCGGAGTGTGTCTGTTGACTGGACCGGCGCTCTGCTGCTGCTCTTTGATGCTACATTGTCGGCGTTATGTCGTGAGCGTCGCAGAGGCTATAGCACACAGCAGCAGCAGCAGCAGCAGCAGCAGCAGTAGTTTCCCTGTAAATTCATGTTTTGCCTTAGAGGCATTAGAGGTTGCGACAGGGAGGGTGAAATTGAGTTTACACTTGCACATCATCAGCAATAAATGATGAGTCGAACCCTGAGACACAATTATACATGACTGCACAGCAAAAGGTTGAATAATGAATGAACACAGTCAGGGGTTTTCAAATAGATCTGCACTCAACACCCACTGGCATTCTTTCTTCATTGAGGGAGTGGGACTGTAAACAGTCAGGGGGCTTAGGAGAAGACACTGGAGAAAAAAAAAAAAAAAAAGTACTGCAGGGATTTGATCCCAGGCCAACAGGCCACATGTGGCTCCAGAGATAGTGGTCTGAACCATGTTGTCTTTTTCCAGTCCTGTAATTTCTTACCTAACAGATACCACAATGCGGTTAAGTACTGAACAGGCTGAAAAAAAAAAAAAAAATTCATATTATTTTTCAGCTGTGTAATTGGATAGAGGACAGCGAGCAAACCTGCCGGCATATTCTTGATGCGATGTTTACAGCGAGTTGTAATTTCTACTGTTTGATTTCCCTCATGTTTGTTATGGCTCCCCTTCTGGAATCCATTAGGGCCGATCTGCAATCACCAATCAAGTAGACGCACACACACACACACGCGCGCACACACACACAAACTGACTCTGACACACCCACTGTTTTTTCAGATTGCTCCTCCCGTGCCTCATCTTCCCGGCAGCAGTACCCCCCCCCCTTCTCCCATCTTCTCTCCCAGTGCCCAGAAATAATTGACATGCTCCAGCCGACCTGCTTATTAAATAAACAACACACCGCTCAAAAAGGGGCTGCCTCTGCCACTCGCGCAGGGTTTGGACTCATGTGTTCTGACACATTTGAGGTCCTATTAATCAGTCAGATGCAATTTGTTCAAGGGGTCTAAGTACACGGTGTGTGAGGGCAAGATGTGATGTGCTGTCCCTGGCTAACAAGGTAGTGTTTACTGAGGTGGATTTACGCAAGCGTGCGAGTTGCATGATTCTTGTATTGTTTTATCGATAGAGCTGGCCAGATGTTGAGTTAAATGAACTGCCTATTGTTCAGGAGGAGCTGTCCAACTCTCCTGATATCCAGTCTTGCCTTGACAACAAATGGGCGCTCAGCTGATTCTGACAGCACAGCAGAGAGCCAGGTGTTTTTCCACCCTGTTCTCATCCAGGGGAATGGTTGCTGAGCATGTGCGCTTTATCAGAACCATTGTGTTTTACTTTAACCCAGGTGCACACCTGGGACTCAACCTTTAGATCTGTAGGAAACACGCCTTCTTTAAAGCCTCTGAAAATCAATTTTTGTTCTCATTCAGGATCTTATTACGATCATGGTAGTTTTAGAGCGCATTTGTTGTGCATATAATACTCTACCAGTGGATATGGTCATCCATATACATCCATTTTCTTTATTCTTGTCATGGTAAAGGTTATGCAGTTAATAAAAGTGAGCAGCTGGGAGATGTAATCCCTCCAGTCTGCTCCAGGGTTTGCTCCCAAATGATCATACCACCAAAGGGAGGCGACCAGGAGGCATCATTAATATGAAGAAGCAGCAGCTCAATACAGAGTTTCTTTCAAATCATGAATCACTTTTTTTTTTTTTTTTTTTTACCACTAACAGTGTGACCAGCCATCCAGCAGAGATCTCAGCTGCTCAAAGGATGCAGTGATGCTTTGAAGCAACATTCTTCTTTGTGGATGAATAATAATAATAAAAAAAAGTTCAAAAATGACTTCAGTTGCTTTGATTCCACAACTTACCAATACAACCTTTTAAGGATTTAAGAAGACTAGAGAATCGCAAGTATAACAAGAAAGAAGTACATTCCAGGTACTACTTTCGTAGGGGTCAGTGGTTCAAAGCTGTATTTACAGTACTATAAGGGTTCATTCTCAGGTGTGAAAATGTGCACCTCCGAACACGAGGCACTCACAGAAATGTGCTGAGCGGGACTCTACTCAGTTAATAAAGATTTAAAATGTGTTGAGAGATTCTGCAGCTACATGCAGGTTGAGGGACGGAAATTCATTAAATAGTACCTGGGAGGAAATTTGCAAGCAGTTAGTGCCTGTAAAACCTGTAACATACTGCTACTCATACATAACTCAAACTAAAGCCACTAACTTCTAACTGCATTAACGAATGCACAAAGGTCTTAAAACTGTCGCTTCAATGTTGTTTTTACATCCATATTATGTTTACCATCCTGGTTTAACAGAAAAAAAAAAAAAAGAAAAGAAAGTTTCATAGACTCACGGTCATCTGTTATCAAATGTCATTAAGTGCCAGTGTTGTGGCGCCTAGCTGCCATTTCAGCTAATTAGCTGAACATAATTGTACTCAGTGAGTGCGTAAAATTCATATAGCTGTCAGATGACTGTCGGCATGCCTGATGCTGAGGAGCAATCGGGCAGATGGAAGCGCAGACAGAATGATGGAGCGGAGGGACGAGGTTGAAAACAAAAGGGGAGACAAGAGACGGACAAGGTGAAGGGGAGACGGGAGAGGAGGTGGAGGAGGAGGCGGTGATGACACAGACTGATTAGAGGACGGAGAGAGACAAATAGAGATGGACAGAGAGAGAAACAGCAAACCTTTTGTCCTGCTGCGGCTTCTGCGGATGAGGGGACGGCACTTTGAGGATGATGGAGGAGAGGAGGTGAAAGAGTAGAGAGGGAGCGAGAGGAAGAGCGAGTCTGACCCTCACATGACACGCACACACACGGACACGCACACACACGTGCATCCACACGTACAATATCTCATGCAGATGGTTAGGAAAGACACCATACCCCATTTAAAGATTCATAATGTTTATATATGCTGCATGTTCAGTATGCACTCATACAACACAATATGCAAACCCTCATAATTACTATAATATGTCATATGCCCTACTGCTGTATTAAATATGATTTTAAACTGAATTATTTAGAAACACCATCTGGTTCAAATGTGTTTGTTGGTTTGTAAAAATATCCATTTTGTACACGGATATTGGTGTTGTGCTTGTGGAGCTTAGCTTCGGCTGGGTCAATAAATTCTTCTGAACACATATTTTCATGAAAAATGACATTTTAACTTCTTAATGCAGCGTGGTGCTCCTCTGTTCTGTCTCAGTTTTAAAAGACCACAGGCTTTTACTGCTGCCTTTCTGACATGGTTGATTTTCTTGTTTCTTTTCACGTCTTTTGGGGAAAAAGCTAAGAGTGAGATCAAGATTTGAAACAAAAGGTTGTAAATGGTTTTAAGATTGTTTTTTTTTTTAAGGTTTCAGTCAGGAGGTGCCATTTTACATCATCTGGAGCCAGAGTCTGTGTGATAGTGATTGGGGTTGAACCACTAGTATGGAAGTCCCACCAATACACATGCTTGACTCAAAGCCCAGCTGTCAATCATGGCATGAAACTCAATGGACAACTATTTGTTAACAGCATTTCAATCACTGTATTTAATATATTTTGAAGACCTGTGCCACGCTTTCAGTTCAGTAGAAATTTGTAACTTAATGATCTAAAGGTAGTGAAAATAGAGAAGATACAATAATCCCAATGATGTCATCAGGTAATGTCATTGTAAAAAAGCTGTTATGTGAACTTTGACATTAACTTTTATCTGTCCAACATAAGATGGTGCTAAGCTGCATTATGAGAAGTGTGCGATCCACTGATTTTAGAGCATACTGTATATGGACTTTTTAGTGAGTGAGATGATGGAGATGAGGTAGATAGGCAGTTTATTGGTCACACCATCACTTTGGTCCAGACTGGAATATCTCTATCGCTCTATTGACGGACTGTCATGGAAGTTTGTACAAACATTCATGATCCAGGGGATGAACCTTAATGTCTTAGGTTCTGACTACTGACTTCACCATGGCTTTTTTGTCTAGTGCCATCATCGGGTCCAAATTTTTATTAACATCAGCATGTTGGTTTTGTTGTTGTGATTTTGCTTACATTAGCACTGAGCTCAAAGCACTGCTGTGTCTACGTACAGCCACACAGAGCTGCAAGCAAGGCTGTAGACTCTTAGTCTTTCTGAAGTATTGCTTGTTGTTCAGTGGGAGTGAAGCAAAGATTGGGGTGTGCTGCTAGAGCCTGCATGATATCTATTTCCAAAAAAAAGTGTCAGTTTATACACAATAGGTGTCAAAATGACCTAGAGTATATTATTATTTTTAACCAATTTGCACTTGTTTGTATACCCATAACACAAAAGTCGGGGAGTCAGTGTCTTTTTGTCAACTAGTCATTATATTTTTTGTGATTTTATGACTTAGCCAAGTCTCTTGCTGTCTGCTGTGGTTACTAACAGGAGATCTGCGATGCAAGTTTGTCTCTAAACTACTTAGCAAATGTTATTCCTAGTCAAACTCAATGCCAATTATGTTATTAAAATGAGATCGTTTGATTAAATAAGGGTTGAGGAAATGTGATGGTGATTGGTCAAGGCCAGAGGAGGAGAAGGTGGGGAGAAGCCCAGAGGACAGATAAATCCTGTTAAGGTGGTATTAATGTTCTTAAGCATATGCTGATAGCTGATGTGTGTGTGTGTGTGTGCGTGTGTGTATACACTGCATGTGTGTGTGTGTGTGTGTGTGAGACAGTGCAGCAGCGCTATAGGCTCATTAGGCTACAGGGGAGAATAGCTAAAAGGATTAGACCGACATGGATTATTCACGCATGAAATACTGGAACCAAGGAGGTGGGGAGAGAGAGAGAGAGAGAGAGAGAGAGAGAGAGAGAGAGAGACAGAGAGAGAGAGAAAGAGCGAGAGAAAGAGAGAGTGAGAGAAAGAAAGAGAGAGAAATGGCTGAATATGTCAGAGAAGTTGAGAATATAAATATGTATGTCTAGAAATATATGGTGAGGTGATGAAACGACAAAATGGCAGAGAGACGGACAAAGATGAGGAAGAGAGCTGGGGAAGTGGAGGAGGAGAGAGAGAGAGACGACAGAGAAGATGAGGGCTGCGATTTAAGATGGAGCTTGAGATTGTGAAATCTGTGAAATGGAATGAGGAAGTAGAGATGAAGAGAGATAGATAGGGAGAGGAGAGGATGACATATTGGGATATGAACTCAAACAGAGATGAGAGAGATATGAGGTGGGAGATGGAAGGAGAGAAGCATGGATAAAAAAAAACAAAACAGAAATGTGAGGGAAGACAACAGGAGTTGAGTGAAATGAGACTGAAAGGGAGGATTTAATTGTATTTCAACTTTTATTCAAACAGCTTTATAATCAGGTACGTTAAGAATCTTTAATAAATTGGATGGAAATAACAGGGTTATATGTAATGCTCTGTACAACCTTGTGCAGTTATCTACTTTATAGTTCCACCGCCGAAACTAATGAGCACATTTCCTTTGTACAGCTGTTCAGCTACTCTAAAACATATGGAAAACATAATTAGGAAATTCACTCAAATCCTCACAACCCTGAGCTAATCCTATAGTTCAATTGAAGTGCTCCAGTTGTAAGTCAGTCTGTCAGCGAGTGTGTTTACAGGTGCATTAGTATCCTGATTTTGAGCCTTATCCTGGTTTTGATTGTATTCAGCATTTTCTTCTTCTGTATTCGGCGTTTTACATCATTTAGCTGGATTTGTCCTAGTCAGCAGAGATCTACGAATTCGAAGTTTCCTGATTAAACATAAGCACAATCTTTCCTCCATTTTACTCCAGTTGTGTGAAAAATGACACAGTTGTATTCTGATAACTCCCAGCGTGACACATCACCACACAAAGTTCACAATCGGATCTTTAATGCTGATAGTTGATGGTGATCATGTTCGGCTGCAGATCAATGGACACCGAGATGATGCATGAGTAATAAGTAATTAATTGATGCAGTAGTAAACAACAAGTGGAAAGGTTTTATTTAACTGGTCTGGTTTGGTTCATCACAAATAATGTTCATGTTTCAGATGATTACTAGAAACTGCCAAAACACGTCACTGTGCCCCACACATGTTGGTTATGAATAAAATTCGAGAGTAGACCAGTGATTATGTATTTCTATCTTTTTATAGAAAGGAAAGTTTTGCATGTAATAAAGGTAAGATTTAAGGTTGCATCACAGATGGGATGGAACAGTCATTGAACTTAATCTGAGATTTTGCAGGATCGTCCAGTATTGATGTTCCTCTCTGGTGATATAGTTGAATGCTCAGCTGCCCCTCTTCTGAAAGACTCACCAAACAGAAGCCCTTTAACCAAAACAGCTGCTACTTATCCAACCACTGACTTTATTATTACTGTATTTTCCCACGATTTACTCAGCAAACCACCGGTCACATGCCCTCCAACCCCACTGCCTGCCCGGGCTTGGTTTCTGTCATGGTCGTGTAGCACCATTGCCCTCTGAGACAAGAGAACACAAGTGTGGGAATAACTGTCACATCACGATGCTAGTCAACACAGCTGTGACTTCGATAAAAGGGGTATGGAAAGAAAGCCAAGGGGATAAAGAGGGATAGGGTAGAGGAAGGGATGAGATGGGACAAGGCGATGGATCACAGGAAGGGGAGTGATAAAGAGGGGAAGAAGGAGAGGGGGAGGAGAAGAAAGGATGATGGGAGAGAGAGAGCAAGTGGGGGAATGGTGGTTTCACTAAACAAAGGTGAATACCATCAGAGGACGATTGGTGAGGAAGACTCACACACACAGAAACACACAGAAAATGAGCAATGACACGGCCAAATATTTGGGAAGAACAGCCAGGGTTTGCCTTATGCTGTGTCTGTCGCCCAACGACGCTGTCTGGCAAAGTGACATAGGCATGTAGCAGAAAGAGGGAGAGAGACGGACGAGGCGAGAGTTAGAGCATTTGCAGGAGGAAAGTGCAGCAACAGCGGCATGCAAATATGATTGTGGATGCGATTTTAGCAGCATGTGTGGAGTTAGGCGTGTTTGTGAACAGATCCATGACTGTGTGAGTGTGTGTGTGTGTACTTTATATTGACATTAGCATGTTTGCAGAGAGTGGCAGCTAATCTGTTTATGCAGTCAGAGCTCATCTGGCTCAAAAACCCACAAATAAATATTTAAAAGTGTCTAGCTGCTGCTTTTCATGACTTGTATAAAAACACAAGAAGCAGTACTTCGGACGCAGTACTAAAAATGGGTTTGTTCTCACTCAGACTTTGCACAGCAGATGTGATGTGTCTTTTGTATTTGCGTGTCTGTAGATCTTACTGCCAGCTTTACCGGTGTTTGTATTTGTCTTCGATCTTGTGTTTTGTACTGTATAGAGTCGCATGTAGTCTGGCACTATCTGCTAATAGGTATGCTAATATCTACATAATGGTAGTGGATGAAAATAAGCAATCATTTCCATTTTTTCTTGCCAAATTACTTGTATTTCAGTTAAAATTTGTTTTACATTTGAATGGAAACATGGCCATTGAGACAAATTGCACATAAAGTAAGTGTAAGTTAAAATGCCAAACTGAATCCCAATGTTTATACAAGTAACACTGAGCGCTTCCTTACAGTCGAAACAAAAGCTGCAGACATGTTGATGCAGTCTTGAGGTTTAAGCTTGAGCAGCCAGTACTGTTCAGCTCTTTAAACTTCACCCACATTGATGCTAGGTTATTAGAGTGTACTAAAAGGACTTTCTGAATAGCAGGAACTTCACCCCAAACTGGAACCTTGGAAATCCTTCAGTTCAGAAGCTCATGTTCATGTGCTCACCACCGATCGCACAAACACACAGACACACAGATTACACAGCTAGGACAGTATTGAATGTTTCTATGCCACCAAATAACATTCAGCCAGTGTGTTTTCAGGTCAGCCTTGACCAAGATTAGGGAGTCGAGCACACACACACACACACACACCATGCAGGCTCATGGGAAACACACAGACAATATTACGTTCACGTGACGCTCAGAACACTGACATGATTATAAGAAAGTACAGGACGGTTGGGTATGCCTGGGCCACGTGTCAGTGTGTCATTATCTGTATGTGTCTTTGTGTTTGTTCTTTTTTTTTTTTTTTCTTGAGGGCTTTTGTGTTGGATATCTCTGTTTGTATTCACGTATGTGAACATACCCCGTCATACACTGCAATAAGATTCCTGGATGCTGCCTGTCTTACACATTTTTCATTATCACTGCATTGATCCTCAGCCTTTCCTCACTTCTTCTCCGTGGTTCCAGTCACACACTACCTGTATCTTTTATGAAAAAAAAAAAAAAAAGTGCACCTGCTACTTTCTCAAGGAATGTTAGGTAAGTTCTCCAGAAAAAAAAAAAAAAAATCTTCTGTCACACTTCTGTTATCACCTACTTAAATATGACATTTCTAAAATTAAATCCAAAATAACTTTTTTTTTCTTAATGTGGTAGCCTAGTTGTTGATAAGTACATTAACCTTGTTTCTAAAATATCATAATTTCTCATCCTCATAAATGAATAAGAATAGCACTAAAAGATGATAGAACAGACACGTAATTCACACGTAGCCGAGTGTCGACACTCGAGACGCTTCTGGGACGCGTCTGAAATGGACCACAAGGGAGCCGGTGGGGTTTGATACATTGACTAGAATGACTGCGTATTACACGCGATGACGCGACGCGACGCTGACCCAATGCGACGCTGGATTTTGGGGGTTACTCTACAGTGAAGTAAAGTTTCTCTGATATTTGTTGAGGACAAATGGTGTGTCAAATGGTGTTCTTGTATTAAACCAAACAAAACAAAACATAACCTAAATAAATAAAGCCAGTACTTTTATGTGAAGGTCTGTATAAATAAGCATCTTAAAAGATTTTTCCTATTATTTTCCACTTGTCTAAATAGAGCCTGTCTACCGACAGAGTTAATGGCCAACGTTTTAGTAGCAGAACAATGCATAAATACTATCAGATTAACTCACCACCATCACAATCGTTCAGAAGGGAGCGACCCATCAGCAGAGCTGCTTGTGGCGTGAGCGCAGGGTGAGGAAAAGTACTGCCAAGGGGAGAAGAAGCGGTATGCATGGCAATGTGTATTTTGGTGAGGATAGGAGCAGTCCGATTCCGAGGGGTAAAGCAGTGCTGCATTTTAATTCCACATTTTGCCTGACTGTAATCCAGCTCTATCAGATGTAGACGTACTCTGGATACACGAACTATGGAAATTAGATTAGATAGAAAGGTGATCCCCAATGAATTTGGAAAAAAAAGGCATTCAGATCCTGATTCAAAATACTAATACTTGCCTTTTGATGCAAATGAAAAAAAAAACACTGTAGCATGAGACTTAAAGACACAGTAAAAAGTTCCTGCTTGTCTGGTGCCATTTTTATTCAAGCATGTGTATATGTCAAAGATAAGAGAACACGGATACATGCATAATGGTTAAAGCTGATTTGACATATAATGCATACTGTATGAGTAAACATGTATATACTGCAAATCCTTAGTCTGAATGTGTGTGATAGGTGTGTCCCGGGGTCTTCGCTCTGTTCCCATGGGTTCTCCTTGAGGTTAATTGATCTAGTCAGGAACATCAAATTTGCCAATCCCCACACTGATGGGTCAGTTTTTCAATTTCCTTCCTAATTGGTGAGGTCAGGACAACATGGTGTGGAAGTGATTCAACATCAGCTCCTGGGGAGCTTCAGAGGGATCAAAGCATCCCCTCTGGGTGCTATTGGCTTTTCATCTCTCAGGGTAATATGTCGGTTTGTATTGCGTGTTTGTGTGTCTGTCTGTGTGTGTATGGTTATGTATGGGGTGGACAAGTGAAGATGAATCCTCTATAATCCCTGTGGGGGAAACTGGGTGTTTGCATCAGCAAACAATACAACAGGGAAAAAAATCATAGGAAAGCATACGCTACACAATATTCAAATTGAAATTTATTCAATTTTATCTGTACGTATATATACACAGAACATAATATTGTAAATCCAGTAAAGAGAAACAGCATGAATTACAGCATTTTTTGATTGTGGAAAAAACAATTTTTTTTATCCCAAGTCAATCAGGCATTTTTTTTCTGGATGTTTATTTTAAATATTAAAAAAAGCTAAAATTATCATTATCAAAAAAAAATCTTACTCAGAAAAATACTTACTTATTGACTGAAGTTCCACCATTACAAAAAACATTCAGACAGACATTGGCACATTTGCCATTGTTCACGTTCTGCCAATTTCTTCCTTTATATTCCAAATCTGTAAGATTTTTTTAGTCTTGCACCGTTTTGACCTCACAATTATAAATATCCGATTCAAACTGATCTGCAGTTTCGAAATTATCTGGGAATTTCTTATTGCAAATCTATAGGTTACCAAAATATGAATATAGCTCTCAGAGAGATGGCAATCAAAACCAAGGAGAAACTGAATGTGAATTCACAGAAACAGACTAAAGATACAGGGGCGCGTAATGAAGGTTGATCCAACCTGGTGATAGCTCTCTCTGAAGCTATGTGCTACTTGATGAAAATGAATATTTCATTGCATCAAACTGTCAGAATTTGCAGTTGAGTTTATCATGGCTGTCTCTCCTCAATACAGAAAGTAACGCCAGAATGCATCTAGGTAAACAGAGCATTTCTTGACGCCTGCGGTGCTTCCAAAACTGCCTGTTCCAAAATCAAAACACCCTCAGCTGCACACAGGATCCCATTTAGTTTGAAATGCCTCTAAATACCCATCAGACAGCCATCCTCATCAATCTGATGCCATAATCCATCATTATGAATGCAGAGTGGGAGGCTTTGATTCAAGGAAATAGCTCCTTTTGTTTCCTGATGAAAAATAACTCGATGGCTGTGACTTTCATACAGTCGATGAGTGATGGTTTTGAGCCAAGAACAAAGCAGCAGGAACGGTATTACTCCCATTTCAACTGGTAGGTTTTAGACTTCCACAAATAATGTACCGCCTGATGGGAGGGCAGCCTGCTCACTTCTTTAAGGGTTCATGTTGGACTGGTTTTAGTTGGTGTGTCTGTGGGTAACATCTCTTACTAAAACCACTTACTTTTTAATGCTACAGACCCACTCTATCCAGAGCCCCGCAGAGTGAGAGAACATGTTTTTAACAGAGAATTTAAAAATTTAAATTTGAAGTATTTAGTATTTTAACAGTAGTTTTTTTTAGAGCCATGGAGAGTTTTACTGTGTAATACACATGGTTGAAAATAAAATGCACATTGTATCAAACACACTTCCTTAGGGTGAAACCTTTGAAAATGTATCTAAAGAGTATTACTCATTATTATATCCTTCATAACACTTGAGACATTGAGTAGATTATCTGCAACAGTTGGATAAACTTAATTTTCTACATAAATAAACTAATGGGAAGCCATTAGTAAAAAGTGTCAAGATCAGTTTCCTTACAATATTGTATATCCCAAAGCCTTTCATAATGAAGTTTCCAAATCAGAATAAATGCAAGCGTAAGTTAGCAGAGGATCAGAGGGCATTATTTTCCCCCATCAGCATATTTAAATATGTTGAGGGGTAAGATTTGATAATGATATAATTTAGTTGGGGGAAGTCAAATCAGGTCTTCTTGATTAAGAAGTGAAATGTATTACTGTGGAGGATAACAGCAACAACTCTGTCTTCTTGACTTGAACATGCAATTACAGAATACAGATTAACACTGATGGGGGAGAAACTTTAAAGTGATGTTTTTAAAAAGTACAGTACATTATTTCATATTGTTACAAATTTCTGGAACACAGATCCGGGATCATAAGATCGCGTGAGAACAAATCAATGGCTTTGCATCTGAGCGCAGTGGTCAGAGACCAGTTAGTGTCCTGTGAGGAACTACTGGCCACTATGGCATGAGCTACAGGTGTGGTTTAGCCAAACTAGGTGTGTGTGATGACGTGTGAGAAAAGAGAAGTGAGGGGACTACTTGAAAAACAACAGTGTCGGCTGCTAAAGAGGTTCATGTAGATGCTGCTAGAATCAATTATAGCAGAAATGGAGGGTATTTTTTGAATGGCACTGAAGGCTTTTCTCGATAGGAAAGATGTTTTGACTCTTCTCCTAACTGGGTTCAGGAAGTTTGACCCAAACAATTTCTAATCACAATTTCCCACATTGTTCTAACAAATTATATGCCACTGTCAGGTTATGGAACTGTACCTTTAATCTTTATTTAAAGGCTCTACAAATCCAGATGTCTTCACTTATGTTGCCTTAAAGACCACTTCTCAGGTCTGTGTGGGCATATACAAACTGCTGTTGTTGCACCTGTTAAGACAACTTCACCGTTATTATTCTAACTGGTACATAGAGTTTGGTGACATCATGTAATTCCCAGTATACCTCCACACACCTTCCACCTGAATGGAGACCTAATCAGCCAAGGTAGTTGAATACACCTGCCTTTAAAGTTAAATAGAAGATGTTTGGTGAGAATTCATTCTCAATGTAAACCTCTCCACCTCTCACCACGATAACTAAAAAAAATAACAGAAAAGGAAAAAAAAGAACTGTAATAAAGTGTTGGACCTGAGCAGAAGTGTCAAGAGCGGATAGTATCAGATTTCTAAATGCTTTTTTCCTCAACTGTGTTTGAATGACTTCATTTTAAGAATGTCAGGGCCAACACTTAACAACTTATTATAGCACCAGAACCATCAACTATACTCTACACATTTATTTTTAAGCAGCAAATATTTTGTTAATGAGATACCTTGTAATTCTATGGAAACCATTTTCTCAGTAAAGGATCACTCGCATATGATTTAATAGCATTCAGAAGCCTGCTGAGTATATTGGCTTCTTGCTGTGCGTCACACACACGACATGTTTTGTTGATTCAGACTCCAGAAAAATACAGAAAAAAAGCAAACAAACAAACAAAAAAAAACATATAGAGACATTACTGCTGGGAAATCAGCAAGAACAGCGTTGAGCAGAGAATCAGCAAGTTAACTTTTCAGCAGTAAATGCATCCTTATTTGATGCATTTAGGCCACATACTAAATGTTTGTGGGATTAAGTTTTCTTTTCTTGTAAAAGGAAGTGAAAATGAGACAGAAGAAACCAGATCAACTCAGTGGTTGCGAGAATGGAAACCTAAAGTAAAGGATATAAAACATCATTCACTAAAAACCAAATGGCATTACAGCGATTGTCACGCTTACACAGGGTGTCGGTTAGCTCAATCAGTAGAGCATGTACGTAGGCTCAGTCTGCCGCAGCGGCCCAGGGTTCAAATCCTAATCATAAACATTCCCACGCTGAACCACGATAGTGGCTTCATTTTAAGAGTGTTCTCATGGTGACATTATAACCCATATCAGTATTCAAACACACACATGATTATAATTATCTAATCAAGTGTCCTCTCGTCTGGCTAGCATCCTTCACAAACTCTCTCCATCGCTAATCAGCTAATTAGGGCGCCATTATAATCAACCCAACTCTGGCTTATACTGCAGATGAGATGCTAGATTAACATGGTAAACAAGATATTCCAGATATGGAAGAAGGTGCAGGAGAATGAGCTCGAGGAAGAAGATGAAGAGGAGTAGGGAGGGGAGACGGCCAAAGTTGGTTTTGGAGGTAGTTTTTTGAACTGAGGCAGAACATGGTGGGGAGAACGTCTGATTGGACCGATGAAAAACACTTTTGCACGCATGCAGGAGGAGGTGGAGGAGGACAAGCAAGCTTGAAGTTTGCTCTACTGTTTTCGCACTGAAGGCTTATGCAGCACAGATCTTTAACTGGTGACCCGGGGCCATTTTCCACCCACCAAAGATCCTGTGTGGCCCAGATGAAAGTATTGCTAGTTTATATATTTACAGTATTATGAACTGTGCATCTGTGGCCACACTGTATCCTCATTATTTCAGTATCAACATGGTCAGGCTGTTAAAAGTATACATAAGTACAGGTGTAATTAATAACATTTATTCAACATTTGTTTAGGTAAGACGCAGGTTCCTGCCAATACTGTTGTCCATACTGGCAACACTGAACATGGCGTTGTCAAATTTGTTTCGCCTGTGCCTTTCTAGCTATGACAAGTCAAAATGTCTGCTGTGGGAAAAGGCCTATCGGGACCTTGATGAAACATAATTAATACACCTGTGCTGTTCCAGGTTTGACAAGTTAAAATGTCACCTAACGATTATTAAGCCTTTTGTTTACTTGCTTAATTTAATATTAATTTAGGCTGGGTCATTTTAGTTTTAATCTGATATGTGTATACTGTGTACAGCACCTTTATTTTTTGCACTTCACGTGTATGTGGTATTTTTAACACACAAGATCGGTGAATTTTTCACAAGTCACATGGCCAAATTTCACATGTGTAATTAGATTATGGAGATACAATCAATCACAACCCTCTCCTGTTTTTTTATTCTTTTTTTTTTTTTTTTTTTTTTTAATGGCCTGTTTGTGGCAGACCAGCCTAATGCTTAAGACATATGTTTGTGGCATTTGTCACAGCAAGCCTTATCTACTTGCATCTACCTTTAAGTAGATGAGGTCGTAACAGTTCCCACACTTTATGTTCATCATCTACTGATTCCCATGCAAACACAGACTCGTTTGCTCTTTCTTGTCCACTTTCATTTCCAACACCATTAACCTTTCCTTTTTCTTCGCTGTTGGGTTACCTAGTTAGTGCTAATCTGCTTGCGTCTCTGAGTTGCACAGCAACAAGAATCATCTGGCACTTCTTGCTCCCTTCCACCTCTTGTTTGCTCAGTTACTAATGAATGTGCACAGTTTTATACTCTGAACAGAAGAGAGAGAGAGAGAAAAAAAAGACTTTGTCACACACAAATACACGTATCGTAACTTTATAATCCAGTCTCCTCTTCACGCCCAGTAGTACACCTTCCTCACCAATCATCATCTCTTCGATCGTCCTTTCTTTGTTTATCCCTTCAGCTTTTCCCTCCTCCCCTCTATTACACCACTTCTCGCTTATTGCTTTGTTTTCCACCCCCCCCCTCTTCTCGCATTTTGCGTCTCTGGCAGGCTCTATCAATTTTTAATATGGCTGCCAGTACTGGACATGTCATCAGCCTGGCAGTAGCTTGAGTGTTTGGTCCTGTCATGAAAGCCTGTTTTTTTTTTTTTTTTTTTTTTTTTTTTTTACAGATGTAAAAGCTTTGGTTTTGTCTGATTTGCTTCACACAGCAGTGACCTCACTGAGCTGATGTGAGGCCCCAGAGCTATACATCGAAGGAAGTCGTGACACTGAGGAAAGTGGTTTTACTGCTCCGCTGATTCTCTGAGATATTTTTTTACTTCTCTCTATGAATGCACATTGTTGCTAAGCAGTTGAAGTCCCTCTGCTCCCTGGCTGTAGTTTAATCCATTGCCTTGTGTCATTAGATTATGAAGTATTAAATCAAACAAAATAGAACCATGGGGATACATATAGATGGTTTTTACGTGTAAAATGGAACATTTGGTTTAGATGCATAGAGCTGTTTGAATGAGGGAAGTATTCTGATCGAATACTTAGTAGAATATAAATAAAGCCCCAGCAGAGTTTTATGGAAGTACTTTCAAGAAAAAGCAAACAAAAGTATATAAAAAAGTTAGCATTATGTAATGCTCCTTTTAAAGTGTTAAATAATTCATAATTGGATAATTTCAAGGCGGCATGGTCCAGGTAGTGCAAAGTCTAAGTACTTTATGTACTGTACAGTAAGTCAATTCAAAGTTGTCCAAACGTCCACTCCATCTGTATGTCTGTACCACTAAAGGTCAAGTCAGAAAATTGGGATTTTTAATTACTTGTAGTTGAGTAAGTGCACATTTTCTTTATCATGTTGTCCTCATAATTTTCCAGACATCTTTTCAAATCCCTGATATTTTTCTTACAGTATATCTCTACCCTCTGAGTTTATACAGCAGAGGAGTGGAAATTGTTAACCGACCAAGACAAATGCTTTTATGGATCTGATGGTGGCCTTCATGAAAAAAAAAAAAAAATATTGGTGTTCTGTTAAACTCTTGTCTCTTGCGCTGACCTCTCTCTTCCTATTGAGCAATACAATGAAATGTTTACAACACTGTATAACCCATGTGTATAAAGATACTGCCACAAGCTCATCCATTTCTGAGACAAATACATCTCTTGTGTGCAATGCCTTTTCTGTCCTTACAGTCAGCAATAAAGCTGAGGTCAGTGCCTTCTGATTTTGTTTGCTGGTTGGTTTATTGAGTTTTCAGATAACGGACCAAGAAAAGGTGTTTCATTAATCAAACCACTCCAATCTTAAAGATTCAGCAATGCTTCATGCATTTTAATGTATGTTTATATCATGAACGCATCTTACGGGCAGTGCTTAAGTTCAGTGGGTCCAATATGAGAAATCCAAACATCTGCGTTCTACAATGTGTACAATCTTCTAGTATTGAGTTTTCAGTCAAAGACCCAATACAAGCATTAACAGGAAGCCAGCGAACGGCGTATCGTCATTGACAACCACATGGTGAGTCCTTGTGCTAAAACACCTGGGCCACTGGAACATGTGATGACAGCAAAGACCCCTGGGGATTGCTGTTTCAGTCTATTGATGGGCTATATCAAAAAACTTAACTACATTTTTTCAAGGGGCAACATTTTTAGCAGTTTCTAAGCAACATTAATGCTGTTTTTATTAGCCTATATAAGTATGTACACATGATGAATCTATAAAGTCTAGAATTCCAGAAATATAATTATAGACTGTAGTCTTAAAATGCTATTAGGCTATGGTCACACATACAGTAAGTGAATGCTAAGGCGATGATCTGTACATGATCTGCATTTGCTAGTTGCTTGTTGAAGCTGCAGCTTTGCCAGTCAAATCCAGCAGTCCATACAAATAACAGAGGCGACTGTAAACATGCCATTATGCAGTTCTGTGCGCATGTGGCAGCTGCAGTTAGTTGGTGGTAACAGTAAATGCAGTTTAATACTACCGGTCACAGAATTTTTGGGGGCAGCAAAGCAAACTATTGTTTTTATAAAGAAGTGAGGCAAATAATTGGCCTTTTTCCATGATTCTGTGAGCAACCATGATCAGACTTCATGCTGCTCATGGCACAAGTCTGTGAACAGCAAAGGTGAAAGGAGTTTGTTATCTGGCTGAGAAGTTGGTGTGTGCAGTCTGTTGCCTGCAGCTCTGCATAACTGCTCACTGTGGCTGCTTCTTCTTGTTTCATTACTCCCTGCAAAATTTTTCAAACTGATCCGCTGTCAAAAAATGGCCGATGTTTTGTATATGTATTGATGTATATGCTATCGTAAGTGTGGTAAGGCAAGACTATTGTTTGGAACCGAACACCTGGAAAAAAGTAACAAAGCTAAAGCTAGAAAATCACAAGTAAAGAAAGAATGGTTGAATACTTAAGTCTTGAGTCATACATATTTGCATCTTCTGATGAGGACTGTCATTGACAAGACACCAAAACCTGAAAGTCTTAAAAAAACACTTTGAATAAGTTTCCAACAATATCCTCATTCTAAGATATTCTAAGATTTAGATTAAAAAAAAAAAAAAAAAAAATCTAAAATGTGATTTATGAGATAACAGTATTTCCCTGTCCAGCATCTAGTTATATCTAATAAATAAATAAAATAAATCTGTACTTATATATGCAAATAGAAGTTCTGCATTAGTACTATAATGCATAGTTGACGAGGAAAGAAACCATCCAATTTAAATGTAATACGTTTTTCCAGTCTAGAGGCCATTGTAAACTACATCATTAGAGATATATAGTACTGCTGGTTGGTTTATTGAGTATTAATGCCTTCTAATGAATCATGTTTGAATTAAAATGAGGATAGAACATTCTGTATTGATGTATTTTACCAAAAAATATAATTCATTGATGAATTCATGATTGAAAATTAAATGTATTTCTATGTACATTCACATATGTGTTTCATCTGCTCTATGTGCAAGACCACAACCTACAGCCTGTTTTGAAACAGTTGCATGCTCCAGTCCAAACAGTGCCAGCATTGGCCATATTGCCCATCAGTCTAGTCGGTCACAGTGTGTTGACTCATTGGCTGCAGCCTCATGCCATGTTTGTCATGCCAGGACCGAGAGGACAAACAGTCTGTTGTTGGCTGGTTGGATTGTTACTTCCACTGGCTGGGTCTTCCTGGTTTACCCAAAGGTCAGTGAACTGTCAGGGGGTAAGAGGGAGAACATGGAAGAGGTGATCTGACGGTGATGAATCACGTTTAGGAAGAAGGTCAGTTTGGGTTTCTTTGAAAAAAAAAAAAAAAAAAAAAAAAAAACTTGTCGCAGTATCACACACTCAAAACCTGCTTACATTCGGGGCACAGCTTTGGCCGCACCATGTCCAAACTACTTTTGGAAATAAGAGAGTGTCAGCTGTCATGATAGTCCAGTTTAAAAAAAAATCCTGCTGTGGCACCTTCAGGACAGACAAGTGCTTTAACTCCACAGGGACTATAAACCTCATGTTGAGAATGTATAACAGCGTCATGCACATTGCAAGTGAAAGCTGCACTTCTTTGAGCAGCTGCAGTCACACCATCACAGCCAGCAGCACAAAACTTTGCCATTTACCATTTAATGCCTGTGCATTATGGAGTCAGCATATGCTCTGCCCCTACACACACTTTAAAATCCCACGCATATACACACACACATACACACACACAGAGGCTACTCAGCAGGACATGTGCTGACACTTTTCCCTAGGGCTCAGTATGAACTGTATACTCTGCACATGCATATACACACAAATACATATATCACATTTACATTTAGCTGATGCTTTCATTTACATTGACTTACAATGAGCATGAGTACCCACACACACACACACACACACACACCCACACACACATGTGGACACTGACACAAAAAAACAGACACACACATAAAACAAATGGCCCCAGGGTGGGCCTGCTGCTTTCCCCTCAACGCTATCCTCTTTGTCCCTGGGTGGCACATCTGAGCTGACATGTCAGTGAGTTTGTGTGTCCTTGTGTGCAAGACAAACAATTGCACAAGTTAAGATTGTGTGTGTGTGTGTGTGTGTGTGTGTGTGTGCGTGAACAGGAAGGAAATGCTGCGGAGGGAAGTGGGATACAAAAATAGACCAGTTGGTTCACTGATACTTTTTGTTATTTTGGGTTCTTTCATGGAACTATTTGTGTGACAGTCAAAGGCAGATCTCTCACCTCCTGCACAATATCTGCTGGCGTCCGTTTTCCTGAAGTGTGATGCAGTGCGTCAGAAAAGTCTCAAACACAGAAGAGATTCAGCGATTAACTGTCCCTGTCTTGGAGTAACTTGTGTTTGCTCCGGTGTGAGTCCACAGTCAGTGGGTGACAGTCGTGTTTACCCAGCATACCGTCAAAGACTCTGGCTCTGCAGAGCAAAAGGGCAGTAGGGTGATGCAATTTATTGCAATACATTGTCACACGGCACAGGGCCTTTTATGCACTACAATGAAACATCAGTGATAATGAATACATTATACTGATGCGCAGGACTAGTAGTCAAACTAAAGTGGAAAATAAATGTTTTACCAGTCACGGCCTGGAGCTATTTCCTGAATAAATGATGAAAATCTCATTTTGTCGCATAGAAGCAGATCCAATCTATTTAATTATGATGACCAAATTAATGACAGTCTGAGATGAATTAGTTTATCTCTATTACATTTTAGTCTCATTTTGGCCTATTACAGTACTGTTGTAGAAGTATGGCATTTTAAGAAAAATTAAAGCGACAAGAGTTTCAGTCAATAAACACTAATCTTAAGCGTGCATTTATGATAATAACTAATTATCATATATTTATTTTACAAAATGTCCCAATTATATTCTAACACAAGGTTATTAAGTTGGGGGCTAATTTTGTAATCTCATTAAAGAGGAACTCTTTCAATTTTAGACAATTCAGTTTACCCATGAGGAGTACTATTGTGTGAAAACAGATTAGTAGGGAGCTTTGTCAAGTCACAAAAAACAACACCGATAAAGATGTCATCAGGATGAGATGCAAATACTTTAACAGAAAGCCACCTGCATCCCAAACTTGAATTGTGGAAATTGAAAGGTGTTGGCATTGAGGATGGCGAGGAAGATGCTAGTGTTGCAGTGTGGCAAATGTAAGGGGCCATCCATGCGAAGAACGATAAGAGTAACTCTAATTGTATTGTCTAGTAATCTTTGTAACTCGAGGGGTCACACCACAAGTACAACGACAACAGTGGAATCACTTTCAAAGTGATTTGATGAACGATATTGTAGTATTGAACTTAATGAGCACACCTGGAGCACGCAGTGCTTGGGCCCGTGTTTACAGGATGTTATCATTTCACTCACATCGTTAACGCTACTGTTGTAGTTATTATACTCGGTGTGAACGGCCCTTAAAAGTCGTCGCACTTGCATCAGTTCATCGGCTATCAGCTGTTTCATTGCCTGCCGGCGCGCTTCGTCACTGCAAGCCGACTGCTAGCGTCAAATCCTATTCAAACAGGTATGCAGGGTGACAGCTCTACAGATGCCCTCCCACCGGTGTTGTTTACTCCTGCAGCTCCCTCCCAAACTCTTGCCCACATGTTGAAAAACTTGCCAAATCTAACTGGATTTGCTATAAATAGTCATTTTACTTGACAGAAAAAGTACCTCCAAATGAAATCATGTTTAAAATGCAGCTCTCAGCGAGCACCACTTGTTACAGCAAATTATTGCTGTTATTAACATCAACTCAGCGGGCGTTTAACCTCTTGCTACACCGCAAACAATTTTTAAGCATGACTTTGAAACAAAGGGAAGAAAGAAAAACAAGGTAAGACCACACACAGTTAATTTGCTCCTGCCCGACTAAGACAAATGGAATTAATAACTCCAAGCAGGATTAAAGAGTAGAATTAACGGGACACCTGCACTGCGGTTCAGGGATATAGCGGTAAGTCTTGTGTGAATCAGTTAACTTCTA
Organism: Protonibea diacanthus; assembly: GCA_028641955.1. Classification (NCBI taxonomy): domain Eukaryota; kingdom Metazoa; phylum Chordata; class Actinopteri; family Sciaenidae; genus Protonibea; species Protonibea diacanthus. The sequence goes on along the minus strand of CM053977.1, from coordinate 14,400,514 downwards.
AAGAAGGAAACAGGAAAAGCACATAGCAGGCACCACTTTTCTGAGATACAGAGCTCTGTCCCATAAGATACCTGGAGGCTGTGCTCTCTGTTCCAAATGCATGTCAGTGAATCCACCATGAACTATTATCTATCCGCTATGTGGCTGTCCTAAGAGGACTAGTGGATTAGGGCCATTTATGATAGCACAGCTCCAATTTCACCCCCCACAAAACTTTTCTGTCAATCCCCTAAACTCACCCAAATCCAGTTTACTGACTCTCATATAAAATTGGAGAAGGAGTCTAGGGTGATATTAAAGGTACTAGCTGAGTATAATGTATCAATATATATTTATTAAAAAAGCTGGAGGGGGAAATTGAATCTTTCCGGTGTTGTATGCCAAGGGAGGCTGAATTAAAACCTCTCTCCATCAGCAACTAGCACTGTATGAAATCCACTGCATAATGGGGTGCAGCTGCAGAAAGAGTTTGAAACCTAAGTCGACATTACAAGGAGTGTAAACTGATGCTTCTCTGGAACATATTATATCTGTCTGTTGGCTGTCCTTCACAAAGAGTATCTAATTGGAGCCTGTGATTTAATATGAGATATTACATGTAAAAACATTTTCCAAATCCAGAATGGTGAGCATTACTGTGGGTCAAAAGATCAGCTTTCGGTAATTTAAGATCGAGGAAATTAATTTTTCCCTGTATTGTTGAAGACTCTTCAACAATCCAGGGCTAAACAAACTCCAACAGGGCATTATTCGTTGTAATTATGGTTAAATATAGCAAATACTGGCAGCAGTGAAACCCCCCATAATCACAGAAAACTGCTCCCTCCGGGGTGTAATGGGTTGTGAATTATTGTTATTGACACGTGTACTCACTGAAACATTTTCTTAAAGAAGTATGAAAGCATAACAATAAAGAAATATGGACAAAGCAGGGCTGTGTCTTATTGGCTGCCAGGTTACCACATGGGTTGCCACAGCAACCAATGTCACACTCATAACATGTAATTCATGGAAATTTATGGCAAGGCTGGAATTAATCTTCAGACAGTGATATTGCTTAGCTGAAATAACCGTCTGTATGAAGTCTATTCATTTCCAGATATTACCTGAAGTAATCAAGTAAACAGAATAAAACTGAAGTTTATACAAGCTAATCTGCTGGTTTAAATCATATAAATTGCTTGTGTGAGAGATGCATAAGTATAGCACTTCGAAAAGAAAGCATGTGAATTTAGGAAGCCATGAAAAAGTAGAAAAACAAGCCTTCAGCTGCTGACTGAGAAGGCATACTTGTGTACCGCACTCTACCTGGCTGTTACAGATCCCTCATGTTGAGCGATGATGGCTTAAATGATTAGAAACCCATCTCCCATATGTCACCAGTTACTGAAACTGACTCACAACCAGTTCACTGATTGGATAACGGGTGCAGGCCCGCCGCTGCGAGAAGCGAAGCGTATCATTGGGTGGGCCACCCCTATTAAGCGCAGGTCATCCAGATGAATGATTAAACAGGTGGAAGGATGCTCTGGCCAATCAGCAAACAATCAGCCTTTTAAATCGGTATTATGCAAATGAGGCATCACGAATGCATCAAAACAACCATGTGAAAATGACGCCTGGGGTGAACGCGGGGAGTTGTGTGCGTGCGTTCATGGTTCACACCGGTATAACTGTACGCACACAGTGGAAAGAAGTGGAAATAATAGGTATTGTATTTCAACCCCGAGTGCCACGGATTATTCTGCCTCACACAATGGGCAGTGCAGGCAGGGAGAGGGGGGTGAGTACATTCAAACAACGAATGGCAGATGATTTAGACTTCACAGAACCGAATCAGAAATAGCTGTTTCACCTTGTTTCAAGCCAGTGTGCTAAATTAAGCTAATCAGCTGCTAGCTGCAGCCGCATATTTAGGAACTGATGTACTGCTGAACCGTCTGTTAGGACTATATTATGTAACACTTTTTACATATGCATATTCAGAAGACAAAACCATGGCATATCTGCAATCATTTTAATGTTGGCCTTGAAATAACTGATACTGATCATATGGGGTTTGTTTACATCCTGCCTCATCATCTGCCTGCCAGTGCTGTTTTCCCTGTTGTTGTGCTGATGTTGCTGCAACCCCTGGCTTCAGCTATGTGAATGGTAAATGAAATGCAAATGAAGTATCAGGAACGATGGGCACTGAAAGTGCCAACAGGACCTGAAGTGTGGCTATAGAATGTTAGAGGTAAATGATCAGCTTTTATATGGTGCTTTGGTCATGATGATCCTTTAATCCAGGATTATTAAAAAAAACAAACAAACAAAAAAAACAATAAAATAAATAAAAGCTACAATGAATTCATTTTTTTTCCCCAAATTTTGACCATTTTGCAGGCTTACCATGTCTAATCTCTATAAACATTTACCTGCAGATGAATGCAAGCCATCTGCCAGCCAGGGACCAAGTAATATTGGTCAATCATGTTTGAGTTGGCTTTGGTTGCTTGCAGGTGAACAGAGAAAAAGAGGTGCACATTGGCCGAAAAGTGGTGGAGTCATATTCAGCCACACAAACTGGAGCCCTGGGAGCAGATAGGGGTTAGGTACTTTGCTCAAGGGCACCTTGGCAGGGCCCAGAAGGTGAACTGGCACCTCTCCAGCAACCAGTCCACCCTCCATACTTTGACCCATTCTGGACTTGAACCACCCCAATTCCCAAGCCAAATCCCTACAGACTGACCCAGTGACGCCTACATAGGTATATTCTCCATGGGTCCCTCTCTGCTCCACGGCTATTCATTTAAGTATCTTCGTTGGCACTGTAGAATATACTCAGTCCCCCTTTTCTCCCCAGTTCATTGTTGATCAGGTCACCCCGGATGAGAGCAAGAGCTGAAAACCAAGAGCTTAGATGAAATTACAAACTGGCACTTTGACAACTCAGATATGAAAAAGAAACAAAAAGAAAAGAAAGAAAGCCACAAAAAAGAGCCCTGTCCTTCTCTGCTGCAGCCTTTGGGCACAGCAAGTTCCCTTCTCTCCCTAAGAGAAGGCGCTGTGCTCTTGGCTGTTGCTCATGTTTGGTCAACTGATGCCTGTCTTACATTGTTGCCACATCATTAAAATCTTTCACAAAAGCTCCCTAAACACCGAGCAGGCCTCTAATCGCCTGCTGTCCTGGCAGCCATAGACCAGCGGGACAGTCTCACTCTGGGCATAAACACCAAAAGACACAAAAGGCATACAGCAGTGCACCTCCAACATACCCTGGCTCTATTAGACAATTAGCATTGCACTTTTTTGTTTTTGTGTTTAGTTCTTGTTGTCGTCTCTTTAGGTCTCTGCAGAGCTAATCGTCACATACATTACTTGGCTACAATTTAAACACTTCAAGCAACCAAAACAGATGAAGTAGAGAGTGCTTTGAGGACCAACAATGAGGAGATGTGCTCAAAACTGAGCAGCATAATAGGAATATTTCTGAACTTGAATTTACTACCCAGTAATAGAAATTAAAAGGGTAAGCTATTTTGCCCGTTCAAAACATTTTCCTACATTCACAGGACCCAATTCAAATCATTTATACAAATGAAGGACGTATGTATAAAATGTTGCGTGGTGTGCCTTTATTTCATCTGTATTTATTCAAGGGTCTGCTGACCTGCATGCTCCTTTTCAGCGAAAATCCATGTAGAAAATCTTCCCATTCAGCTCTTTCAGTACTAAATGAAATACTTGAAAGGCCAAGTACCACTTAATGGATGCGATTTTCGAATGAGTTCCAGTAGTTATTTAAGTAACACAATCAGTATAGTACATTGTTTACTACTGGAAACTCTGAATCTTAAAATGTTCAGCTTAAATTGACAACGTCTAATCTATAACTTTTTTTTTTTTTTTTACCTCTATCAGCAGTAAATTGGCAGGTCACTGGCAGTGGTTACAGCAATCATCAACTGAAACAAAAGAAACTTCAAAATAGACAAAGTCAGAACAGACTAGGGACATATTCGTGGCTAATGATACAACTCAAATATCTGACGATAAACTAATACATTATGTTGTGAAACTGATTTGGCAGTCTTTTGCTTGAGAAACAAATATGGTTCAGACAGCGAGTATGTTCTTCGGGGGGGGGAGGGAGGGGTCTTTAAATTTCTTCTGGTTCCACCTCCAAAGTCTGTCATGAGCTCCTGCATGTGTCCCACCTACTCGGCGCTGCAAGGGCTGCCATATGCTTTTTGACTCTGTCTAGGTTTATGTTTTTGTTGTTGTTTTCGTACACTGCGGTATTTATATTTTGTTTGCCCACCATATCCTGCCCCCCACGGACACCTTGGCCTGTTGTGTGGGGTTTCCATGCCAACTCTCACTCCAGGCAGCAGCCCTAATTGGCCAACAACTATATCACAGTGAGAAAAATGAGAAAGAAATATATGCAAGACTAATAACAACAAAAGTTATTTATCCACGTATTTTGCCTTCAGACACAAATCAAGACTCTGCGTACAGATATGAAGTGACTTAACGATCATTTATTTTTTCATTTCTCACATATTGTATCTCAATTGGCTTATTCTTCATTTTTCCATGTCTTGTGGCTTCACTATTTTATTTATCAGACTATGTACAGTATGTGTGTGTGTGTTGTGTGTATGTGTGTAACTCCATGCACATTGATCTACTTAGCATACCCCTTGAATGGAAGCTGCTATCCCATCTACTTCACTGTGCACAATGCTAACCTTGATGGCATCAACTCCAACTAAAATCAGATCCAGCATCTCCTTGCACAAACTAATTAATTGCATTTATGAGAGTTATTAAAACTAAGTCCATTTTGGGACAGAATTGTCTACCATGTTTGATCACTCCACAGCAGCGAAACGCAGGCTACATACTCATTATGCCTACTTGGCACGCCTCCAGGGTAGGAATAGTGTGCGTTTGTGTGTGTGTGTGTGAGCAATTCCTGTGAATGCAGTTTCCTTGAAGACTTATTGTCATTGCCATGCTATTTTCTCCCAGACACTCTGCACTTACTATTATTGTCATAATTATTATTGTTGTTGTTTAATATTTTTACTCTCTTACAAAATAAATGTTATTCGAATGATCCTATATCAGAGCAAACAGACCCCTAAAAACCTATTAATTAAGCTGTCCATTGATGTGCTGTAGATGCAGTAATTACAATTACATTGGCTAAGATCGACAATGGCAGGACACATTTGCACACGCCCAACTCTTGTTTGTCACTGTCAGATTGATCTCAGCCATACATAGATCAGCTATAGTGCATTGTCAGGACCAATTAAGGAAGGGTCACAGAAACCTTCTGGTGATGAGTCAGTTGGGATCAATGGGAGCGAGCACACGGACAAATCTTATCGGATCACACTTCTGTGGTAGGTTCTTGGTTTGTTGTTCCAGTTTGTCCTGGGTTTGATGCCGATTCAGGCCACATGAAAAAAAGGTGGGCCAATTGGAAGACAAGGAGGAAAAACAAAGGAAAATGAAAAAACATGGCAAACGCTAGTAAAAGACGGTCTTTAGCCAGGGAGAAAGATAAAAAATGAAAAGTTTATTAAAGCGAAACAACTGTAAAAAGGAGATCAGATTCTTTGTATCATCTGTTCATCCCCCTTTCTAGCAGACACCGCGTACGAGATTGCACAGATTCAATTTTGGTGACAATTTTAGAGAATAATGTAACACTCAAGATGCTATAGTCTCATGTGAAAACAGGGTTTCTTGATTAAATCAGGGACTATAATGTACTGTAATAATATTGGCATGCAGCAACATGTCAACAATTGCCTTGCTGAGTGAGGATGTACAACAGGAACAAAAGAGCGAAATAAAAGAGAGGATGAGAAGTGAAGGGAAGACTGTTGAATTTAAAATGAAACATGCTGATAATCTGCTGGCTGCTGAGACAATGTTTCAACGGAGACTTTGGCTTTTTGCAAACAGAGCAAAACGACAGACCAGAACAGCTATGAAACAGAAACACAGTGATAGGAGCAAGCCGAGAAGAGTGGAAGAAGGTGGGGAATTCAAAGTCAGCACACCGGTAATCTCCTCGGTGATGTGCTGTTGTTATGAGCCGGGACCATATTCCTTTGACAGAGCAGACGAATAACAGAAACACGGAAGAGGAGACAAAGACGACGGTGCAAAATAAAAGGAAAAGAGAAAGATGGCTCAAGTTCAAAGTGAAATGGATGGATAGAGATATTAAGAGAAGCCTTCAGTATCTCTCCTCATCTGTCCCGTCTTTGCATTTTACTGTTTTTTAATCCCTGTCTTGCTCATCATCCCTGTCTCCTTTCTCTTGTTCTGTTCTAAAATACTTATACATTACTAAACAGGCTCAGAATAAAATCCCTTTCTTCTCCTTCCCTGCCTCCCACCCATTTTACGTCTGTCTCAACATTAGGGGGTGCGTTGGCTGCATAAAATCCTTCTTTTTATCCTTTTGAGTCATCTGTTTTGATGTGCTCCGAGGTCGCCAAAATGGCTATGCATGTGCCTTCTACCTAACCACCACCAACCTCCTCCCTCTGACTCCTCCATCGCTCCCTCCTCACCGATGCACAAATGTTCCTTCGTCTCTCCAGTTTTTTTTTTCTTTTTGTGCCTCCATCACCATCAATCCCAGCTGTTGGCAGCTCATCCTATGATCATGAGGCAGAGCTAAATAGGCAGTGCCGGTGTGTTGGTTAATGGTGTCGTGGTGAGATGGGTTTTATATGGCGGGGGTGGAGGACAAGAGGAAGCCTACGGGCTGACGGACAATTTGGCTCATTTAGGTGCATCAGATTCTTTCACAGGGATATGATGAGCCTGTGCAATAGATAAGTGACTGTATGTTATGTATTTGGGATGTTCTCATGGCACCGAGGGAGAAGCCTTATAACGACTGTGTGGTAGCCATTGCTGTGTCCCCATTTTAATTCACACATACTGTGTATGATAATTATTCCCACACAATCAACAGTGCCTTCATAACGCCACAGAAGAACAACCAAGAAGCCGTTAAGATGCGAGGCTCGTAACGCACCATTAAAGCACAATGCTTCAATTTGCAACGTCTAAACAACTCAGATAAAGGACAGTTATCACACGCGGTGATGTTTTCAGTCCTCGATTAATGGTTTGTAGAAAATGGATCCACTGGAATAATTGCTCAGTGCTCAAGACAATGGCAATAATGTTTTTTTTTTTCTTATGCTTTAAGAAAACCAGTACATTTCACAAATAAAGAATCTTTGGCTGCCTCTTTGCACCTCTCAGGAAGAATTTCCAAGATTTTCCAAATAAGTGCATGATGTTAATAGAGCTGATGGGCCATAACCTCACATAACATTACATTTTTACGTAACACTGTTACACTGCTAATATAGTTTGCTTGTTGACTGGGCAAAAGAAGTTAAAAAAGAAAGGGAAAAAAAATACAGAGGCAACTTGGACTTGGACTTAAATGGCACTAACTAATAAACTGATTCTTTTTTGAGTACAATATATACCGGCGTTTGCACTTATATTGTTTCCTGGAAATAGCCACAGCACTGCTGCGTTGCGTGTCCCCCAATTTCCACCAGGCGCGGATGCGCCATGTTGCGTGTACGCCGCCATCACCACAGCAACACGTGGCCACTGCAGTCCGTTTTAGAAGCATCCCAGAAATGGGCCTCTGCACGGCTCCGCGTGGAATACGTGTAGAGTCGCGTAGAGGACGGTCCAAAACAGTGTCACGGCTGTGATGTGACAGAGACGTGCCTGGTGGGGTTTCGGGGTAAGCAGTGAATCACTCACACATTTCCACCTCACTGGTGCTTACTGTAGCTGCATGCTCTGGTGCCCTACACATACTCACTGCACTAACACTTCCCCTACGTCCAGCAGACCCTAATTTACCTGCTTCTTTGAGGGGTTTTGGCCTCTCTTAGTTTAGTCTTCAGCAAATGAAGTACATTTAACATTTGGATTGTGGTCAAGTGACTGACTTGGCCAGTTTAGACTGCACTGTTTGTCCATAAAAAATGCTTACCTTGTCTGTATGTTCACTGTCCTCCTGCACTGTTCTGAAATTGGGGGACTATGTATAAAAAAGCCACATATTCTACACTGTTAAGCCAGTGTGAATGATGCAACATTGAAACTGGATATTCATGAGAAACCTTAAAGTCAGCCACTTAATCTGCAGTCAATTATTCACCACTAATGGTCCATTAATATAGACAAAACTGTAAAAAATATGCCATTGTCATGCACACCTTTTCCCCCTTGCTTGATTCTTATTTACCCATTTTTCATCCGTTTTTCTTGCAGTACTTTGTTCAGCCATTTTTCCTTCAACATCTTAGGAGCTATGCTGCTCAAAGGACAGCTGGTTGCGAGGAAAGCTTTGGTCATAGCCATGTTTGTTTTAGTTGTTTTTGATTTGATGGATGGACACTTCTTTCGCACTGCAGCTGACGTGTTGCTTCTGGTGTGAATTCAGAGGCCGGTCTTACCTAGTTGTATTCCAGCTTATCTTTATTCAGGCTGACTAAGCATGCTTACTCATTTGCAAGTGGTGAGTGAACATTTCCACCAGAGCTATTGGCTAGATTAAACGTCTCTCAGAGGAAATTTTTAATAGATTTATTTTCCCCAAGCTGATTTTCCCCACATCATGTTTTTGTTTAAATGATAAGTGAGCCTGTTTGTTTGTGTGCGCGGACAAGCTTGTCATCGATCGGGGGTGACAAAGACGGGCTCAGTGTTGCATCTGCGTGTGCTCCTGTTAAACAGCACGTGGTTGTGACTTTGTCCCCACTGACAAACCAGTCAACTAGCATGGAGCTGTCGGGCTGAAGGAATTTCAACAGGCGGGTTAGAGTCGTGCACTGTGGGTAGTGGCAGTAACAGTGGGTTCTGGCTGTGTGGCGGTCATCCGAATGTCAGCCACACGCCCACTCAGACAAAGACAACAGGAGATTGGACGGTACGAACATGCGACGAGAAGAGAGTCGGAACGAACGGGAGAGAGACGGGATGCGGAAGGGCGTGGGAGAAGAGGAGAAGAAATGGCCATTAGGAGAAAAAAAAAAAAAAAGTCATGAGACTGGAGGCAGATGAGAGAAACAGTGAAGAGAAGCACAACTCAGGCTTAGATGAAAGAGAAGGAGAGATAGTCAAGGCCAGCAGGGAGGGGAAGAAAGCAGTTAGGATGCACATTAAAGAGATATAATTTGGTTTGCAGTGAGCAAAAGAGAAAATGTGGAGGAAAAAAAATGAGAGAAAATGAGAGAAAGAGACTATGCGGTTGCCAGGGACAACAGATTAATGGGAAACATGCAGTCACCCACTCAACCCCCCCACCACCACCAGCACCACCACCGCCGCCACCACCCTCCTCGCTTTGTGGATCTACGTTTGATCCTCCTTCACCTTTAAAGTCTCCCTCCACTGCTCCTCCTCCTCCTCCTCCTCCTCAAAGCATCGCCTGTTATCTGTTAATGCTCTCATTCTCCTTCCCTACCTGCATTTATGTGTGAGCTCATACTGTCTATGCGTTCCTGAAAGTGTGTGTGTGTGTGTGTGTGCGCGTGTGTGTTTGTCCTCTTTCTCATCTTACACAGTCCGTCTACCTGTACCTCCACTCACTGCCAAATCTCTGCCGTAGCTGCTCTCTCACTCTCTTACATACTAACCACTAACCTCCTCTTCCTCCTCTTACTTCCCTCTCTCTCATTAGCTCTGTATGTACCATTTTCCTCTTTCTTCAAAGTGAACTCAAGGGAGTGGAGGGAACTTAAAACATAATTCTGGTTTACTGCAACATGGGCACTATATTTGTAGTATTGGCCAGCATTCTTATATTAATATTGCAACATCACTGAAAAGACGGGGCTGAAACGTGAGTAGTCAGATTAACTGGGCTGTAAACAAACCCTTCATTGGCTGTACTCATTTGGAAAATGAGCGTTAATGGTAATACAAGTCAGAGTTGTCCATGGACTCCATTATAAACATCCATCATTGTGTATAGAACAAATGTGTGGTTCAACTTTGACCCCCCCTGTATACAGTAGCTACTTCTTTACAGTAGCTATGGCATACAGGTTAAATGTTCAGTAAGGGTTTAGTGGCAGGGCTAAGGAGGATAATATAATAATAATATTCTCCCGTTAGTATGCACAGCAGAAGTGAGGACAAGGTCTCATATTACTCTGTTTGTGCAGTTCACAAATCACAAAAAAAGACTCTCTTGATCTCTTTACCTCTATTTTTTTTCTCGCCAAACGTACGAGTAAGCCTAGAGACGGAGATTGAAACGGTGATGAGGGGTGGGGAGGTTGGGATTGGGTATGCACCTGAAAACAAAAGTATTTGGCCTGTACGGTTAGACAGTAACTTAGCCACGCCTAGACACACAGATCACATGAATGCACAATCAGTATTCAATATTAAAATTCAGCCTTCATTATTATACTGAACACTTAATATATCTTTGGAGTCCTGTGAATTCCCTAGGTAACCATTTTGCACAGATTAATGCACACGGCAAAACATTTCTACGATTCAACTAAAATGTCAATTTTGGATAATTGGACCAAAGAGATTTTTCTTTCCGGCGGCCTCACAGGCTTTGTGTCACCAAATGAAAAAAACATAAGGATCCAGCTCACATTATGCCAGTTCATTATCAGTTTTTTAGAAGTTTAGTAGATGCTCCCACTCTGAGCCACGTAACAGCCAATTAGTGTTTTAAATACAGAACCCACTCATTTGATTTGATTTGATTCGCTGACAGACTATACAAAAAAAAAAAAAGTTTTAGAACTGTGAGTTGAATTTGTTATAAAAAGAAACTAAGTTATTTGTTTTTTCCAACATTTGGTCGCCGGATGTGGCTGAACTTAAATTATTCTTTGTTTGTGCCATTTGGATTTGCGCAGGCACAGACCATTGCTATTTTGCATATATGAGGACTTAACGCCTCATCTCTTCTTGGTAAATTATTTATTAGCTCTCTGTGTCAATCCATCTCCGTCTAACAGGCAGCCTTCACTTCTTAAGTCTCCAACTCTTCATTCATCCCCGGACTTCATTTACCTTTTCCCCTCTTGTCCTTCACTGTCCACCCTCCCTTCCTTCCCTGCCATATCTCACTACTTCTCTCCTTCTCTTGCTTGATGGATTATGGCCTCAAGCTTACTGTTGGGCACTGCAGTGGATCAAAACATAATTTTCGCCCATTTATTTTGGCCCGAATCTACACTGGCTACTCACTCCTCTGCTCTTGTTCAGAGAAAGCTGGCCTGGCTTTCAAATAATATCCTTTCCGTGTCACCTTTCTCTCTTCTCTCACTTATTAACAACCTCTTTTAATTTGCTGTTTAAAACACTTCCTCTCATGCCTGGGCCTTGATAAAGCTTCTTTTGTTGTTCAGTTCAGTTCCTTTCTGTGTTTTCAGTGAAACCAAAGCCATGAAGTCATTTTCTCTATCACTCACTAGATTTTTTTTCTTTGCCACCTCCCACCCTGTGCTTTCATATTTATGCCACCTCCACACATTCTCGAGACCATCACGAGGTTACAGTCAGTCACCTCCTGTTTCTGACATTTAACTTTATTCTCTGCATCTGCCAACCCGTCCTCCCTCTTTTTTTCTTTCATTTTTCTCTCAATAACACACACGTTCCCTTCGACCCTCTCTGATCTAACCTTTACCTAAAGCCAGAGGATTCACACGCAGATGAAGAAAAAAGATCTTCAGCCCTGTTCTCTCTTGAAACCACTTAATATCTCTCAAATGCTGCCATGGCCCCGCCCCCTTTTATACCAACCGGGTTGGCGCTGACCCGTGTCGATGTGCTCTGACATTTGAGGTGGCCAAGTGCATTTCTTCTTTCTTTGCCCAGATACATGTTTGTGTGTGTGTGTGAATCATGTATATTTGTTCTTCTGGAAGGTAATTGTCTCCTGGGATGTATTTGTCATTTAATTTGAAGAACTCTTTGCATTCTGATTGAAAAGTCAAAAGTCCCATGTCATAGTATAAGTGGAGTCAGCTTGATTGTCCAAGAGAAGTCTCAGGCACGCATACTGCCTTGCAAGTGCCTTGGCTGGAGAGCAAATGCAGATGTGTGAGGAAGACCTCGAAGACCTTTTTTCGGCTTATTCAGTCAGTGAGTTTTACAGTAATGAGCATGACGATATCTTTGCACATCGTGGTGAACTGGATATCACATACAGTGTAAGCTAAAGGCAGGATTTGTTCTGATTACACCTACTGGTCCATTTCATTGAATTACAGTGCGGTCTTTAATTAGAAAACATTTTTTTTTTCTTTAATTTAGTACAGATAGGTTTCAGTGCAGAGATATACACACAGGTGAAGTTCAGTTCACTTGACATGGTTGTTGCTGGTGTCCTTCAAACACAGTTTCCCCTCTGTTAATCAGAATTTACTGCACATATTGCAGCTTAATTGTACAAAAGAACATATTACAATTGATGTCCCCTCTGGCATGGTTGAAATAATCTGTGGCATTCTCACATGATTATACAGGGGGGCTATGGGCAATGTTGCTGTAATCATAGGCTATCTGCTGTGAGTGTTGTCCACTTTCTGAGATATGTGTAGTTTAATGTGCTTCTTTTTCACTGTCAGAAAATCTGGAAGTGTTGATGGAAATACTAAATTCTATAGACCTCCTATAGGTGGCACATATAATGGTTGATGGTTATAGGCGCCTCCTCTTTGTAGGTTTCAATAATCCTAAAGTCTGTCTCTGCTTAAAATTAGAAAGCAGTGAATTTATCTAAAAGGTGAAGCTGTCTTCTCTGCCTGTTTATCAGTCAAACACAGATACAGTACCTGCATACATAATCAGACACAATCTGCTTATAATCTGGTATGGAATTTGCTAATAAATATTAGGAAGTATTGGACCAAACAAAATTTTTCAATCAGGAAAAGGTCACTGGGTATGTGCACTGAATCAAGCCTGTCTGGTTAATTTAAGTTTGCATTGATTTGATCTTTATCTACATCTCCTGCTTACTAAAAAGTAATTTCAAGTTTTATTAACACCTTGTTGCCTCTCTTTTCTCCTTTAGCTCTGCTTCTGAGATTTCTTGCTTTGGCCGGTGGAGAAAGAACCGTTTGCTGGGACAACATCTGTTTCCCTGCTTGAGTGGACAGAGGGGAATCAGATCCAATTCAACCACAGCACACACAGATGGACAAGACCACAGTTTTAACACCTTCTGGAAAAATATAGCTGAAGATTCATCATTTAAAAGGACACATCCTTGATACACCTAAAGATCTTCGTTGTCACATATTCAAATTCAGTCCCCGGCAGTCTCAGCTGACGCTCAACCCAGTCGGTCCTCGAACGGGCAGGACTTCTCTCCCTTCCTCTTTCTGGTGTTCAGTTAATCTACTAAAGTAGAGGTGAGTGAGTCATTTCACACTGTTCTCTCCAGTATAAAAACCCTTTATATTCTAGTGCAGACCAGCTGTCATTTTGACTCCTATTTTATTCTAGTGAGGCATGGTGTTTCTAATAAGTCCAGTGCTTTGGGCTTGGTTTGACAGGGCAGCCAGCCTTAGCTGATGGCTCACCCACTGAAGCTCTTTTCAGCAAGAGCACTTGACAGTGCCCAGTGGCATTTCAGCGTGAAAAGCAGTGGTATTTGAAGGTTTTTTTTTATTTTTTTATTTTTTTATTAAATGGTGCGACCAATTCTGGCTAAACTAGCCTGGCTGGCAAAGCGGGATGCCTGTTACCATAGCAGCAGGTGCTGATCCGTATGCATGACTGGAATGTGATTTTGGGAAGGTGTTCTGAACTGTGCTGAGGAAGAAAAAGCTGTTGAAGACTTCTTAGACTGAATATATTTCTTGGATCTGTCATTTTTGTGGAAACAGATCTGCAGCTTTGACTCAGTGTCAAGGTCAAGTTGAAGTTTTTACGCTGCCATTATGCACAATGATGAAATTTGCTGACATTTAGAGGAAACAACAGCATCATACTGTATTTTAGCAGCAACTGATAAACTGTAGTTATTTTGGCTTTACTCGAGCATCCTCCGCGTCCTCTACAATTCTGTCCCACTTTTGGTATCATGAAAGCGTTCTTGTTTTGAAGACGTTACTGGGTTAAAATCTTTCATCGCAAATGTAGGCCCTGTCCTAGTTCTACAGGGAGGAAAGCGGGCTGCATTATTCTGCTGTAATTTGTTTTCTTTTTGTTTGTTTTTTTTAATGGATCATGAATAAATCGGTCATTGCAGTATCCTTTAATTATATTGTAGAGTTGCTATTTAGCACTAAACTCAAACATAAGATAAAAATCATATACAGACTTCAGTGCATGCAGTGTTTCAATTCAACTCAAGAGCTTACAACGTGGAAAATTATTGGCTGTGTATTTCATAGACCTCATAGATGTTAAAAACTCCAATCATGACATCCTGAGCACCCAAACAAAGGGACAATTTCCAATTTTCAAAAAGTGCATATACCTCATTTAACCAAGATTCAAAACACAAACCTTTTGGTGTTGAATTAGACTACAGACGACCTCTGTGCGCCACTTGCCTCTTCTGTATGGACATGGTTTGAGAACAGTCACAATGCAGACAATCTGCTATGCTTTTAATGATGCTAGAAGTATATAATGTACAATGACAATTACCTACAGATCATTCTGTCCGCATGCTATGTACTGTAAAGTGCGCATTTGCAGTTGCTCACATTTGACTTAAAAGTATCAAGTATTACGCTCAATCAGTCCCCCCACACTCATTTTGGTTAAAAGAGGAACACATTTTGATAAACAACTCTTTTGGTGTGAAGTATTCAATGGTTCTGAGATGAGATTTACATTTTCAGTATATTTATATATACTTCTTTTGAGTTTTTGAGTTTCTGTTGCGTTGGTACAACAATATCATTTTTTAAAAGGTCGTCCTACGTGTTTGCTTAGCAATATGGTAAACACATATTAAATCAAATTAGTTAGAGCTTTAGTTATTATGTGAAACTGCAGCTTCTAATTTACATTTTAAAAGTTAAAAAGACACCTACAAAAGCTCCATGAGACTGAAAAAAAAAATACTTTGTCTCTTTCTTTCTCAGACAGCTTATCTGCTAAGAACCTTCTGGTCCATTTTGAATTTCCATATTCTCTGTCATATAATGAATGCCTTCTTAAATTAACTGTTTAAAAACATGTTAAGATCGAAACACTTCAGACTCCTGCAGGTAACACCTTTTTGCCTGTACATTTTTTAACAATGTACTGTAAAATCTTTTTGATCTTTCGATTAGAATGATACAAGGACTCAATATGCCGCCTCATGCCATGTTCAACGACAAACTGTCAACAGATTTCTCTTGGATCTTTTTCATCGGGTTTTGGTGTAAATGGATTGAGGTGCTTGCAATTGTGGAACTCTGAGATACATTTCAAGTCTCTTCAGAGTGCTGAAATGTGTTTTCATTTGCTGATAGGGGTATGGTCGCAACTAGGAGAAGCGTAATAAAGACCTTCCATACCAACATGGCCAGCTGCACGTTTAAACCCTCTCCATACTGATCATCTGCCTCATGCACTTTTTGAGAAATCAGAATAAGTTTATGCAGTAAGTAAGTGCAGTATGGCTATTTAAAACTCAGTTAAGACCAACAATTCACAATGAGACGAGCGGAAACTTGCAACTACTTGCAATTTGTCGGTCTGCAGCATTCTGAAAGCTGACAGTTTACAGTGATATGACTAGATGAGAGTATATCATCTCCATAGCAACAACTCTTTGTACTTCTGTTATAACTGCCTTTTTTTTTTATCTTGTTATAATTTGCAGTGTCTGAACATGAATGAGTCATAGTCATAGTGAGTTACTTGGTACTGCTGCATTTCCAGTATTGATGGAACAGCTAAAGAACATAAAAGATAAGAGGAATTTACAAAGTGAATCCAGCAAAGAGCTGATGAAGCAAACTGTAGGTTCAAGCATTTTACTGCTGGGTTTGGGCATTGCTTTTGCAAGGCTATTTATTTATCATTAAGGGGATTCTTTCTCTCCTTTGCCCAAAACGACCAGCTGATTGACTTCACTACCACTGGCTGTTGAAAGAGGTGATGTGCATCACATTCTGAAGCCAACCACTGGCAATGTGACAACCTGAGTCAGGTGACATCAGCTGACTTGAGTCACATCGAGAGGGGCCCGTGTTACAGATGCCCCCTGCAAAGTTCCAAAACTGTTTTGTCTCACAGTGAATCTTTGGTCTAAACTGGGCTTAGTCAGGTGTGGTTCATGGTTAAAACGTGTTGCTATAAATTCCTAAATACAGAGAGGAGGGGGGGCTCACTCTAGCCGCTGGAACTTGGCAGGCAGTTGGCTGGAAGTCGGCTGGAAGACGGCTGCCATTCAGCTGGCTTTCGGCTTGAAGGGGAACTTTTGAGTTGCTACTACTGTAAGCCCTGGTTTTAACATGTGAGTGATGGTGGGACTTGACATGGAAGAGTTGGCACCTAATATAATGGGCCTTCAAGCTGTAAAACTGTTGCTTGGCAAGTGACAACAAAAATGGGTTTCACATCGTTCTTATGAAGTCAGATTTTCTACCACAAAGTCATGAATCAAAAGTTGTTCTTAACGTCACAAAAAGGAATCTCACTTGAATCTTTTGACATATTTACGAACAAGTAATTTAGTTTTGTCCCAAGGGGTCTCTCAATGTTTCACACAGCTCTGAATGTTACTTGGCCATAAAATTGTGCCCATTTTACCTCAGTCAATGAGATTTTTCTGCCTGAGCTACTCTGCCTCTTAGAAATGTTGCTGTGACAAAAACATCCCCAGTTCTTTATTTTAAGAGGTTGTTAAAATATGTTGGTTGAACATTGCACTTTAGACAGACTAAACACGACAGGAGTTTGCATTTACATGAGCTATTTTTTTATTGCTCTGTTGGTAGTTGGCATCTTCTTGACTGTGGTGTTAACTGCAGTTCACAGTATTCTGCTTTAGTTTACAACGGGCGTATTTTTTTTCCCCATCATCGTACTCTCTGTTGTAATTTGTGCGCTCTGCAGAACTGAAAACATATGAAAGTGCATATTTCATATAGCAACTGTAATGAAGCCAGTCGTGGAGCTTGTACCGGCTCCCTGGGAAGCATATGAATCTATTTTATGTTTTTGAACTCCTGCATAATTTCGTTCACACAGCCAGCCATACCTATAACTTTTGGTGTACCTCCAGCTTTTTTTTGTCACTTCCTGCATAACAGATTGTAGCAGCATTGCATTTATAAATCAATCCCTGTTGAGTGACCCTGCTTTATGGCACCCTGTTTAAGTTGTAAAACATTTACTAAAATCAGATTGTCTTGCCTTGTGTGTGATTCTATAGTAGTATAATTCATTTCATTAGACTCTCTAGCTTGTTCAGTTCAACTAGCAAAAATCAGTCCTCATACACCAGAGAGTCATTTGAATGACGCACATGAGGCATTTGGGTGTTTTAATGTATCATATGAATATTATAACAACATGTATCCTTATAATGTTGGTCATTATCCCAATGAAGGCTGAGATTTACTGCCTCATTAACTTGAATGGGACTATTTTGTGTCAAAGACATCTGGCATAGGCAATAAATTTACTGAAATTTCTTTCACTGGAAAAAAGCAAAACTTAATCGGTCAGTTTTCCTCATCAGAAGTGGCTAATGGTGTGGCTCAGCTCATACGTATGTGAACTGCAGGGCAGAGGAGTGTGATCTGCTCTATCTTTTTTAGTATGCAGCGTGTTGGTGTGATCCTGACGTGACTTGATTAAATGGTTTATCCTCCCAGAGCCGGAGGTTGGTTTACTCAGTGTTCACCTTGAGCTGCACACAACACATCACCATTCATCTGTCTCATCAGTGTGTGTGTGCATGTGCTACGTCTGGATGCATTTACATTGACTGTAGGCTAACCGGAAGAATTGGGTTGGAATGTATGTGTGTGTCAAGGTGAGTGCATGGCTGGCTGCGAGACTGAGCTTTGTGAGTGTGAATGTGTGTGTGCGCGTGAAGAAAGTGTCCTTGGTGTTCACAGTATATCTCTCTCGGTGTGTGAGGGGATAAATATGGGTTTGTTTGTGCTGAATGTGTGAACCTACAGTCGGTTTGTGAGGTCTGTGTTTGTGCGAGACAGCACGATGGACTAGCGTGCGTATTGGTGCGAGACCACTTTGGTTTTATTATGCGTAAAAGCCACAGAGACTGCAGTTATCTGTGAGTGTGCGTGTGTGGGCAAATGTGTGTGAGAGAAAGAAGTCAAGACCACCTCCCAACGCCTTGCTGTTCACTTCACATCCTCCTGATCACCATGGTGATGATTTGGGGAGAAATAACTGGAGTTTTTGATAAGCACTATGAGTGTGTGCACATGTACATGCTTTTGTGCATTATTGCAACCTCTAGAGCATTTTACACCTTTCCACTTACTTAATAAGCCACTTTCTCTCAGATTTTTCATTCGGCCTCATTTTGAGTAATACATCTTAATTGCCAGCGTAGATTGATGCGTCTTTAAGTGCTACTGTTTGTCTCAAGTTGAATGATAGCTTTGATAGCTTTAGGAACCTTTGGTCTGAGTGATATAATGTCACTGAAGGACGGCTGGGAATCTCTGAGTTATAGATCGAGAAGTTGAATGTAGGTCTTTGAGTCCCTTGGGTAATGCATCTTCACTTCCCTGATAGATTAACAAATCAGCTAATTTGACTAACAAATCAATCAAAGCAGTGAAGAATTGCATCCACTTAATTGGAACAGGCTTTAGATCTCGGCACAACTTAAGAACAAAGGCTATAAAATAGATGTAATCGTGCTACTTTCTCTCTGTGCCTTTGAATCTCTGTTATTTTATTTCTTTGTACCTGTATGTGTGTGCGTGTGTGTGTGTGTGTGTACTGGTTACACTCCTTCATTCATCACTGACTGCTTCTAATGTTGGTGGTACATCATTTTAAGCTTATCTACTGTTACAATCGTTGCAAGTCAGACTGAATAAAAGCAGCTACTAAACGTATAAGCTGCAAATTTTGTGGGTGTGTGTGCGTTTGCTTTAAAAGCCCGTGTTTGGAGAATTGTGGCGCAGGATTTGACTAGGCATGCTCAACATTAAACCCCCCAGGAGGTCGCACTAATCTGTTTCATCACCTTCTCATCTCACCATCCCTCAATCCATCCAATATTTCTTTCCCACTCTTCCTCTCCATTCTGCCGGTCTGGAGTGCCAGCTTCTACCATGGGCGTTCGAACACAGGGAGGGGCTATGGATGGCTGCCAAACACTCCCCACGCAACCTTACCGCAACGCGCACACATAGACACACTTGACATGAGCCAAATTTCATCAGGAGGCTCTGCTCGCTTGGCTACCTCTCTCTTGTTGCCCCTTCACCTGGGATGTTCCCTTTTCCTCTGGACCCTTGTGGCGAGGTCCAGGTGGAACCGGGAGGCTACAGTTCAGCCACCATGCAATCGACCCACACATCCTGGGTACCCTCCTGCCATGTGGAGTGCCTACTGGGATGGAGGTAAGGCGGTACAGAGGGAAGAAGAGCAGTGTGCATTAGCCATGCTAATCTCATTAGAGCTGCCGTGATTGAATCCTGTAGGAATCTGCTGCCGTTGCCAAGAGAAACCAAGTAGCTTGTATATTATTAAAGGGTCTGCTCTTTCACAGGGGATGTAGAGGTTGGGGAAGGGAATAGAGAGACAGAGAGGGAGACAGACAGAAAGAATGAAAGTGAAGGAAGAAAAATGTAAAAGAGATAAAAATGAGATGAGGTACACATAGAAAGAACCATATTTAAATTCCAGAAATGGACGAAAAAAAAAGATGGGCTCCACTATTACACCAAAACTAAATATATAAAAGTCAGTGGAGAGTGAAAACAGGAGCAAGCTGGAGAGAGATGAGAGAAACTGATAAAAAAACAAATTAAAACTTGCTTAGCGCCCTAAAATAGATACAATGGGTAAAAAAAAAAAAAAAAAAAAAAAAATAGACGTCATCTTTAATTGCTCAATTCCAGCAGTAACAACAAATTCTACTCCTGTAACCTGAAGAATGTGCTCGGCCGAAAATGAAACAATATAAAGTTGCAAAATTAAACGAACAACCTTATCAGGAAAGAACGGACACAAGCATTTAAAAAATAGTGGAGGCATGTGAAATGGAAATAAGCAGAGTCACAGAGCAACAAGTACAGTTGGCGTTCGCTCCTGAGGAGTATCAATTATGTTTGAGACAAAATGAGGTCGAAGAAGACGAAGGAGAACGACTGATTTAATTGAGTGCATTATGTTTAAGGAACGCTCAATAATTATCAAACATTTTCAGGTATTTTTCTCACTTTTCCTGTGTTATCTTTTTCCCAGTCCGCCCCCATCACGTTATGACAGCTCTGCCCTTTTACAACCTCCGATGTGGAACCACACTACAAGATATTTTTTGAACCCTCACTAGACAGTGTCCTTGTAAACTTTTGACTGTCCAAACAAGGCCATAGCCCCCCCCCCCTCCTCCACCTCTGTCTCATCCTTCCTTCCCAACTACAGGCGGTGTTTTCATCTTCAAAACAACCATCCCTGCTCTTTATTTCCTCTCTGCTGTTGGTCAACCTCCCATCTGATCTTTCGTACCTCCTTGACTTCCTTCCATGCCCCTCTAAAATCTGCACTCCACCCTCTTTCCTCATTTCTCTCTCACTAATTTGCTCCCTGCTTGCGTCCCCATCTCTCTCTCTCTCTCTTCTCTGCCTCTCCCAGAGGAGTTTCATCTTGTTTTTTGCTGATGCTCCAGTGACTTCTAACCCTTGGGTTTTGAAATCATTGTCTAAGCAGACTGTTGTTTTACTGTCTTGTGGTTCGTTGGTGTCTGGGACCCCGACAGCTTCACAAACTGTGGCATCTCAGTCGGAGAAGTTTTGTGTGTGCATGTCTCTGTGGGACTTAGAGGAAACGCTAAGTGAAGTGACACTTTATAAGCTTACTGTTTGTTGTGATATATCTCATTAAAGACCAAGAGTCAAACCCTCTTAATAAGAAAATCTAATGGCTTCCTGCCTGCTCAAATCCTCCTCCCAATTATACCCCCTGTTTTGTTCTGTGCCATTATTCAAAGAACTTTCCTTACATTTGTTTAATGGTGTGTTTGTTTAAATTCTGATATACTATGAACCTAATTGACAGTTTGACATTTTATCAAACTGACTTCACTAGATAGAGATTGTGAAACTTGGAGTAATAATATATAAAATAGGGTGCAGCAACTAAAAAATATATATGTAATCAATATTAGACACATTGAACACCAATGCTTATTGGGATTTATACTACAGCATGCATGCTCATGCTGTTTGTTTTCTTATACAGATTTATTATTGTGCTTCAGTGGAGAGTTAAAAAAAAAGAAGCTGTAAGCCAGAGATATCTTCATACTGTATATCCACACATTCTTACCCTTGTCAAAACTTGCGGCCTACGTTACACGTAATGCAAACCGCCTGCCGACACTTGCAGATTTGGGTGTGTTATACCTAGATTTGCTGGCTGATCCGCGGCAGCCAGATGGGGATGGCAATTCTAAGTGGCTGGTACTGTATGCTAGTAGCAGCTAATGTAGCCTTCAGCTCCTAGCCTCAAGCAGAGTTGAAAAGCGGTCTACATTAAGCTCACTTTCTTTTAAGCCAGAAATCACACCAAGCTGATCGAGAAATGCATTGCCAGCAAAACCACTGTTTTTGTACCTTTTGGCCCTCCGTACACTCTTCTGTTGCATTGTTTTTTCATAGCACCACTTGTCAATGTCAAACATGACCAAGGCGGCCAATCAAATTCAGCAAGCAGGTGGGCTTTGCTACCTTTGCTGCTTTTTATTCTCTTTTGCTTCTGCTCTTCTGAATGGTAGGGCAAGAGCAAATGAAAATCAGAGGTTGATATTAGCGAACACACCACATGGAAGACATGTTGTGAATCCCACTTTAAGTTTTTATAGACTCCCCATCCAGTAGCACAGCAATGGCTAATCATATTTGATCGCTTGGTTGTGCACACATTTAGACTTGTTGTTTTAAGCCCCAACTGACAGCATTGTGACATCATTTGAGGTAGTGTGTCAGGCTTTGCGCAAAAAAGATTTTGTACTATTTTTTCCACATATGCAGTACAACCCTCTCCATGAGCTGTAAACGGACTTTGACGTATTTCTGACCCGCCTGCCAGCCTTGTTTGCTTGCTACTTCATGTGAGCTTGCCAGCCTACACTCCATTAAAAGTCACTCAACTGTACACACTGCTTCAGTGTCTGCGCTGTGGGCTTGAATCCTGACACATTCATGTCCCACTCAGGTGTGTCAGTTTTGTACTAGTGCCATCATCAGGTCAGCTTGTTGTTTCTCCTCTTCCTTCTTATCTTCCTTATTTCTCTTTTCTGCCATCCCTCTTTTCTGTTCCTTCTTAGATTTCTCTTTCAGAATGTCACCGCCAGCCATTCTTCTTCTTCACCTCTCCTATTCTGTTTTGTTTTTCCTTTTCTGGCTCCGTACCCTTGGCATGCCTAGCTCTTGGTTTATTTTGCTTATCCATGCTGTCTCGTCAGAATCACCATCCAAACCGCTTTAATGCCAACGACATGTGACACAAGCCAGGAATTAGCCCTGGTAGACTTGTGCCACGCTGTTCAACGGACCTCTTCGAGATCTCCCTGATTCCTCCTCTCGTCACACTGTTCTTCTTCTCTTTCCCCTTTTGTTTTCTTTCATTTCCATGGCCCTCGATCTCCTGACTCTTTCCCCCTTTACCACTTTACATTGTCTCCTTTCATTTACTTCACTTTGTCACACAGATGACCTTTTATTATGTCCCAGACTCTCTTTTTGGTTGTTCTCTTTTCCTCTACCTGTCTTTTGATTTCCTCTCTGTTTCTGTGTCTCAGGTGCATTGCTTGATATCTTCTGTTCTCTTTGTGTTGTTATCTTTCAGAGGTCAGTGCAGGGCTCCACTCTTATCTCGGGGCTGCAGTCTTGCCATTATGGGGCTGTAGTGAGGTGTTCAACCCGCCAGTCTTGTAAAACTTTGCCTCCTAAACCTTTGGTTTTCCCAAAAGTGAAAGATAAAAAGGGATGTCACTTTTCACTTTCAAATGCTTTATTCCGAATGCATTATGTCTGATGGCATTTTGGAGATCACTTGAGACAACTGTCCTTTTCTTCTCTCGTCTGTGTCCTCACCTACCTACCTTATCTTACCTTGACGTCATTCTTCAATATTTTGAAAGCACATATGATCACACATTATAATGTGTGTTTTTCAATCTTTGAGGATAAGTGCAGCTCAAATACAAGATAGCTATTGTTCAGATGTTATTGTTTGTAAGAATACTCTCTGATTTTATGCTGTGCTGTGTTCATGCTTTGCAATACATCGAATACATAGAAAAGTTGTGACAGCAGCATGTTTACCGCGGTATTACATCACCTTTTTTTTGAACAACACTCAGCAAGCATTAAGGACCTGAGGACACTAATTGTTGAAGGTTTGAATGTGAAATTATTCCCAGTTCTTGTTTGATGTCTGACATCAGTTGACATCATCATGACATCATCACCAGCTCAGCAGTCCAAACAGCAGTCTCAGTTGTTAAATTTTGCACTTTATAATGCGCCATTTTCACCGGGATATGGGTCTGGACTACAGGCAGCTCAGTCCAAAACCTGCACTCTTTTACTACAAAGCCACAAATGCCACCGTGCTGCTGGAATAAGCAACAACGTCATCTGGATGATTATTTCGTAGATTATGTTCTTGTCTTGTGGGATCCATGTAGTTGGAACTTGTTCAAGGCATAGAAATGAAATCTGACAGTGATTCTGACAGCCACCAATGCCATTGGGTGTTGATGTCAAGGAGTAGAAAGGGAAATGTCAAAGAGATCAATCAGTATCTTAAAAAATATAGTACGTCAGTTTTGCCACTCTATGTGTGGTGGTTAGAATAATGATAAGAGCAACAAAATCTTACTTACATATATGTTTACAGACTTCTGCTGATCCTCTTAAATTTATTTCCAAGTACAGTGCTGGTTTATATCTCAGTTTGGACATTTTTTTCCCTTCAAATTCCTGCTCAATTTCTCTCTGTCATCACTCCCTCTATCCTTGTCTCTCACATACTCTTTCTCCTTCCCGTTATTTTCTCACCTTTCTCCTTCACCTTCTTCCTCACCCTGTCTTTGTTCGGTTACCTACAGTGTCTGACTCTCATTTTAGACTGCCGTCACTGTTCTCCCACCTCTTTTCTTCTTTTTTTTTTCTTATGCATTCACTCCTTGGTGATCCATTCATCCAGCATATAGCCACAGGTATTAATTCATAACAACATAATGATTCACCTCGAGTGCTCTTTCTTTCTTTCTTTCTTTCTTTCTTTCTTTCTTTCTTTCTGCACCAATGTGTTAACATGTGTGACTTGCTGCTTATGTTTTCTAATGAACCATTGTTTTCTAAGACTGGCAGGACATCATCATACTGCAAATCATGGTTGGACAGAAGCATTTTATTTACCTGATGCTAATTAGAATGTCTAGTGTGAAGTAATAAGATCAACACTTAATTTGAATGAGTGTGAATTCCAATAACTCCGTCAAAGTCAATCAAATCCAAGATGGCTCATAACCTCTTCTTTGCTTACAGACTAGAATGCTGCTTTGTTAGTCTTGCTGTTGGTGACCAAAAGCTATATTGCAATAATGCTGATAAAAAAAGGACATGTTCTATTTCTACAATTCTTTCATGGAAACAAATTGTAGTCTTCAAGGGCAGAAAAATCAAAAAGGAGCTCTGAATGTGTAACAATTTTCCTTCTATTGCGTTGGTGCATTGTCAGAAACTAAACAGTTCTGAGACGAAGGCGACACAAACACCAAACCAATCGATCCAAAGGATGTTGTCTCCTCAGAACTCTTCAACTCGTCATCAAATAAAAACACTGCAACAAAGTTGGGCTTTCATTCGCGCTCCAACATCATGGCGCGCACACATGTTCTAGTCTCTTCTTTGTTTTTTTTTTAGAAAACAAAGTGTAATTAATCTGGTATGTCCCATTGATTTCCTCTCTTAATTAGGAGCGAGACTGAAAACGTTGAAAAATCATGAGCAGAAGACTTTAATTTGAAATCAAGTTTTCTTTGTGATAGTTCTGTGAAAGAGAAGAGAACTTAAATAATGAAGAAACTTCATTAAATGAACAGAACTGTGATTAGCAAAACTATGAAGTTTATAGAAGATGAGAGCCAAACCTTCTGTAGAATGGAGTACAGTGGAGGATAGTTTTAGGGAGCATAGAAAAGCATGTCCTGTATAGTGAGTGCTATGCGAGTGATGGCTTGTAGAGATCTGAGAGGTTGGCAGTTGGGAGACAAATGGTTTTGGCAGCAGCGTGTGTAATACAGGAGAACTTGTGGTTGTTGGAGACAGACAGCATGGCGTTATGGATGGATTATGCTTTTGTAAAGCAGTGACAGAAGGTGGTGGGCAACAGAGAGTGTTTGTGAAAGTCTTCGCTGGCAGAATTTGTGGATGCCAGCGGTGTGTGAGTGCGAGTTTATTGTCCTGTGTGACTGCAAGGTATTTGAAACTGTCAGCCTGCTTGGATGCCTCACTACTGATGGAAATGGGAATTCAGAGGCTCTGGCATTGGTGTTGGAGATGTGTCTGTGCTGACCCTTACAGTATCCAGTGGATGACTGTCATTAAACATTTCACACAGAGCCATCAATTTTAATTAATCAACTAGTGTCTGTAAAGGTTTTATGTAGATTATATTTACATGACACGACAACTCAAGACACTGAGACAAGCACGGATGTGCTAATGGATGTACCTGACTGCAGACAAATGTTAATCAATCTTGTCTTCTTTATGTGGGCTAATACCTCCTTTAGCTTTCTGTTGTCTGTCCAGGTACATTGGCAGTGCAGGTATCGGCATGTTTAACAAAGCCTGCAGGCGACTTTTCCAGAATGCAAAGTCACAACTAAGCAATATGCAAAGTTCTGCAGAGGTATATTGACATGCCCTACTTCATATTCAGGTATTTGAAAATAATCTTAGGAGGGTGCTGCTGAAGTCAGCAAGTCTTATTTTAAAGATCTTTTTCAAGCTTAATTTTTGACAGAGAGTAGCTGAAGAGGGACAAGAATGTCGGGAGAGAGAGAGAGAGAGAGATGGGGAACAACATGCAGCAAAGGGCCGCAGGTCAGATTTGAACCCAGGGCTGCTGCTCAGCCTCACATGGGGTGGATGCTCTACCAATTGAGCTAATCGACAGCCCAAGTGAGCCACTTTTTTTATTGGTGGGCCATGAGCTGCTAGGTGGTAATCAAGGTTGTTGCAAGACTCTTTGACAATCATAAATACAGGGATGGTAGCATAGTTATTTCCTCACTTTCCCCACTCTAATTTCCCCATCTTATTCTCAGTTTACAAATGGCAAACCTGGTCCACTACATTTGCCTTGTCAGCTCTGTATTTTTTTTTGTTTGTTTTTTATGTGCCTTCATTCCACTCATTTCTGTCTTGCTGGCTCCTGGAGGATCTTACTTCTTTTCTTTCCTTACTCGATGTACCACCTCCTCCTCCTTCAGGGTCATTACCATCCGTCTAACAAGCAGCAGACATTTCCTGTCATGGCCACCCTAGAGAGAGAGAGAGAGTACTTGTACATGGGCAGACAAGACACCCGGCCAGACTCCCCTCGGCACGATGCGTGGAGGATGGCGATGATGGAGATGCTGGTTATGAGCATGGCGCATGGGTGGTGTGTGTGAAACCTTGTGTAGGCGCTCTCGCAGTCCTTTAGGCTACAGCGTTGCATCTGTAAAATGACAAATCACACTTATCACCTTAACAGAATCATTAAGGCTGGGGCCTGCTACAGTAACAGAGAGACGGCGGTTAGTGGAGATAGCACTTACATGTGTTTATACATCATCAAGGACGCATTCATGTGTGCACATATTTACATATTTAAATGCGTTAGCCAAAGGTCAGTCTTAAAAAAAAAAAAAAGACATTTCACCAGTGCGTCAGACTGAGCATGAGAAATATATCTGATCTTAATGGGGCAACAGGTCTACAGCATTGAGCATTTATTTTCTAGAGCACAATTAGCCTGCAGTTTAACATCTGGTGAGCAGATATTTTAACTACTCAATCTGTTGAACGAGGTTGAGGGGGAAAGCATGTAGAAAACAGGTGGCGAAAAGGGAAGATAAAGCTGTAAGTGTAAATAAAATATTTGTGCCGTGTCTTTGTTTGATAAATTGTTGTGCATATGGTTGTGCTGCTCAGTGAGTGTGGGACTGATACTGCCAAAGGCCTGACAGCCTGTCACAGTCAGGCTGTGTTTGAGTTATCTGGCTTCACTAAACCCAACAGATCCAAAATAACTGATATCACACAGATGGCTGTCAACTGACTTTGGTGGCACTGGATTTATGGTGTTCATATAGGAACATCTCCCCCAGCAAGAACAGTGTACCTGATGCAACAAGTCAAAGGGCAACCGGGACAACAGCAACAATAAAATGATTGCAATACAGTGTTATCACTGCAATCATTATTGTCTCTTTTAACATTGAACAAACTTTGTAAGCGTATGACAACCCCAAAGTTTAGATGTTCACGGTCACGACCACTGTGAAGACCATTTAAAAACAAGATTTAAAAATTATTTAAATCAGTGGCATGCAATATGTGAATGGATGTATGAAGAGGTTGAAAAGCAGAAGGACAAAGAAACCAGATATATGTGAAAGGTCTTCAAGTGTTTGGAAGTCTGGACCCTTTTACACCCTGTCCACCACTGAGTGACTGTGCCCAAAGTAAGCAGAGCATAGACACTCAAACAGGCTAGATGATGACAATAACACACCGAGTGCACTAAATATTTATACGTCCACAGTATGATCCAATACAAACTTCCATTAAACATGACATGTACGTGGGGGAAAGGTCATAGGAAAATTGATTCTCAACATTTTCAGCCCCTGACCCACGGTGTAAGACAAGTGTAGCATGTTATCCTCAGAGACAGATTCATGTAACATGCGTTATGTTATTTTGTTGTGTGAAGGCCGACCGGTGTCCATTTTGACCTTTGGGTGAAAGATGCTAATAGATGCAGCGCGGCGTGACTCGCGATGTAAGATTTTATGAACAAGACTGAAGATTACAAAGAAAACTGAGCAAAGTAGATGCAACAAATGCTACAATGCCTATTGAATAAACACCCACCCCCGAACTCAAAACATTTGATCAAATTGGTGGTGAGATTTCTTCTGCATCCAGTGGGTTTTTACAGTAAACAGAACAACATTTATCAAGCAGCTTAAAATCTGTGTAAAGTAAAGTAAAGTAAATATGTGTTCTGAGTTTGTCAGACCAAAGAAATGTTATTAACCACCCAGCCAAATTTGAATGATTAAAAATATCGACAGGTTTATGAAATTAGGTCTCAAGATCAGGTAAAAATGAGCAGTACGCTCAGCTTCAGATTTTTTTTCTGCTGCCGTGTTTAAAAAAAACAAACAAAAAAAAACACCGGCATACATGTACTGGGTGGTTACACATGCACAGGGAGGTGCAGATACCGACACATGTAAACTTTTTCAAAATAAATCCACATTTCAGTAATATATTGTTCAAAATCTTTCCCCATGTTTTCAGCAACTACTTTCCAACATATTTAATGTATTTGGAAATAAATCTTGGTATTGCCTTCACATGGTCTTTAATATTTTTCTTCCCGAGCAGCTTGACTCAGCAGCTATCTGGGTTGATGAGTGAGACGGCTTTCTGATGAAGCCTTGTATATGACAGTGTGATCACACCATGAGCAATCTGTGAAACCAGTGACATGATGTAAGTGTTTTCATTTTCCACAATCAGAAGATGTGATGGGGTTTTGGGAAAGTTAGGTGCAGCTGAACAGTGATGTAACCCAGCTGAACATATTTAAATAAGTCTTTGACTTCAGGACGAGTTTTCCTGGACTGGAGTCGACATAGCTGGGTCATGATTATTCTGTATTTTAGAGGAATGGTATGTTTCCATATCAGATGATGAAATTCTACTCAGGTGTTTTAACAGGTGAGTTCTTCTGGGGGGATTAAAGGTATATCATATATCACATATATTGTTAATTTGTTTTAGCACTGTCTTATTCGAGAACTGATTTTTCTCTTCCCTCAATCTTTTTACTCGTCTCGCACTGTATGCACGCTAGACTATTGCATTGTGATGTCAAATAATCTCTGCTAAATTACAACTGCATATCAATCTCTTATATAAGCAGATGAATCAATTTATGTAAATATACTCAATCATACTAAACCAGATTAAAAAGCATACATATACAAATAAATATAATTCATGTAAAGCTGTAACATGCAGAGAATCACCGAACAATGCAGGGCTGGGGAACACACGCCGACGTTCTCACCAGTGAAAGGCTAAAAACGAATGGACTAAATACAAGACAGCTAATTAACTCACTAAACACAGGTGACACAGAAAACAGGCAGGAAAAAGACAAAGACAGAAAATAAAGTAACACAAGACACCCAGGGAAAAACTTTTTCAAACAGGAAATACTAAACCAGAAACCCAAAATCATGCGTCGCTGTTCCATCAGTCACTGGTAAAAGTAAAACTTTTTCTGCGAGCAGATACTAAAAGGTGGAGTTAAAACACTGCATCATTCATCATCCCTTCATATCCTCCACTGTTCAGCAGTTCCATTATAGTCACTATAATGATCAGCTAAGAATCCTGCTTACATTGAGGGGTACCACTTGCAATGGGAAAACAGAGAAAAGTTCCTGGTACAAAAATGAGTCCAGTTAAGTTGTACCTTAGAAAGACAACTGACGCAGCATCTGGGACACGTCACAGCGTCCTGATAAAAATAACACTTTTTTAAAAAGCCAGCGTTTTTATTTTTACCATCTCTCGCTTGGTTTAAAAATAGAGCACCTTTCCACACACACAGCTCCAAGAAGGCAAAGTGAGCCTTTAACTCACACACTCGACCTCTTACCCTTTTGTAGAAAAAAGGAAAACACTGGATGAAGATCGAGGATTCCAAATTCACTTTCAGTCATAAAACTGTGTTGAGATAAGTGATAACTTACATTGTTGCTCCTGTGAGGGGGAACAGTGAAGTCAGTGACACCTCTTTCCTGATCGCCTGTATGTCACAAACGTGGCAGGATCCAATAAGTGTGTCATATCTCTTTGCCCCCCCCAAAAAAAATCATGGCTCAGCAAATCTGAGGCAGTGGCCATCTTAAAAGACAAAAAGATTGCGTAAGCCTGATCTCCTCATAAGGCTTCCCAACCTTATAAAGCTTCCTTCCCTCCTCTGCATCTCCATTCATTTTGTAAGTGACAATAAAATGCATTCTTTACTCCGGAATCTTTAGTTTTTGCGGCGCTTGTGGAAATCCCATTATTTTCTCTATGGGACAATAAGATGAAACTGACTAGAATTACCTTCACAGACTCTCGCTGGCAATTGAGTCGTTACACCAGATAAAATAATCTGTGACGGCAAAAAATAGTATAAACATACCAAAATGAGAAAGAAAAGTGGAATGTTACAGCACGTGTTCTTGTTTTTTTTTTTTTTTTTTTACATAAGATGCAAGATCTTAAAGAGGTTTTAGCCTCCATAAACTGCTTTTTTCATGAATGAATTCTTCACAGTTTTAGTTCATTACATTCCTATACAGTATCTGTATGTTTCAGGATTGTAACAGATCAACAAGATAAAGCATGAATACAGTATGTTACACACAGAGGTAATAATTAACCTACAGTAATAGGAGACAGAAGGATCTTCATTTATCTCATGTTATCATATGCAGTTCATTAAGAAAATGACTAGTTACAGTCCATAATGAGGGTACTGCTTGATTAGCGCATGACTAATCCATGACTCATCATCTAATGCATGAATAAATACATATCGTGAACTCCTGCAGCTTAATATTAATAAACGGCCAAATTACTGTTAGTTTTATGGGATTACTGAACATTTACCATCATCCGTCATTGGCAGTTTATGGACCTGGAGACACAGTTCACTCATAAAAGTAATTACCTGTTATCAAATTAGCTAGAAATGGAATTAAGTGGACAAAAGGCTTTCAGAGTAGAACATATTCAGCCAGCTTCTCTGAGGGGAAAACATGTCTCCTTTTTTTCAGGCACAAAGTGTGATCAAAGCAGATACTATGAATGTTTGCAAGTTAATATAAATTTAATTGTCTGATTGATCATGCTGAGATTGTCCACCTCCTGCACGAATGGAAGGCACAGTGAACAGATATGTGGACGGAGGGAGAAGGGGATAAAGGTTTATAGGGATAGACGGAGGCAGGAAAAGGGAAATGAGTGAGAGGAAGAATAGAGAGATGAGAAAAAGAGATGTCTAGTAAATTGGTGAGGAAGATCAGCCATCCAGATCTAATATGGACCGTGAGTCTCTGGGTTCACCAGGCACAGCCTATCGCCTACAACATAACAAACGCTGGATTATTGTTGTCTGTGGATATATGTGAGCATGCGTGTGTGTATGTGATTATCCCCTGGTGCTAAACAAGCTCACTGTCTGCCACAGACTTTCCACTGTGTGGCAGATGGAGAGTTTGAGAAACTTTGAAGTTATATGTGTTTTAACAGGTTTCTGTATCTTATAGCAACATGACAGGAAAAGTACTGTTACACAGTCATACCCAGTGATCATATATTGCTGAACGGCTCCATACGGCTTGCAATGACCAATTTAACAACTGACATTTCAATACAGACTTTAATATTGTATTGGATAATGCAACCCAAACATTCAAAAATGCAGCAATATTTGATGGAGACATCCATGTACTATAAAGGCTAGGTCACACAGCTTAACTTTTACACAGTTTATTAAACATGCTGATCGATTCAGAAAATGTTACCCTGTGTTTTATCCAAATTGTAATAAATTAATAAAATTATATTAGAAGTAACAGAAAATGGAGCAAAAAAAAAAATCTGCGTTCCTGCTAGGATTCCCAAAGTATTGTCCTCTCCTTTCGTCCCAGTCTGTACGATTTCACAGCCACAATTTTCTGATATCTTTAAGGCCGAGCAGCCTTCACAAGATGTACAGTCTTGTAGTCTGAAGTAATCTCCAAAGAAGCAGAAATCATTCCTCTCAACATTGCCAAAGGATGCATAACCTCCACCTTCTTTCTCCTGCTGGTTGTAAGAGAGAGGAGTGCACAGAGATAAAGGGTGTGTTTGTGTGTGTGTGTGTGTGTGCTGGCATCAGGAGGGGGAAAAAAAGCAAGAAAAAAAAAAAAAAGCAAGATGTGGAAATGCACAAAGAAACACTTTCCACGGAGGAGACACACATGTTTACACGAGAGAGGACAAGAACAAAGAAAAACACCCAAACATTCCTTTTTATCCATCAGTGACTTTAATGGTCTTTCTCCATTTCTCTCCCTCGTCTTTCCTTTCTTCCCCCTTCTTTCTGTCAGATTTCATCAGCTGGCCCTTCCCACAGCTGTTCTCTTGCTTTCAGATTACACTACTCCCTAAAGGCCGGGCCCTCCTCTATCAACTTCCTCTGTTTCTCCCCCACTCTCATCTGTTGTCTACCCTCATGGGGTCTTCCGTCTGTCCTGTCATCTCAGGCCCCCATCTCTTCTTTCGTTTCCTCCTTCCTGCCTCCAATGACCAAAACCCATACCATAGCCCATTGCACTTTGTGCTCATAAAAAAAAGAAGAAAGTCCAAATGTAACTTTTCCATATGATAACACTGCATTAGCCAATAATTAATAATTATTTTTTATTTGTTTTGTTTTGAATTCACTGCCAGTCATAACCCTTTTACCTACCCCAAAATACTTGCCTCGGGCCAATAGTTTTTGACTCGTGTGAACATTTGAAGTTGGCTCGTGAAGGGGATGTGCTCAGTTGTGAAAGTGGATTATGATGATGCACACCGAAACTCACAAATGAATAAAAAAAACTGCCGTACCCCATCATCTCTGTTCTCTTTGCCTGCCACACAGTCTTAACTAAATTTTTGATCAGTTGTATTAGTTTTTTATGTAATTTTATCTTTCCTGCTGTGCTTAGAAGTCTTTATCTTCCACGGTGCCTTCTGCTTTGCTACACTCTTATCAGTTTCCTTCTCTGCTTTTCCATCCTGCCCCCTCACCTTCTCCTTCCCGCTTCTTTCCACTCTCTCTGTCCTTTTCCATCTTGCATGAGAAAAAAAAAAAAAAAAAAAAAACAGCCCAAGAGATGGAAAAAAGTGCAGCGAGAAGGACAGAGATAAATTGGCAGAGGGGGAGTGAGAGGGAGAGAGACAGTACAATAGAAAGGGAGAGAGAGAGAGTTTCCATTTGGTGTCTCATTTAACCTAGTGGTGTGTTCTTGCTGGCTCAGCCCTTAGGACCTGTTAATGACCAGTATTAATGAAACGCCCTATCTTCATTACACACACACGCACACACAGGCACGCACACACACACACGCACAGATGATGTATACATGCATGGATAAAAACACATCTGTGTGTCTTTCTCTCGAAGACACACACACACAAATGCACAGTTCAAGAGCACCGCAGGCACTAAGCATTATCGAACACGATGATTACAGGTAGGACAAGACCCCGGTACAAAGCAAGAGTGTGTGTATGTGTGCACTGTTCCCATTGTTGTTAATAGTTTTTTTTAATTTATTTATATCAAATTGTGATTATTAAAAAAAAGGTGACAGTACAATTGAATAAAAAAATAAGTGGAAATTGCATTTTAAAAGGATTATTTTCCACCCAGACAATCTTTAGTTTTTTTTTTTTTTTTACTTACTTTTTTACTTTAATATCGACAGTCTGAGACATATTCAGAGCTTTATGCATGGTAAACTACAGTGGTGAGTGTCCCTTCGTGCATGGGAACATTGAATACAGACGAAACTAACTACGTTTCAGCATCCATTTGCAGAGAGGATATGTTGGAATTACAGGTAATGGAATCTACTTGCAGGTTCGCTGACATCCATACAAACGTAGGAAAGAAGTATGCGCGCAAACAGTATGCACATGTGCATTAAGTCAAAATAGAAGATCCAGAAAGGTGCATAGGTCACATTGATAGGGTCAGCTTGGATTTCAAAGTGATGTTTAGGAGGTAAAGTGAGTGAAAAATCTAAAAAAAGTAAAAAATAGTCTAAATGTATGCTATACCACCATTTTGCCTTGCCGTCAGACAGCCCTTTCCAATGGAAAACTGAAGTGATTATATCGATCTACACGCAATTAAGGCCACCAGAATTCATTAGCAAAAGCAGTAATTTTACCTTGATGTGCCCAAGAGTTGCTGTTTTTGTCAGAGGTCTGGTGGCTTTGGAGAAGATGATAAACACTTTTGTTTCCTGCTGGAAAGTGTTGTCTGTCTAGCAAGATGAAGCATTGAAAATAGTCCTTTTTCTGGTGGCTAAAATATATTTTGTTGCTGCCCCATCCACGGCAGTGTGATGCATGTTTCTGTGCTACTGTAGTTGTCCTGTTTATTGTCCTGTTATTTATTACATGACATATGACAGTTATTGTAGTGAACATTCAGTTACGTTCTGGTTGCAGTTATAGAAGATATATAAATATTGTTTAAATTGTATTCTTGATGGGCGCACATAGAAGTGCTTACAGCTTTAATGCCAGAAGTAGTCTTTTTTTACCACAGTTTATATATGTGAAAGCCATTTACCCTGTTTGCTGCAAATGAATGCATCTAGTTAATTTATTTCTCCAGATGTGCTGATGTTGTCTAATGTAAGTAATACACTGACTATGAGTACCATCAACTAACCCATGAACTAACTAACATAACAGTGCAGGACATTTGCACCTGAACAGTTCTAAAGGGTGTTTATGTGTATTCAGATGCATTTCTAAACATGCATACATACTGTATAGTATGTGTGTGTGTATATGTGTGTGTGTACATGTAAAACGTTGTTTTAGCTCAGAGGTTTGACAGCATATGTTCACTGGTGCCCCAAGGAAAAGAAACATCCTCTGTTCTCCTCTGTAATGGGGACCGCAGGGAGTGGACGAGAAGGAGGAAAACAGAGGGGAAGGGAGAAGCTAGGGATTCTGGGAACACAAATTAATCGAAGACAGAGTGAGACAATGATAGAAAGATAGAGAGTAGGAGGATGATGGATTGAAGAGTCACAGAGCGAAAGAGGGAGGGCAGGGTAGGCAGAAAGTGAGAGAGAGAGAGTCATGAATCTCAGATAGCAATAAGTAAACTAGAAACCTGCTTAGCGCTGGTTACATGTTTGACCAACCCTGTCACCTACAAATTACTCACCTACAGTACTCAGCTTGAATGATTTATGTTCAGTGGCAGCGGTCAGTGCCAATGCAGGAAGCAGAGTGACATTTATGCAGTGAATGGGAACGGATGTGGAGTCCAAGTTGGGGAATCTAAAAATGTGCTTTGGCATTTGCTTCTGACACCAGTGGTCTTGTCCAATATCGGTAGTCTGGTATGTTTCTGACATGTTTTTAATGCAACCACGCAAAAAACTTTTACACAATTTATAATGTATAACAACCCTAGTTTAGTTTGCACACAGATACTGTAGGAACCATCAGGATGTTAGCTGTAGCTACAGTAGGTCCCTTAAAGGTATAATAGGCAAAACAAATTGAGAGAAAAGGGTAAAGGGGTGCTGGACCATAGAGAGAGAAGAGAAGGAAGTATAGGAAGGGAGTTTTAAAGCATAAGGAAAGAATGAAGTAAGAGCAAAGCACTAACACACAGGCAGCAGGCAAATGGAAAAAGAAGACTGAAGTAATGAGAGAATATGGCCAGAAGCAGGGAATGGAAGGAGAGACTTAGAGTGGTTGACGGAGAGGAAAAGGAAAGGTTTAGACATACAGAGACCTGGATAATTAGCCTGGGAGGCCCAAGAGCCTTCTCTTAAATCACCATACTATGCCTTATTAGCTCAATACAGCTCCCTTTAGATCCCTGCAGCACAGACACACAGCTCATATCCTACCGCTCACATACAAAGTAGAGCTCTGAAGCACAATTTGCAGCCTCTGCCTATACACTGGAGTCGGTGGACCAGTGAATCCTGCGGTTCCTGCACAAACTTTGAGTTTTAGCCCGTATTAGACCTCCGAATCACCGGTCTATGAAGTTTTCAGTCTTAACGAGTGCAACATTTTTTATTATTCATTTTTATTTTTTTGTCTTTTCTCAAAAAAAATCTTTGTGGAGACTAAATATATTTTAAAAGAGTCTAAGTAAACGAAGAGAAGGTTTAATCCATCAGAGAGAGATTCATATTTTATGAAAAATGTGAATCACTTAACTCTGAAGAAAGCTGTACCTTTTTTGATTAATATTTTACTGATCTTTTGGACGCAAGCCTCAGGCAAAATCTACAGAATTGAAGAGGCTTGTGGCTGTTGCGGTAGTTCATAACTAGTGCACGACATATGACAGTTATTGTAGTGAACATTCAGTTACGTTCTGGTTGCAGTTATAGAAGATATATAAATATTGTTTAAATTGTATTCTTGATGGGCGCACATAGAAGTGCTTACAGCTTTAATGCCAGAAGTAGTCTTTTTTACCACAATTTATATATGTGAAAGCCATTTACCCTGTTTGCTGCAAATGAATGCATCTAGTTAAATGTGTCACATTATGTTTGTCACAGTTATCAGAAAGACAGCATTGGTCTGCAGGTGAGAATGCATGTAGGAGAAGGAAAACGCTGAAACAGAAATGGTCATTGAGTAATGAGAGGGACGCATCTAATTCTGTTTCCTGTGATGATAAACCCCTTTCTAAATGACTGTCGAAACAACCAGGTGCCCAAAATAATTCACCCAAGTGAGAAAATCCCATAAGTTCTAAAGCTTCAGAGAAAACCAGGCAACCATTTCCTGCTTTTGGAGGATAAAAAATTGAATTATGTATACAAACAGGCAGTGCCCCTTAATGAGTATGCTTCCAAATTACATCTGTGGATGTGCCTAGAATAACCTTTTTAAGAGATTCCATTTAATGGTAGAAGGCGCATGCAGTATACTGCGGGCACCACAAAGGAAAGTTGCCATTTCAAATCCCAAACAAGATGGGGGCCAATTATAAAGTGAAAGTTAATGAGACACATTCCATTCTCCTTACACTGCTAACTGTCCCTGTGGAGCGGTGCAGTGTCCAACAGTAGACTGGAGTTGCACTTTCAGGCTCCCAATCGGGATTAAGGATCATTTTTCTATTTTCTTCTTAGACACTCATAATGTCATCTCGATGTTGAGCTTCCCTGTAATCCATTGAAACCTGACAAAAAGCCATGTGGTTATTCTAGATACTTTAACCTCACGTGGTTTAATCACTTCACTGAAACCTCCGAATCCCATTTAGTCAAGAGCAGATTTCTATAAGCCTATAGACTGATGTTTCTTTTAACACAGGCATTAACAAATGAAAGGAAATGCACCAGCGATCAGCTGACAGACCACTTACCAAGCTACAGGAGCGATGAAAGATACATTAGCGACAAAATACATCACCGAGCCACAGAAACAACGTGATATATATGTAAATAGATTTGCCAGAAGATCTTAAAAAGAGAGTAGGCACCTGTAGCCGTAAACATTTTAAGAAAGGCAGATTGTAAGTGCACATTAGAGAAGTGCATTATGGTAATTATTGAAAATATTAAAAATGTTGACTACAGGCAGAAACATTATTCGCAATCTGAAGAGTCGGTATTTCTTTCATTTGGATTCCCATTAACTGTGGCTCTTGTAACAGGTAATCTTTTGGGCTTTATAGTCTAAATCATATTTGTTCTGAACATGAGATGCATGAGGAAATTTTCTCATTTTTTTAGAATGTTCAGTGACGATGTGACTGTTGATAGAAAAGAGAAAACCTGGCTTCATGAATGACTCAGGAGGATTAACGGCATAGGTACAGCAATGCCTGCTATCACCCCAATGTTTCTTGATTCTTTCCACTTATTAACAAAATGCCCCAGAACTTCACCTTACACCTTTAGGTTTACCTTCACACATTTCAAGCCTCATATAACAGTGACGTTTGACCTTTGTTGCATCTGTTTGCCCCTCATTTCCCGTCATGTCTCCGCTATTGCTGCTGCTCTGTGATAAAGGCATTGGATAGCCAAGATTGCAATTGACACTTTACAAAAAAAGTAAGACGTGTATTACTGCAGGCCTGAATTTACTGAATTTACGAGGTTGCAAATGAATTGCTTCACTTCACTTCCCTTGTGTCAGTTCTGTCAACGTTAACTAGTTTTCCGTGCTGCTAGTCTATCTCCATGGGTTGTTGAGTATTTGAGTGGTACTTCAGTGATTTAGTACTCCAATTCCACAAAGTGTCGTCAAAACTGTTCCAACAGAGAGAGAGATTTCCTGACTTTTATTATAGTAATCTCTGTGACAAGTAAACTGAACTTTATGTGTAAAAATGGTGGCGTTTCTCTTACATGATAAATGATAAATGATCTAATTTAATCAGGTATAGGTAATCAGGTATCCTGGCCATTTACCCAGTAAACATCTCTCAGGTATAGTGAAGGCGGTCTGTTCCACTATCGTATCTTGGCCTTTCTAAAGCCTGATTCCTGCATCTAGTTTCTGAGCATACTCCGTGAAAACAGATGTCAAAATCTTTATAGAATCTATTTTCATTTACACTCGCTGGGTGAAAGTCTACAAAGCAGTGGGTAGGGCCAAAGGACTGACTGGCACTATGGAAACTCAGTGCCAGCGTCAGAGTTGCTATGGCAGCACAGCACCTCTGTGACCTTGTTCAATGGGTCTTTGAGTCATGAACAGCAGAAATACGTATGTGCATTTGTGTGCATGCGTGTGTGTGCGTATTTATAAAAGCAAATATTTTAGAGAAGTCCATAACAATCAGCGGCTACCTGTAATTCCTTGTGAGTGGCTCAAGAAAAAACAACAACACCATTAACAAAATACCCCGGTGGCAAAGGTAAATACAGGAGACTTTAACAAATATCCAATCATGAGGTCATTAAGCTTCCTTTATTTTACTTTATTTAACCAGGTGAAAGTCCCATTGAGCTTGAAAACACCTTTTTCATGGGAAACCTGGCCAAGAAAGCGGCAAGAAACAGTGTTTTGACAATAAATTCAATACAGACAACATAAACAGGGCAAGAAAACAGCTCACCAGAAACAGAAATGGACAAACAGTTTTACAGACTTCTGTTATCCATTTGTGGCAGAACGCATCCACTCAGCAGGTTCTGAATGATCCCAAATCAGCTTTCGTTGCTTTGCGATCTGATGGCCGAGACCGCATCCTTATCTGCGCACAGTACAGAGTAAATCAAGATTGTGTGTGTCTCTAGCTCTCCATGACAATGTGTCTTTGATATCAGTCTGTCCTATAAGTAGCTGTACAGTTTGCCCGTGTGTGTGTGCGTGCGTGTGTCCACGTTTATTTTTAAATGTCTATGAGCTCATTTTCATTCCCCTTGTGCTGCACCTGCCATATGCCTGATTACCTTCCAATCTCCTTTGTATGTCAGGGCGACACACACAGAAGCGCACACACTTCATTTCTGTATACTGTATGTATGGCTTTCTCCTTGTTGGCATCTCCGTCTCCCCTCTTCCCTTCCTATCTTTTACATCTCACCTTTTTCTCCCCTCTTTTTCTCCCTCTTTCTCATCACTTCTCTGGACTCCCTCTTTTTCTCTCTTCATTTCTGTCTCAGCTTACTTCTCTCTTCCTCGCTCCCTGTGCTTGCTTGCTTGCTCGCTTGCTGTCCCTCCTTTTATCTTTCTCCCTTCCTCGCTAAAAATCATCCTCTCGCAGTCTGGCAAGAAATCCGGATGTATACATGTAATGAGAAAGTTTAAGTCCCTCAAAGAGGATTGCACCATAGTGTGCGCAAAGCTAATCTTTCACAGTGTGGATGTGTGCTTGTCAGTGTATGTGTCTATGTGTATTTTTTCAGTCTGAATGCATTTGCATGTTTTCGTTGAGGAATGTGTGTCTATTTTTTTGCATTTGCTGTTGTTATGTTTGTGTTTCATTCAAAACTTGGCAATTGTTTCATTTCTGTAATACAAGTGAAATCTCATCTGTATTTGATTTGATCCAAAAGAAACAATTGCTTTATAATGTTTTCTATTAGTTATTAGTTCACATACTGTGTATTGGTCATCTGTCAGGCAGATTATGGATGATTTATGTTTCTGTGCTTCATGTTTGTGGTGTTTGTACCAGTTAGATGTGAGAAAAATTGAGGTGAAAGATTTAATGTAAGCATCACTGGATTAATTCCACAGAAGGTGTTTCTAAACATTATTCATTCATATTTTATTAGCTGTAGTGGGAGCCATTCATTCACAGTTCTCACTATGTATCAATTGGATGACAGTTCTGTTGCTTATATATTTCCTGTCTCTCCTGGTCACAGTGGCAGCTGTTTCCTCGGGGAACCTGTTGTGTTCCCAGGCCTGATGGGATTCGCAGTTCGTCTAGCATGTCCTGGGTCTGCCATGAGGTCTCTTTACAGAGAATAGACTCCTTTTGATCCCCACAACCCTGACAAGGAAGGCAGTCTTGACCACTTGTATTTGTGATCTTATTCATCTAGTCAATACTCTGATTTCATGGCTATTGGTGTGGTTTTACCAGATTACTTCCCAACAGTATGGTACAACTCGCAGTGGATGCTGCACTACTGCTACTTATTTGTGGATCTCTTCATTCAATCTATCCTAAATTGTCCACACTCGGCTATAAACCATCCAAGTATGTCCTGGAGGTTTCGGTCCCCTGACGCCAGCTTTGTTCTAATATGTCCAAACAAGTCAAAGAAGTAAATCCATAAAGTTTGATATAACTAAATGTTCAGTGTGCGTGGATTAAACTTTTCCCAGTTTCAGTCTTTATGTTCAAGCATAAAATTAAAAACTAACCTCTTAACACATTTCATTATTTATACGCAGGCATATTTCAGAACTATTTGTTGCATCTCTTGACAGGATATTATGTTTCTGAACCCCGCACTCCTCACTAATGATTCCTTACAATGTCGGCAGCGAAGGTATTTAAGCAGATTCTGTTGTAGCCTCATTGTAAGCTGCTCTACAGTCTCAACAGCCTCAGATAATGACTAAAATGTAAATGTAATCCAAATGTAATCAGAAGCTGTTTGCTCAGATTGAATTGAAAGAGGCAATTTATCAATGACATACTGTTTTCTGTTTTCTTTCTACCTGTGGTTAGGGAGGTTCCCTTGGTTTCATGATTGGTTTTGGCATATAGTTTTAAACAGAGACGAGAAACAAAAGACAGATAAACAAGAAACAATGATATAATTCTTGCGTCAGTGTTAGGCACTTGAAAGGAAATGTCAGCCATCTGTCAACCAAATGTGAGACACCCTTTGCTCAGGCTAGAAATCAGACAACAAATCAAACTCATCTCTGAAGGCACTGGGATGTGAAATCAGATGAAACAAATATATATAATATGGATATTTTATGAGGCTAAGGTTACTATGGTGGCTTTTTCATGTGTTTTCCCACGTCTTTATGATTTTATATTTGAACTTTGACAAAAGTACAAAAATCAAATGCGATGAAACATCAAAGGTCCAGTATATAAGATTCAGGGGGCTCAATTTAGGGCACACATGTCACCACAAGTCATCTTCCACAGAATTTGCAATGTTAAACAACAATGTTTCTACAGTATCCCAGAACAGACCAACTAAACACTGGCTCTAGATGGGGATTTTCTTGGGTTTTTTTTGCATGTTTTGCTCCCAATTTAATTTCTCCTTCAAACTAGGACGGTTAAGTGGTGAGGTAAGTGGATTGCAATCAGCAACAATACCACTCCTTGCCACTACATACTGCACAGTACACAAAGTACACAAATCCACATGCCAAACTGTGTATGTACCATGGTCATCCATTGTAATCCATGTTGCATGTATAGATACATCTAGGGAGGGTAACTGTAAGCATCACCCTATTTCACCCTATTACAACAGAAACAACAACAAAAATCTAGATATCAGGAGCAAAGAAGTCCACATAGTAATGAAGTCTAGGTGTATGGATAGGTCAAGGAAGCATCAGATTTTAACATGAGAGATAGCATTCTGTAGGTCGTGTAGTGTGTGTTCTGACATATTTTCTTCCCTGGCATGCATCATTTTTGTTTCTCTAGGAGCTGGCATGCAGTTATGCCTTTGTTGTCAGTTTCAGCGTTAGACAAAACTTGTGATAAACCTGAGAACACAATGTACGGCTCTATGTTGGAATATCATATCAGATCTCACAGAAAATACTGGAAATTTATGTGAAGAAACATTTCTGGAAAGCATATATTGGATTGCTCCTTGAACAACTGTGTTTGAAAACTGCACTTAAAATTTACATACACGTTTTTCATAACCAATGTTTAAGTTTGCACCAATGAAGCACCAAGGGATTAAAACCTTTGCTCAGTGGCACTTTAATCACAACTCTAAAAAGTGAGAAATGAGTTAGCTCCCCATTCATCACCATAAACATCCCCTAACCACTGACGAATCAAAACAGTGCCCTTTAGAGTAACACCAGCCGCGTAATTATTATTCTCTCCCTCATTGTTCTCTTCCCTCTGGTATTCCTCGTTGAGTTTGTGAGCTGTTGCTTCCCAAAGACTTCCAATTACCACCCGTCCAAATAAATTAAAAGTCATCTGTCGTGCCAAACAGCCAATTAGTGAGACTGGAAGCTCTGACCCAATCAAAGAGCACTGACCCCGAGAGCATCGGGGTCGTGACGGAAAATGACTTGAGGCCTGTGGAGAGGTCAATGCTCCTCCGGGCTCCCAGGTTGCCTTTTGAGAATTACTTTCTAATAATGTAGACTTTAAATGTATAGATACAGAGAGCCTAGTTATTGTGTGTGTGGAAATGCATGCATAAAGGTCAGGACTAAAGAAGATGCACTATAATATCTCCCATGGGGTGCATCTATACTTTTAATGCTAGTGTGTTGTAATTTTTATCCACTGAAAAACTAAAGAAGTAGTTTTTAAACTGGAGGCCATGGAAAAAAAACAATGCTGCTTCTCAACCTGCTGCAGTAAAACACAAAAGAGTAAACAGCCAGATAACTGTCACAATAACTGTTTCAATAAATGTTAAAGTACGTGTTTTTGAATTAGATCAAGCTTATGTATCTCAACATGTATTGAATCATCTGAAAGTTTTTTTTTTTTCCTTTTATCTCTTTATCACTCTCTCTCTGCCTCATTTTCTTCCACATTTCCATAACTTCTCATCACTTTGCTCAAAGAAATCATTTTCCTAAAAGTAAGTTTTGTTACCAGGCAACGAGGCCACTCCACAGTGTGTGTTCACATGCTTATGGATGTGTTCATGAGCCAAGGCTCATGAATTTTGTTTGTTAAGAGTTTGAACACATTCATCGGAACACGCATGAAGCCTGAATGTATACGTGCGTACTTGAAGGGTGATGTTGTTGTGATTTGCGTTGCCCCATTGGCAGCTCAGCAGAGGTAATGACTTACTCAGAGAGATGGAAGACTAGCTGTGCCTCTCTGGACTGCACGCCGGAACTCTGATTAGACTGATTTTTAATAGAACTGTGTCTACTAGCTATGTTGGATGAGAGAGCAATAAAGGGGGAGATAGACAATATATGAAAGACACAGAAAACAGAAAGTTAAATGTAGTTTTGCCTTAAAGGGGCTAAACATTTTATTTAAGTGTTGTTTGTGTGTCTTTGAAGTTTTATCTTTGTGAAGACTGGCAAGTTGTAAGTTTTAAAAACGAAGTCAGTTATTGTGTA
This sequence comes from Protonibea diacanthus, assembly GCA_028641955.1. Lineage (NCBI taxonomy): Eukaryota > Metazoa > Chordata > Actinopteri > Sciaenidae > Protonibea > Protonibea diacanthus. The sequence continues at coordinate 14,356,457 of CM053977.1, read as the reverse complement.
TGCATACTCATGGTTATCCATTTTGTTAAAGACCAATCTCGGAACCTATCATCTACCGGCTGACAGCAATTGAGCCTCTGGAGGCAATGGACAATGTTTCAGGGCTTCCAGTAGGAGCTGGCAATATATCCAGAAAGTGGATAATAGATATTTGGATCAAGACTTCTGTGTGATTAGCAACATTATACACTAGGATGATGAGAAAAAACACATTTCAGCTAATTTCCATAAACATATATATAGTGCATATAAATGCAGATGCATTTTGAAAAGCTAATAAGAGACTAAATGGGGCTGATGGATTCCAAGATTGTATTTCGGCCAATTTGTTCCATCCCTTTTGCTTTCCACACAGACTGTTTACCCGCGTGCAACCAAAACCTGCTCAAATATGACTGGTTAATATGACTACAAAGAGAAAAGCAAAACACTTCCACTCCCAAAATCTTGGTCCCTTGCCTACAGATTCTGCATTTAAATGCAAATATCGGTTTATAGAGATTAGCTAAAGACCAACCCGAAGCTGTTGTCCATTTTTAATGGTCTTAATGCAATCTAGAACTTCTGTGTGCATTTCTATCTCAAACAGAGAATATACTACTTTTTTTTAAAAAAGTAATGTTCCCCGAGGCAACATCAATTTAGCTAGATGTCAGTCAAATATACTGTCAGCTGCTGTTCAGGATGAGCTGGATATGCAGTGGCAGCGTTTTTAGCAAGGTATAAAACTGGTCTCTTGACATCCAAGAGGATATCTTGAGTGGATTCTGGTTCTCCGCTATCCTCTTATGAAAATCCCTTTGCTCCTGACACATTCCTTTCTCATAGATAGCTTCCCATGAGGTCACCCTTTTATTTAAGGTCAGGGTTAGGTTAGACTTTTAGCTTTTTTAGCTTTAGCAATAGAGGATTGTGGGGCACATTTCACACGGTGCCACCTGGAAAGTCATTCATACTGTATTGTTGGTCAGAAGTGGTTGATGAATGGAAAAAGAGACCTCACGCCCATGGCTCATTTCTCACTTCTGCACAGCTGACCAATCACACCGTGAAATGCTTCTGTGTGTCAGATTGTAGGTTTTGGAAAGTCACAGAGACAGACACGGTCCCTTCAATCCGATGCCAGAAAGGTGTGGAGAGAGGGGGTTTCTGAAGCTGTTTGACCATCTGACAGGCACTTCTGAAGAAGAAGCACATGGCAGCTTGGTGGGGCATTATGATTGGGCTAGGTGCTACATTATGTAAGAATCAAAATCCTAGTGGTAATCCTATGATAATATAGTCCTATATTAATCCTATAATAATACACATGTAGACGTGCAGTACAATGTCTGTCAGAAGAGGTGGCTCCAAAGAGAAAGATGAAACATAGTAAGAACCAGAAACAAGAAGAAGTTAAGTGTCAGCAGAAGCATCTCTGCTGGTTATGCATGATCAGATTGGCTGAATTCTGAATTTTCACTGAGTAAATGTGTGTCTGCATGTGTACTTGCCATCTCCTGACTTGTGCAAGAGACCCAAGCAGCAATGATAAATTGCTGATTCGAAACTGGCTAAATGTGGTACAGACATTCAAAGTGGGGGTTGGCAGGCCTCTTGCTCCTGCTCTCTCCTTTTTTTTCCCCTACACTCTTCTCCTCCATTTTTTTTATTTCTATCCATCTTCTATCTGCTATCTATTTCAAATTATGAAACTACATTCCGAATGGCCTCATTTTCCTCTTCTTGTCTCCGAGCATTTATCCTTCTATCTTTCTGATCCCCTAATTCTCCTTTGGACATTTTTGTCATCCTTTTATCTTTTTCTATTTTTCATAATCATTGGCTCTTTTTCTCATAATTTTTTCCCCACTTTGCCTCAATCCCTCTCTTCCTCCTCTTGAGATGCTTTTTTTCTATTCTCATTACCTCTTCTTCTTCCATCCCTCTATCCCACACAACCAATATTTTCCTCCTCCTTCCACCTCCTCTTGTAACATATGGCTTGAGGTCTCCCAGCCGGCTCCCTCTGGACATGGAGTCGTGCTAGTCGTGTTGTGGACGGAGGGTGAAGGAGTGTAAAAGAAAAAAAAAAAATGAAGGGAGGTGGGCGGGGCTGTGGGGGGGGGGATCAATCACGACTAAGGAGGGGATGGGGCGAGATGAGGCTGGGAGGGATAGAGAGGAGGGTGGGAGGTGGAGTCCTATTGGTTCTTGAGAAAAGAGAGGCGGAGGTAGAGGAGAGGAAGGAAGACAGGAGATCGGAGAGATATGAAGTGGTGGGAAAGAGAGGAGAGGAGTTGGAGGTTAAAGGAAGGGCACATGAAGAGAGGACACGGAAAAGAAGAAAGCTTTAAAGATTTAAAGAATGGAAGTAGAAGGAAAGAGGAGAAGGTGGAAGAAATCTGTGGAGGAAGAGGACGACAAGAGTATATAGATAGACAAATGGCATATAGAACAGAGGTGGATGGATTGAGCTGGACAGGTTGTGGCATATTACTGACACAAACACACATCGCTTTCAATTGTCTCGCTGATTATCGATCTACCCATCAGCGATTGTTTCACTGGGTCACTGGTTGCTGTTAGATCTAACAGGTCCTTGCATCTCACTCGTATACGCTGCCCTCACCCTTACCCTCGCTCAATCATACGTTCAGTTTATGGTTTAGAGCCAAATGACTCATCTACCGTCTACACACAGGCCTTATTAACCTGGGTGTCCTCTGCTTTGAAGGCGTGGGATGATCTGTGTCATCGTCTCACACACAGTCTGGTATAAAAATCCAGCTGAATGCTGAATTTCTATTTGGATCATCATCACATAACCAAAAAGTATCCACTCAAAACGTCTACTTGTTGTCCTGTTTTTACTTATACAATATAAGTTACAAAGTGTGTAATGTAAAAAAGTGCCAATTCTGCTCTGTCTTTACTTATTACAGTGCTTACAGTCATGTTTGTTTACAGAGACTCAAAGTGAAAGGTATCCAGACCTGGCTCAAAATAAACCCGAGGATACGATTCCAAAATCATAAGAACCACCAACACGGAGAACAGCATGATGTGACACCAATTAATGAGAAGGTGCGGTTGAAGAGAGTAGCAACGCGCCATTCTTCCTGCACTTCACAATTCACACTCTCTGTATTTACTCAAAAAAAACACATTGTGTGTGTGTGACGATAATGATGCACCCCGTGGTCAGCACTGATGGCGAGTCTGCACGGATCCACATAAAGACATACTACATATATTGTCACACATATCCTAGACTTACAGGAACACAATAGGACACAAAACTAACAAGACTGAATGGAATTTGGAATTTGGCCCAATTCACAGTAGAAACCAAGAGGACCATGCATATTTTAATTATTCAGCACCATGACCTTTTCAAGCATGACATGTCAGAAGAAATGTTTTAGCTTTGTGTTGATTTTCTGATATGAGTGCCAGTTTCTTCCAGTTGTGGCCAACTTGGCATGAACTGGTAAAACCTTTGAACATGTGTTAGTCCATTACTGCAGTTTCAGTGTCAGTATGCAGAATAAAGATTATTTAACCTACTGTAGAAAGTTGTGTGGCCTAGGCAGTGTTTGTAGTCTGAGAGGTTTAGAGTTGTCAGAGTTGATTTTTGACCTTGAAAACATCAGATGTTGCATAGTTGCACATACATGGATTGGATGTCCACAAAGGTTTGTCTACTCAGTACACCCTGTACTCAGTTTTCTTGTACCTTCTTAGACTCTCTTGTGACTTCACTGGCTTACTATCCCATGTCCAGTTTTTCACTAAAGCTTTGCTGCCATTAATTACAGAGACTATAATCAGTGTTTATGGGGCCAAGGTGTTGGTTGTAACACTGATCCAGGCAGTGACAGATGGTGGCAGGTTAAAGCGTCGGTTTGCATCTCACAGCAGCCAGCCTTTTTTTTAATAGACTTTCTGTCTGAAAATGGCTGCCATTACACAGTGCATCGTGGGCCAATTCACCCAAAGCGCCAAAGACATCTGTTCCTACAAAAGAACACATATTGCTGGTGTCCCAGGCAAACTATGTAGCCGCAAGGTTTTGGGTGGCAGAGTTAAGATGTGGGATTGTAACTGGTGTGGCTGCCTGAGAAAATCTGGCTGGGCATCTGTAAACCACTGAGATGCCCTTTAGGAAGGCAGTGAACATCATCAACTCCAAAGAAGCTGTTCATTATATTGAAGACTATATGTTTATACAGAGCAGATGATAATTCACATTGGATAAAACCAACCAGCAAACAACATTGTCTTTAACTTGAAATGAGGATTATTTAATACAGTATGTATTCAAAAGTATATGATTTAACTATGTTTATCTATTAATTGTCTAACCAAAAAATACCCATGATATTTCTGATGTTGGAAACTCATGTCTACGCTCTAATTGGTTTTCTTCTCCATTATCATGTTAATTTTCCATTTCTGGGCATATGAGGCTCCCATAAGACAATAACTGTAATATATTTCAGTAAATAAAGTCGGTGTAATGTCAGAATTTTATGATTTTATACTGTACCACTGAAACAGATTTGGGACACACATTCTGACTCTGTACATGTAAGTACCACTATTGGCACTATTACCTCTATTGGTTGCTGTGCATGCGTTTACTAAACACTATAAAAAAAATCTTGCTTTAGAGATGTATGGTTCCCCTGGGTGGTGTGGGTTAGATAAATTGAATAATCATTGTTTTAGAGCAGCAATGGCCTCATATGGATCCTCCATTCGCAGATGATGTACGAAGTGTCTTCTTAACAATGGAGATTGCTGTTACACAGGCAAATGCAACTGTTGATGAGCTGCTCTGGGTTTTATTACTATTGGCCATCTATTGTTAAGTTTAAGTGTCTATTTGTCAGCCTGGGGAAACCTGGTGGTTGTCATTGACCTCTGACCTGCCTGCGAATAGCTTTCCAATGATTCCAATCAATGTGAACCAACAAACAGATGGTACACCATTTATGGTCTGAGAGAACTTCATAACCTTGCTTTGGCTTCATCTGCTAGAAGAACAATTTGTTTAAGACCCACTGGAATGCTGGTTTTCCTATCCTACAATGATCATAGCTGATGTTAATTTAGTTCTCTTGGAATGCCAGGTGTAAATCAGCCTCTGATTAGATGCTATAATGAAAACCAGCAGGTATCTGAGTCCCAAAGTGCAGGATGAACATCCTCTGGCCAAGAGCTGTGAGGATGCAGATCAAAAATGAAGGAGACACATAATACAGTATAAAGAGAAAAGGAGGCAACAGAAAGAGAAGGACTAACAGTGTTCTTTTGAAAAACAGTTTAATCATACCAGGCTGTAAGACTAATTTTCTAAATTAGAAATTAGGGGAGCTTTATTTCAAAATGAATATATTATCTTCTTCTTTATGTTAGAGCTCTTTTTAAATCACCAATAAAACCCCAAACCAGCCTAAGTCTTATTCCCAGGTTGTCAAATACACGTTTTGTCATGCCCCTTGCCATTACATTAAAGTCTGGTGCATCTCATACAGAGGTTAAAGGGTACCCTGTGCATCTGTATGAGATATAATGAGCTTCAGCCGCCTCTATCAGGCAACGTGGTATGAAGTGCAGGTGAATCCATGATTTCTCAAACCTTGCCTGTGGAGAGACACAATTTTTAAAAAGGTGTATGTTAAAGACCGTCTGAGGTTTAGCAATGTCATTCACTATCAACGTTCCTCTCTGCCAATAGAGTTAACCTGTCGACTTCATGAAAAACTGGTCTTAAAAAAAAGGTTTTTAACCTCAATCTGAACCCTGGAGAGAGATTCGGAAAAGCTGCTTTCTCCCTTTAACTGATTCCCTCTTTCTATTAAGAGATGTAAACATGAGAATGTGAGAAAGGGGGAAGGAGGGGAGAGGCGAGGAGGAAGAGAATTTAGACACTGATCAAGGCAGGGAAATAAAGATGCTTAGCTCTGTACTTGGTATTGCCTTTTTTAATCTATTGAGGCTTCAAATACAAATTATCTTAATGCCTTTCAAATTGACTCAGAATGAGATCAAGAGAGGCAGATGAAGACAGAGGAGGGTGGGAAAGTAATATTTAATAGAGAGAAGATAAGAGAAAAGGGACTGAGGTGATCTGATCAGACACGGAGACAAGAACGGATTCTATATTGATTTTAGTTTCATTCCTTTACTAGTCATATGCTAATCTCTTTCTGAATTTGAATATCATCCTGTAATGCTGGGTTAATATAGGTTCCTCTCCTGCCATGTCAATATAGCAGAACAGAATGAAATAAAGCCCAGTACACGTTGAGACACAGACACAGATCTACACACACACACCGAGGCACACTCATGGAGGTTAAAATTATACTTCAATCAGCCTGTTTCCTTATTTCAGTCTATTATGTACTTTAGCAGTACCTCTTATCAAACATTCCCTTCAATACGGCAAAGTGGATTGAGTCAAATTGAACTGATGGAGAAAGAAGAGAGACGGGAGAGAGCTGGAGGCAATGTGAGAGGACAAACAAGATGCCATGAAGTGGAGAAATGGGTGAGAAACAGAGAAACGGGTGGAGAAAAGCGATTAAAAAAAAACGAGCAGGAAAATGTCGTTAATGACAGACAGGCAAGTGAGAGATATTGAGAAACATACAGGAGAAAGAGAGAGAGCGAGAGATGATGGCAGAGGTATACATGGAGGGAAAGCTGTTCTGTCAGATATGATCAAAAGACTCTTCATGTGAAGGGCTTGAAGGGAGAGCCACGCGGCAAGTTGCAACATCCACTGCAAAGGGAGAAAGCAAAATGGAGGGAACAAGAAAAAAAAAAATCAGCTTAAAACACCGTTTTAAAAAGCTCCTTGCTCGGCCTGCTTGCCTCTCAGATTGTTACCCTATAATCTCCCCCATCTCAATCACTTTCTGTCTCTTTCTCTGGTCCTTTCTTCTTGTCACCACCTTCCCTCACCTCAGTCTCAGAAGATTATTATTTTTTTTTTTTCTATCTGTAGCCAACCAACCTGCTCCGCTTCACTTTGCTCTGCTCTACAGGGGGATGAAAATTAATTCCAATTCCCATTAGAAAAACAAGCTTTTGGATGGTAATCAAGATAAATCTGGGCTGGGGCGACACTATCGGTGGAGAATCTTGATTGTTCACTGAACACTTAGGAGCCAGGAGAATGTTTGAAAATAGAGATGAGGCGCTCCCAAACTTCTTATCTTGTTTCTGTGTGAAAAGTGGAAAGAAGCATCCACCTGTGACGATAGTCGGGGATTACAGGGACAGAATCCTAATGGGACAAATTACACAGACGAGTGATAAGACGGCATTACTGATACAGAAGAGATCCAAGACATTCACAATTCACAATAAATAAATAAAAAAAAGTCATAATAATAATAATAAAGTTTTGATTACAGTTTGGTTTATTCAGCCCAAATATGTATATATGATTTCCAGTTTGAAGTGGGTGTTGTGCAGCAACAGTGTTTAGTACACTAAAGAGTCTTCAATTAAATTAGCTGAGTTCTTTGACTTTGTCATTGATATACATTTATACATACTATAGCTTAAAAGAACAAACAAAACTACATTGTCAGTGAGTCAGAATCTTTGAATTGAACTGAACAAAAATTATTTCGAAATCAAGTTCCACGCTTCAAGGGCAGAGAAACCCCTGTGGCAAGGCACACAAGGTTGATGAACATTAGTGGTTAGTGTGGCTCAAGGTCCAGTGTGTAATTTATAGTATTCATTGTATTATTTATTGGCAGGAATGGGATTCAATATTCATTACTATGTTTCCATTAGTGTATAATCACCTGATAATAAGAATTGGTTGTTTGTTGTTTGTTGTAAGTAGCCTAGAGCAGACAAACCAAACTCTGATCTAGATATGACCTTTTGTTTTTAATACATGCTTGGAAGGAGAGGTGAGATGTGGGAGAGTATTCATTTGGTTGCAATCTACAACTTCACCGCTAGGGCCCACTAAATCCTACACACTAGACCTTTAATATCTAGTTTTCATATAACTTTTGTTACTATTTTGGAATTTCAACAGCATTTCAGTGACTGCATTTCACTGAACCAGATGCAAACTACACACTGACATATGGTTATTAAAAAAACGATCACTAAAAACCTTGATGTGATGTAACGTGTGCTTATCTGCCGTTGGTACATTTGGCATTTTGCTTTCTTACCACTCAGGCCGTCTGTTAGGTTGACACAATCATTTTGTGTTTAAAATTTAGACTGATAGAGGGGAATCCTCTGCCCACAGTCCCAGCACTGTGCCACTCTGTTTCTGTGGAGCGTAGCCATTAACACAAGGTCTGTAAACAAAGGTCACATGGACTCACAAGTCACTCATTTATTGGACAGAGGTTTGTTAACCTGTCATCCTGCCTGCTTTGACATTTTCACAGTGAGGGGGAGTCAAATTCAATCTAATTCCCTTTCTTGTAACTCAAGCTAAGCATGATTGACTTACAGTGCTTCCTCGGGATGTCTAAACCGGCTAAGAACACACAGGAAAAGAGATGAAAGTCAGCAGCAGACCAGACTTTAGATTACCCTCAGTTGAGTCTGAGCATGAAGATTTGTTTGCTATCTGATGTCAGCATTAACTTCCTTTTATTGAAAAGTCACTGTGCTTGATTTGATAAGAACCATGACTCTGTTACACTGTTTTAAGATACAGTCCTCTGTTTCAAGATATGGCCCAGATGAAGGTACTAAAGACGACCATATGGCAAGAGAATTTAACTAAACCTCAAACATTTTCCAACGGTTAAGGAGATCCCAAAGTAGTCTGAAAGTTTTCAATCAGCATGAAAACCCTTTCCCGTAAAACTAAATTTGTGCAGTACCCATATATGTTGGAGCTCCCCGGTGCAACCATAGCTTTCTATCATTTGCTAACAAGCAGATCGACTGGAGTTAAGGAAAGGGAAGACAGATTGCGCTTTATGGATTCTGCTTTAAAGTTTGCCAGATGGTATTCAACCTGTGGACAGCTGGGCAGTGGCCCAGAGTACAGTAATAAAGATGCTCAATTTAACAACTTGTACTTCCTCGTCGTTATTCCAAATAAACTACTGTTGCTGCTTGCATAAACATTAAATTAATTGTGCTCTATACAGCAGTGGAAAGCCTCTTCTTGAAGTTTTGACCAACTTTCAAAACTGGGTTTTACATGCAAAATTGATATTTGTGTGCAAATAGTAGTAGTAAGAGTATTAAGAGTACCATTTGACTAATTGGGTTATTTTAAAGCAGAACATTGGACCATGACTGATGGGAGGTTTAGCACTTACAAGTCATGAACTTTTCTGGCCGGCCATAACTGCCTCCTCAGATAACCCCAACAGAGGATGGCTGACAGTCAGCCATCCGTCTTCCCCCCGTATATCTGCAGTCCTCCTCCCTTCCAATCTATACAGAAGGCAGAGAACGTACATCATTGTGCAGTATGTGACCATAAAGTCTAAAGTCAAACTTTTAAGTTCTTAGTTTTGTGATGAATGACCAGGCCACACTTTTGTAGAGACTGTCTCAGTATTTATATGTCTAAAGTTAAGACCCATTTATTCTGCGCTGTCTGTAATATATTCCAATCTCACCGACTATTTTTTATTTTCTTTTTTGCTGCAGGTGCACATTACTTGCTTTGCTGGAGGGTCAGCTCAGGTGTTACCAAATGCTGATGTTTGTGTGTACACAGGTAAGCTCATTTACATACATCCCTTATATAAAAGAGGGAAAAACAGAGGAGACAACAAGTAATACAAAGAGACATCCAAGCTTTATCTGGAACTTTCACAAGCAAAACAGTGTCTAAAAATGAAAATGTTTCCATAATATCACATTTTTACATCAAAACGAGTAAGTTAGCTGATAGGCCTGAGCTGAGTCCCTCATATGCAGGATCTGATCCATACGTGGAAGCCGTGCCAAGCCCGAGTCGTGATTGTAGCTGGAGCCGGGAGAGCTCCAACATGCCAAACACTGGATGTCACACAGCATTACATTAGATGCGTTGTTGGAAGAAAATTAAAATTCAGGAGACAAAAAGTAAGCAACTCATAATAAGCAGGGAGTTCGTCTTCCAAGACAGGATGTACAACAATGGTGTTTGAAAGTCAAATATTTTACCAGCTGGCAAGGTACTCACTGATTCCTGGAATTAATCAACAAACCTATCAAACCCCCACTGACATCATATTTGCTGTGTGCTGTGGGGGAGTAACAATCATGCTAATATCAAGTGGTTAAAGTGGGATTTGGGCAGTGAGGTGTATAATTATCCAGAGCAAATTTTGTGATACTACAGAGCATCATCAGCCTTTAGTTTATAGTGATGAAGGCGCCTTTGCAACAGCATGCCATGTACCAGATAACATCACATAACACACTCGGCATGGCACGCTCAGTGTGCAACATATATCAAATGTTTTATTGAAAGTTTGATATATATCACGTGTCATTGTGATATAATATACTATAATGATCCCCGTTCAGTTAGTCATATTTACACAGGCAGGGCTCACAGAGTTATGTAGATCTCTTGTGTGGTGTTGATTTCCAATAAGAGAAGGATTGTGGGCTTGATTTTCTGTCACAAATACAATCAATGATTGTTGCTTTTTTGCTGATTGCTACCATTTATCTAAAAAGGTGGTGCATAATTTTGCTGACAAGAAATATTTACCTTTCCATCATCTTCAAAACACACGCCACGTGCGAGGCAAAGTTATAATCACGCAACTAGCAGCAGCAGCTAAAGTACATTCCACCTGAGATGGCTGAAATGTCTGCTGCCTGGTAATTACTCGTACAATCACCAACATTAGTAGGTTTGGGTTCAAGCGGCTGAAACATTTGACTCAAATGCCAACTACAACAAGTGCCTACGATATCAGCGGGTCAGACAGGATAGTGGTGGTAAACATGCAATTATAAAACATCAGTGAGTTAGGTAGCACATGACGCACAAGTTAGTAACTTGTTGATTTTTACACATTCGTATCAAACAGCCATTGCTTTTTTATGCTTTTTCTTAATTTCTGTTTATAACAGTCGTCTACTGTATAATAGTAACATCTGAAAATAGAAAGCCTGGTAGGCTTCCTGATGGCTGAACAAATGGACAGGTGTAAGAAATCTCATTTTCCAGAATAATGGAAAAATGGAACTGGATGTAGATAGACAGCATGTCTGTACAGGGGACATAGTTAAAGCAGAACATCAGCAGCGCTGTCAGTGTCAGTGTCGCAGATGAGATGCATTCAGGAGCATTACTCCGGGGGAGGTAACTTGCATTTTGGCAGTGCCAAACTACACAACCGCTGATTTAGTCGGGTAAAACGGGAAACTTGAAATGTAAAAAAAATACACATCTACGTGCAGAAAGCTTGAGTAGAAAAAAAGCAAACCGTTGGTGAACACAGCTGGTGCGGACAGCTGTATTGATTAAAATAGAAGCAGGCAAAACAAAACACGCTTAGACACGCCTTAAAAAGGCTGGTCACATCTTACATCCATTAACTAAAGTTGCCTAATTCTCATTTGGACACTGGGTACGATTTTTAATTTGGTGCTGGCCCTTACCACTTTGGAGACTTGTGGTTTTCCTCCGATTCCCCAGTACATTGCTCATCCATCTGTTCTCTCCTCCAGCCAATTTACAGCTTTTCTTTCCCCTTCACTCTTCTCTGATTTCCATTTCTCCATCCACCCTCCTCTCTCGCTGCCATGCTCCCTGCACTTCCTTTTCTCATTTTTTCCCCCCCCAATCTCCTATTAATTTTTTGCCACACCGTATCTCTCCAGCACAAACTCTTTTTACGGTCTTCTCATGGTTTCTTCTTCAACTTTTTAGTCTCAAAGATGCTTCCTCTCATTCTTCCTTCTGTAATTTTGCCATTCTCTTCCCCTGTCTGTGTTTAATGCCCTCTCCTCACTCACTTTTATAGTGCGAATGTATCCAACAGGGCTCCTTGGCCAATGGAGTGGTGAGGGCTGCCTCATTCACAGCTGCCGAGACAAAGAAAGATGGAGAAGAGAGGAAAGATTTGACAAGCACTGGAACAGTAGTTAGGGAGAAGGAAAGAGCAAAGCCGGCTCCTGAGCTCGATGAGCAGGCGGCGGGACAAGCAGGAGATGTGTATCTGTGTGCTAAGAAGATAAATGGAACAACAAAGTAATACAAAATCATCTGATTTTTACATCAAAGGGAGGATGTAGCTGTTAACGGAAATTGGCTTCTGAGGCCTCTTATTTGAAAATATTTCATGATAGTTTCAGTTTATTGTAGCAATGTCACAAATATTTTACAATACCAAGATCCAATTTTTCTTCATTACAGGGTTGCTGTACACAGTGGATGTTTACAATAAGATTACTGAAGGAATTGAGCGTGCTTCATTATAGCAAACAAAAAAAAATAAGAAGCAGTACTACTCAATGATTGTTACAATGAGTTACATCTTCCACAAACCAAGATTCCATCCAAGAAGAGTGTAGTAGTTTAGTAGTAGTAGTAGTAGTAGTAGTAGTAGTTTATTTTAGAGTAGTTGTTGGAAATGTGACGTTGTGAAACACTTCCTGTAAGAAATTCCCAACAAAAACTAATCTGCTGTTTCTTGGCACAAAGAAACACGGAACTGAATGCAGAAAAATAAGTAAATGTAATCCACTCAATATGTGCATAAATGCAGGAACATGAAGATCACAGAAAAAAAAAGAAGAAGAAAACTTGGACTGGCATCATTGCATTTCAAGCTTGGCACTCTTCCTTGGGCCGCCTCAAGTCTCGAAAAAAACAGGAAGTGATGTAATAAATACCATGAAGACTGTGACTGCAGAAGACTTTTGAGTGTTGGCCATCTTACACAATATGACATAACATTAAACTTCATTAACATAATTTGTAGGAAGGGTAAGGATTGATAAATAAATAAATACTGCTAAGAACCAATCTGAAAGCCAGTCGTGGTCCAGCTAACTTAGACAAATATGATGTGAAAACTTGAAACCTCAGTGTACAGTTTTACTGAAGTAGGAGACATTGAGTAGTTTTGAAATGAGCAATATTTATATAAGTAAATAATAATGAACAATTTTTAGGAAAAGCTGACACGCAACTTGCACAGATGAAACACCCACCGATGTAATAAGCACACATGAAGGAAGTGCCAAGCAGCCCCCTAAATCCATTTCCGTTTGGTCAGAGTTGATTTGAGCAGCACATTTTCCCCAGAGAGGCAGGCATGGGTGGACACAGAGGAGGAAGGGAAGACAGGGAAAGATGACTTGCCAAGTATCTGATGGTAGCTTGGGGAATCAAAGCAAATGAGCAAAAGGAAGCGAGAAGATGTGATGAGGACTGAAGCTTGCCAGATGTACGGGGAAATGGAAAAAGGGATTGAAAGATGCGAGAGACTGGTGGAGGGAGCGGAGAGATGGGCAATCAAAAAGCTGACAGACCCTGGCACATAATGAAACCAACCCTGGGCTGACCAGACTCAGCTGAGGAAGGGAAGAGAGAGGTGGTGGGTAGATGTAAAACTCTTCAAAGTGAGGGGGAAGTACGAGAGCATCGACAGTCAAAATGTTAATGAGTCTATCAATTAGCGTTTCATTTGAACTTGCAGCTGGCCATGTTAAACTGAGTATGTTGTCTGAGCATAAATACATTTTGCAGTGCACCATTTTAACAATACAGTCTCTGCAAACCAATAAAGAAAGAAGAGAGTTTGTCGCCACAGTTCATTTTCATAAAGAGAATTACAGGCAAATAAAGCGGCCGTGAAGATTTATCGCTGAAGTACTTTTTTACAATGCAGGTTCTACTCTGTCTTATTAATTATATATCACCTAATAAAAAGCAGAGTTCTTCAAAATGACTTTTGCCACGGAATGCTTTGAGCTAGTTTTAACATTGGAGCATTAAGTGCTTCCAATTACTGAATTTGTTCTTGAAGAAAGCTGTTAAAATAGCATTCTCATCAACTCACCATGAGGCTTTCATTTTGAAACTGCCCATTACAGAGGGACGATGCCCGTTCCAGGAAGCAGCTCCTGCAGCAGACAACAATCAATCCACGTGAAAGTGTCCTTGAGCAGAAACAGAAAACAGAGAAACAGACAAAAAAAAATAATCAAACTCCTACTAGCAGTTAATGTAACGTAGCTAAAAGACTCTAAACCTGCAGTTCTATGTAGATAGCACACTGTGATGAGATCGATCTACCAGCTTTACAACATGATGATAAAAAGGGTGAGGCATTAACATGGCAGCTGGGGATAAAGGAAGGAAAGCGAGAATAAGGAGGGAGAGAAGCAAAGTGTGTGCAGGAGGGGGTCCTCCCTCTCATCGTTGGGGAAAATTTATACAGTCCATAGTGTGCAACGTCTGAACCACACAGAGCAGAGAAGGGAGGGTAGATGGAGATTAGAGAGGGGAAGATGAAGGAGATGCAATGAAATGAGGGTGCGAGGGGAGAGATGGTCGCGAAAAGTCAAGAAAGAGTCGAGCCGTGAAAGATTTATGGCCGCAATGAGGCATGAAGCCACGGTAGAGGAGGAAGGGAGTGAGAGAGAGAGAGAGAGAGAGGCTGAGGATGCCTGGAAAGAGTCAGAGATGGAGAACAAACGTGAGGGACACAGAAGGCGAGGCAGAGAGGATAAAGGGATGACAAGAGAGCCGAGGAGCAAGAACTGAGGGGGATTTGAGGAGTGTGTGAAGTAAAAAGCTGCTGAAAAGTGTTGCACGGTTACATAATGCGGCCCTACTCCTATCTTATCAGGGGGATTGTAGAAAATGCAGGAAATTAGGCATATTAACAGTGTGTTTTCACCTGCCGCAGGGAGGAAGATAGAATATTTTGTTAAGGCACATGTTGCGCAGAAGTACTCAGATTGGAGTTTTCTATGCACCGTCTCAGTGAGAACACCACTTCCACCGCTGGTGTAATTGGAGAATTAAGAAACCGCTTTCCATAAAGCAAAAGATTGAATTTGTCAGATTGAATTTTTTATTACAATAAAATAATCTCAAACAAGTTTTCCCAAACAAGAGGAAACAAAAAAAAAAAAAACTCCATTCCAGCCCATTCTCACTCCCAACTCTTTAAATACTTCAAAATACAATGCTGCAGGTCTTTACTGTCATGTTTAGACCAAGTGGCAACCTCCTGTCCTGGGAAATGAAGCCAATGCAGAAGTGCTAAAAACTGTAATTGCTCGAGCGGCTGCTTGAGACAGGTTGGAAGCGACTCAATCTCCGTAAGATATAAACATGTTTACATTAGTATGTAACTAGGTAACCAAGTAGTTTTGTGCCTAAACCTAAATAAGGTGCCAGCATTTCACAATGTTGAAATGTTGTACTGTCTTGGATATTGCACATTTATTCTTACTAACTTGTTTGAGGAGCCCTGCGCATTCAGAAATAATACTCCCTACAGCATCATATTTTGAAGCATAGGTGCACTGACCAAGCTGCAGTGTCTGATGAGATGGCAGTCATACGGTCAGTGGCATCTACCAGAGGTCTACTTTATTAAAGTTTACCATATCTACTCTCTCATATACTGTAGGCCAGGCCACCATGAGGCCACAGACATATCGAAGCTAAACACAGATATTTTCGTAATCATGGTGTCAATGTTAGTGTGTGTAATTAGAGAGTCAGGAGGCTCTTTGACTGGTACTTATTACTTTCACCTGTGTTTGGAATTGACATTTAAGAAATGTTTAGAGGCCAGTGGATGGTTTGAGATTGTAAAATAAAGAATGCAATTTTGTCTGTCAGTAATAGTATGATTTAGGTCTGCTGCCATCCCCGCTACACTTCCTTTTTGTAAATTATGTATTACATTTTACAAAATAACACTCCTCCTGCATGCGGATCTCTATTTTCAGTTCATCACACATCGTTCATATTAATATTAATAATAGGTCTATTCTTAAAGGTGTTTTCACCTTTTTTTACACATCTGGACTGTGACTGTGCTTGACTGACACTGATACTGTATACCAATTTCCCAGGAGAAGTTCTGGCATGTCTCTGTACAAAAAAAACATTAACACTGTGACTGCATCCTATTGTAGTCAGTTTACACAGAAGACATTTTAACATGCCACATTAGGAAAAAAGCACAAGTGCACCTAATAGATTAATTATGGTTAAATTCCATTTAGCTGCTTCATTTTCTGGATCCTGGTATTGTGCATTCTGGGTGATTGTTACACTGTTGCGCCTTACTGGGTGACTTGCATTAAATGGGACCATTGTTAATGTTATTAGTAACACCCATGCCTCTTCTACTATGATAAGTCAACATGTCTTCTGCGCCAATTGTGTAGAATTTCTCACGCCTATGGCTTCCTGAGCCATCGTTAATTGAATTGGTTTTGCTATGACAAGTCAACATACCTGTTGTGAAAAGTGTGTTTATACGCATATTCTCATGAAATCGGCGATGTTAGAAGCTGGAGTGGTGGTTGTTACTAGTTTTCTTTGCGGCAAAAGGACACAAAGTGGAAAGACCAGTAAATGTTGCTCATCGGTTAGCAAAGCGGGCTCGTTTAACCGTCATGAACAAGGTTGGGGGGGATCTCTGGCTAGGATGAGGAGAAGCTGGAGGTCATGGTCAGATGACTGGTGGAGATGTGGAAAGAGAGGCTGAGGTTGCAGGTATAGAGTGTTTGGTTTGATGCAGACAATAAGGCAGTGTGAATGACTGTTGAGCAGAAGTCATGGAACTTGATTCAGGAAGGAATGGAAGGAAGAAAAGATTAAACATAGCATACAGGCTACATAGCTAATGTAAAATGAATCGCTAATAAAAAAATATGTTAAACATAATGCAATGTAAGGAGGGAATTCATTATTTCTAGTCATGCATAAGTGAAGGTACAAAGTATATAAATCAACAGTGACGGTCCTTGCACTCCAGCCAAACAGAAAAAGACGGCACACAGACTACACAAGCCAATGCTAATGCAACAAACTAAACATGAAGTTACAGCCAAACTCACAAGATCACAGCATTTGACTTTAACTGGCAACTTAACAGAAAGCAAAAGGCACACAGGGAATTGACACAGACCTGTGGTGATAACCAGATTCATATTTTCTTCTTTACTCGTGGCATTCAGGAAATCTCACTGAATGAGTGATGGAAGAGACAAAGCATTGTGGATTGGTTCATGTAAGTGTGTCTGCGGACTGCACTTCATAGGACCAGCAGCTCTTAATCAGAGCTAATATAGTGCAGGTGTGTCGCCTCTGCACCGCCAGCTGAGACAGAAGGCAGCTGAGACAGAGCTGAATACTGTCAAGATGGTTTGTAATTGGTCAGTGGTGCAAATCCCCGCGTTGCGCTTCACTAAGCTTCAACTCTCACTGAACACGTTTACCCCACTGAACATGGCACCTCCATTTAAACAAACGGATTCCAAAATGTTGCTCGTGTCAATGCTGTCCTTCAGCTTGGACAGTTTAGATCATTTATCTTTCTTAGCGAGGGTGGCGATGTAACTGAAACTGACACCTGCGTGGGTGTGAAGGGTCTTTAACTGTAGCTCTTATCATTTCAACCAGAAGATGCTTCCTTTTAAATAGAGATGAGAATGTAAGTCTAGCGGAGGAAACTGCCCTGATGTAGTCTAGATAATGTGGTGGCAGAGGAGCAAAGAGAATGTTCAACAGATCGGTGTGATGAAGAGTGGACTGATGAATTCAGCCTGGGCAGTGGATATAATGTACTGGAAGTAAATGGGTTGGGGAATGGTTACGACAATTGTGCACTAAAATAAAGCAGCAGCAGCAGAGGGGAGAACAAACTGAAGAGTTTTCTGGCAAAATCTGGTTGGTTTAACTAAATTAAAGAGTAAACGCCCATACTCAGCTGATTAATAAGAAGTGGTGAGAGAGAATTGAGAGTGGACGGGGTATAAATATAGTCTTTCTGGTTGAACTTGCATTAGGCATCATTTACAACATATTAACACCAATTTGAACAATTGACATGAATGGTAATATTTTATCATTCATTAAAATAAAAACATTTCTAGACATGAAAGCAGCTTGAGAATTGTTTTAAACAATTAAATCATAGCCCGATAATGGACATCAAATAATAGAATTCCCCAACTGAGGGCACTCATAATAAATACCATACATAATGACATTCGTGCATAAATACAGTGGAAGCAGGTCCAGAGAAAAACAGCATCTGAGCTGGTAAACAGCTTGTAGAATCTCACCCAATCTCACTTTAGTTGGAGTGGTGCTTGTGTGGCACGATGAGGTGTCATACTTTCAATATGAACACGTTGTGAGTGTGTGGTGACTGTCCTAATCAGATTCTGAGATGCGATTAAAAAAACAAAACAAAACAAACAAACAAAAAAAAACAATTACAAAACACTCAGTCAGTTGAATATTTTATGTGACAGCTGTGACAGTTAAGGATAAACTGAATGTGATGTTTTGCTGTTGGTCTGATTATGTTGTAAGAAAAGATCATGTTTTTCAAAGAGTCTGCTTGTAATTCAACATAATGGACCTAAAGTATGCAGGCTGTTTGTTGTGTTAGTGTGTGTGTGTGTGTGTGTGTGTCATTGGTTTTATGCGTGTGGGTGACAAAATCGAGAAGACACTTTTGTGTGCCACCATGCCTGGCCAGACATTGAATAAATTGGTGGAAAGTGGCCTTTGTGTGTGTTTATGTGTGAGTACAAGTGTGTAAGTGTATCGCGTGGGCTGTTGTTTTACTTGATATTCCAACATGTGACTGCAGCTGTAAGTGAAACAGTAAGCTGCTGCTGTGAAATTTCTGTGGGGGGTTCTTCAAGTTGCTTCCCCTCCTCCTTCCCTGCTATAAATCTCCCTCCCGTGCACACATATTGCACTCTCCCACAAACAATATGGTTGCCTGTAATATCTTCCTGCTATATATGGATGTACTCCATTTCCTTGATAGCGGTGCCTAATATTCATTGCATATATTGTTGTTATATGTGATGCTGGAGCCTTTGTTATTCCTGTTATCCCTTCCACACGAGTTGTTCATCTGGAGAGGACTTAAGGCAGGAAATTCCCACCCCCTGTTCTCCACAAGAGCTTCTGTGCCTCCTCTCTGTAGCTCATTTACATCTTGAACTCATAGACTATTTATATAAACGATCTCTGCTCACTGCATGCGTCAACAGAAGTGCCACATGTCAGATATTGTTATCTCTGTGCAATATACAAAAATACAATACTATTTATCCCTGCCAAATACAAGTTCCATCTTTATACAGATATCATCTTATAATGTTTAGCATATGCCATCAGAGGAGACACCACAGGGATATAAATAAGGGTTACATGACTGAGAGGGTGGCAGAAGCCTCATATGTGGAGCATTAGTAACAATCACAGGTTTAGAAAGCAATAAAATGCTTTGAATATGAAGTAGCTGTCGGGGATTGTTTGCCTCTCGTGAGATTTCATAAAGATAACATGTTTTTTTTTTTACACTAAAGGATCGCATAAGGTTAACTTTATATACGTGCACCTGTATAACATGCATGTAACTTAAATGTGATGGGTGTCAAAGTGATTCTTAAAGTGATCGTGTAAAAGCTAACAGAGCCTGTTTGAAGGGCAGTGATTACGCCATTCATTGATTACGCCATTATATCATTTCTTATCTGAGATCATTTGGATGAATGTAGTGTAGTAGAGTTAAAACAGGCTAGAATGGGTGTTTCTTTTGGCTGAACAAAAGTGAACTGTAACTTGTGAGTCCAGCCATCTGGCTGGGAATCAACCAAAAAAAGGATATTCAACCGGAGTGAATATTCATAGTCCGAAAGTGTAATATGACCATGCCTTCATGTTAAACCTCACGTGGGTACTTGACCTCCTGCTTTGGCACTAGAAGAAAACATCTATATCTCA
Organism: Protonibea diacanthus; assembly: GCA_028641955.1. NCBI lineage: Eukaryota > Metazoa > Chordata > Actinopteri > Sciaenidae > Protonibea > Protonibea diacanthus. Next base: position 14,336,500 of record CM053977.1, on the reverse strand, counting down.
ATGTACATTGGAATCCAGTTCAGTTTCTTTTGTTTGTAGTCTACACAAAATAAAGCTGAAAAACTCTGGGATCAGACCAAATGCACCCAGGCAGTTTGAAAAAACAAAAGCCAGCCAATGTAGTTTTTCAGGTAAGTTCGGGCAGTGTACGTTTATTTTCTACATTTGCTCTTTATTTCACTCATTCGTCATTTCTAACGTTTGTTGTGTCCTTCCCTTTGTCTGGAAGTGTTTTGGTATGAGCTTTCTACCATTCATAACTTATTTTTGTTCGAGGTGAGATGTTTTAGTGAAGCCCAAAGGAGCGTTTATTTTTTTTTATGTTTGTTTTAGCACTTTTATAAAAGGTAAATATACTTCTGTCTAAATTCAAAGGATGGTGGAGCCTTAAGGGTGACAGCACCAGAGCAGGGGCATTGTGGGAGGGATACGACAGTAATGTAGTCAGCGAAATGAGAAATAGCTTAATAAAAAGCAAGGAGAGAGAAAGAGCGGGAGGTGGAGAGAGAGAGAGAGAGAGAGAAGGAAACTTGGCAGGTTCTGCAGTCTATGCATCAGTAACCAGAGGGGAATGCAGTGCTATTGATTAGTCTATTACAATATCAATCAACCACACTGCTAATTTACTAATGACACCTTTACTATTGGATAACACCACGAGGGGAGGGCACTGCTGCTTCACTCTGACTGGAGGGCGCTCTCTGTCAGTTAAAGTTAAAATTTGGGTGACGCATTGCACAGATACAGAGAGGCAGGACCAGAGACCAATTGCATAATGCATACCTTGTCAAAATGTTTTGTCTGTGGCTGTGTTTCAAGACCTAACCACTGACCGAAGTGTTGGATTGAAAAGATCAGTCATGAGAAGTAGACATCCCTAGAGAGAGAGAGAGAGAGCGAGATAAATCACAATACCAGAAGCAAGTTCCACCAGATAGATGGTCAGAAAAATGGCAATATATCGTATCTGGGGCTATTGAATGGGGATGGTCAGCTTAGGCTGTGGTGGTGGAAGCTGCAAGAGATTCCAAAAAAAAAAAAAAAAACAGTGGACAGTCCAGTGATTAGACTCATCATCTGTTCAACAGTTAACCTGAAATATGACTGAAACTGGGTGCTACCCAGATGGACTTCATGGACAAAACTTTACTCTCCCTGTCCTGAGCTGTTGATTTATTTTGTGTACCCGGCTGTGATGTCTGGCTTGCAGTCTATGTGGCAAAACAGTAAAGCCTAACTCACACCGGGGACGTGAGCGCCGCGGAACGGCTGCGCCGCGGTCACTGTTGCTGATTGCTGCCACTCTAATCAGTGAAACCATTCACACCGGGCGCGCTGCGGAACGTCTCAGCAGTGTCCCAGCAGCGTCTCTCCGCGCCGCAGCGCTATCTTTCCATAGCACGCGTCAATTTCACATTGCACCAGACAGGAAATCCGACACAGAATCAACGTAATACACTTCCGCCCCCTTTCAAAATAAAACACAATATGCAGTTCATGTAGCCTATCACAACTTCACATCAACATTACGTCATGACCGCTGGCACCAGGTCAGCAGTCAATCGATCAAAGGGTCTCGACATGAACGACGAGAGACTAATTGTTGCAGTGGAACAACACACAATAATTTATTACACAACAGATCCTTTTTATAATCTCTCCCACGTCAGAGAAGCAAAGTTAGCTGTTTGTTGTTGTTGTTTGTTTTATGCACAGTTTATTGCGGGGACTTGGGTATGTTCAGAATTCTCGTGATCTCGCGTGAATACAGCTGGCACTACGCTGCTGTTACGCTGCCAGTAGAAGAAGCTTCCTGTGCTAATAACTACAACGCATGATTTGCTCTGAATTTTGTCTTACAGAAGAGCAGATACAGATACAGACGTGAAGAATGAACAACAAGACACAAAAAGCTACATGTTTCTGAAGACTGCCTTCGAAAAAAAAAAGAAGCTGCATGTTCTCTCTAAGGGGCTTCACTTCCTATTCCTGACAATATTCCATTAACAAAGTATAATTTCCCATCAAACCAAACGCTTACAGATATTCAATACAGTCGGAATGACACGCTTTCAGCAATAGCTTGCCATTGAATTACAAACAGTAGGGGAAGCAAAACCCCCAGTGGATTTGAACCTTCGGGGAGGGCTGCGTTCAATACCACCCATAATCCTTTAAATGGTTAAAAAGTGTCTAATCCTCGTCTTAGTAAGGCCTTTATATGGCCATTTTAACTTGCTTTTACTTAGAAGGAAACCTCAGCTGCGACACGCCTAACAGGATTAGACAGTGCGGCGGGTGCAGAACGGCATAATACTGCTGCGAGGTAATAGAGATGTTACATACAGAGCTCCCATAAGCACCACTACATGCGGGCATGGTAATGTGTGTGTGTGTGTGTGTGTGTGTGTGTGTGTGTGCAGTAGTAATAAAGTAATAGAGATGTTAAATACAGAGCTCCCAGTGGCATCACTGCATATACTGTGTGTGTTTCCACTGCTGACAAATGATGCCTTTTAAATGTGTTCTTATTCAGCTGTGGGGATTCATGTAGTGACAGAGTGTCTGTATTCCCAGCATGGCTTCTGCTGCTGAGAAGTGTGTCTGTCCCTTCCTGTGTGCATCTTCATGCATGTGTTTGACTACTCGAGTGGGTTCCCCACATAGCCGTCACTGCTCCTGTAGATGCCTGAGTGTATGCCAGGCTGTTTGTGTGTGACTTATGTGATTCCGTAACTGCGCGTGAGACTGTTTATGTCTGTGCTTTAGAGGTCTGCATGTTAATTCTGTGTGTTGGAGTGTGTGTATATGTCATGTTGTTTATGGCTGGGTTTGCTGTGTTTGCATTCTAAGGGTTCTCTGTATGACTATGCATCTGTGTGTTTTAAAATTGTTAGTGTGTGTGTGTTTGTGTGTAGCTGAGCTGGGCTAAATAGATTCTCTCCATAGAGCTGGAACTAAAAGGTTAATGAGCAGGCAATATTTAGATGATGCCAGAACACTTCTCATTCACTCACTCATTCATCACAGTGTTAACCAGCGGTGGAGCGGTGGTGGTCAACCTCAGTACACACACGATGCTGCGTGCCCGGTGGAATTTCGGGGCAAGTGTTCGTCATCACCAAATGCCAAAACCAGTGTGGCATTGTACCACAAAACCTCAAAGAGACAAGATCTTAAATTGTTGAATGGATCAATGAAGTGTGTTTCTTTGACATGGACCACGTTCACATGCCATTTATATAAATATTGTATAATATAGGATCTAGCATTTTATGGAGCTTGACCAACACTAGAGACTAAAAGTCAAGATATCGTGGCCTCTGTTGCTTTAATGTTGACCAGTTGACCATTCTATAGCCACACTCTCACACATCATTATCAAAGGTAATAGCAAACAACCCATTTTGCTTAGCTTAGCTGGGAGAACTTGCGTTTTTTTTTCTTCTTCAAAGGTTGTTAAGTAAGGGTAAGGGGCAAGAGAGCACATTACATGTCAATGAATATTCTCACATGTATAGAAGCACAAAGATGGCCATGCTTTGTGTGGCAGCGAATATATAATGTGCATTACTGTATGAATGCAGATGTATTTCGACGCCTTTGTATTGGAGAACTGCTTTGAGATGTACAGAAAACGAGGGCGACGCAGACTTTTATCACTGAGCACATGCTTGTGTGTGTTTGTGAGCTGCTGTACATGTGTCAGTGATGTGTTAGAATTGGAGCTGAGGCCTCCTTTCATGTATTAACATGCATCTGAAGCCTGTGGGAGAGACATCTCTCTCTCTCTCTCTCTCTCTCCCCCTATATATATATATATACATACTGTATATCTTTCAATGAAAATGGTACAATGCCTTCCTTTTTTCAGTCCACCACACCAACCTACATGACAATCACCTTGTTAATTACTGATCATTCTCTTTTAAGTTGCCAGGGTCCACAAGGGAGGAAGAAGCAGAGTGACAGTGTGTGTGTGTGTGTGTGTGTGTGTGTGTGTGTGAGCGAGAGAGAGAGAGATAGATAGAGAGAGAGAGAGAGGGACAGGGCCAGTGTAAAAACGAGTCCTATCCCCACTATAAACCTAGTTTCTAGCGTGATGGGCTCCCGCATGGAGTTGGGATGACTCGCCCACTTTTAATGACTCTGCTACATCAAACACCGACGCTGCCAAGAAGCAGCACATACTTTTCATCTCTTTTTCTCTCTGCCACTCTCCTCCGCTCATGTCATTCCTCACTTTACCCCTTATCCTCTCCCTCCCTCTCTCACCATCTTGGATGAAGAGGAGTGAGGGAAAGAGAGATACAGAAGGGAAAGGAGGGAGTGACAGTATAGGGCAGAGAGAGGTAGAGAGAGTTACAAGGCTTCATCTCTTTCGCCTCTTGCTGCTTTAATATTTAATCCGCACATGGAATTTCTTGTGTCATTCAGTCGCTAAATATGACTTCTTGAGGTCAGGTCTTGACTCATCACTATTTTATTATTTTGCCACCATGTCCCAGTCCCTGTCCCTCTCCTTCCCTTCTCCCTTTTTCTTCATCACATGGTCTTTTTCTGACAGTTTCTGGTTCTCCACTTGGTTTCTCTCACATCCTCTTTCGTTCATTACATACTTTTCCATCTACCTGTTATCTGTACAGCTGCACACGTATTTCAAGACAGTTTGGATGCTCGGCTGAGGCGGAAAAGTTGCCATATCAAGAAACAGAAGATGCAATATAGGCTGAGTGAAACAGATTGTTCAAATACACCTTGACATTGCAAAACCTCCTTCTTTGTTGTCTACAAAGTGACCATGTCTGGCTGCCCAAAAAAAAAGTGAAATCAAAGGAGCAGGAGTGTAAAGGGTCCATTATACTTTGTCAGAACTGCTTGTCGGATGGTTGAATACCTTTGGAAATCCCCTTTCCTTTTCTTTGCCACGTGCTTCCTTCTTACATTCTCTGATACTTTTCTATATTCCCACTTTCTTTTCTCTCAATACAATCTACCTGTTGGCTCCAAGTCTAGGAATATATTCACATCGCAAGCCTTAGTGGTCAATTTTGAGATAACGTGAAAGAACAATAACACAGTGTTTTGATATAAGGGACATATATGAATATATGATGTCACATGTAGCGCACTGCCTAAGCACGGAGGCCACTGTAGTCAGTGTTCATGGTTTCATTTAGAAATGTCTATGAAGTGGAAGGATACAAGGATAAGGAGCAAGAGAGCTACTGGGTGGAACAATGGCTGCTACAGTACTTCTGTTCAGTGGCGTGTGTGGATGCGGAACAGGGCTGTCAAGGGCGCATCTATCAGCATCTTCTTCACTTCAGGTGAGTGTGTGACATAAAAATAGCATACATTCAGATATCAGACTGAGGTCACATTGCCAAAAAAATATAGAGAAAATAGGATAACATAAGAAATCAGAATAGAAAGACAAGACTTCATGTGATTTGTGCTATTCACACTGTTAAGAAAGAGATTGGTCACATCTTTTTTGGTCACCTGCAGTTTCAGTGTAGCCTGAAATGTTCTGATAGAGGTTATCATTATAAAAGTTATTATCATCACTCCTAATTCCTTGTTGTCCTGGGCGTTTTCATGCTGAGAGTGACGAGGCCAGAGCTATAGACAGCTACACATTTACACTGTACTGTACATGATAATTAATTCCACGTGATTTGACTGACAGTGACTCAAATGTGATAAAATAGCTGCATTTCTCAAGCACTGATTTTGCGTCAGTGCCATAAAACAGGACTGAGATGTATCCTGTGTGTATCCTGAAATATTTACAGTCAACAAACAATGACTCATGCGCCAACGCAGCATAAGGTTTACACCGAAATCAAGTGGCTTTGACGCACATCATTGCCACCTTGTGCGTTCCTTCTTTATGCAACGTGCAGCAACAATTAAATGCTCTCAAGCATCAAAGTAACTTCTGCTTGGTTAGTTATGTAATTCCATCACGACTTTTTGGTTATGTTCACACGAGGGGAGTTGATGGAAACATGCAGTCATTCACATTTCATAAATACACTTAAATTTTTGCTAATCTAATTAAATGATAATGAATGTGTCTTCCTGTCACTACTGCACTGCACCATTGCCAACCTGCTCTGTGCATGCTTTTTCTCTGTCAGTATCACTAGCCAAGCATCTCTTGCCACTGTCTCTCCATCCTTCTCACCAAATGTTGCTTTTGTCTACTATTATAACCCACTCCACCTCAATTTACTAGCTATCCAGTTCATTGGAGACCCCTACTATGCTTGGTGACATTTCTCCCTTCTGCCATGCCTGCTTTTTACAATCCATTCCCCCCATTCTGTGTGTCATTATCTGTCTTTTTACTCCACTTTTGCATTTGTCATCTCTTTTCTTCTGGTCATATATAAATATACGGACTCTGCGGCTGCCCGCTTGCTTGCTTGAGTTTATTAACTGGAAACCTTCACCTGGACCTTCCATCTAAAATCCCCCTTGTATGACTCCAAAAGACTACAAATGCATTTTTCAACAACCCTTACATATATATTTGAAATAATAATTTTTTTTTCCGACATTGTTCGAAATTGTATCTAGCGGTATCAGTCTTTTTTATTCCATAGGAAAGGACAATGAAATTACAAACAGATCAATAACCAAAATGAAACACAATAAAGCCATAACGGAATCAATTTGATAATGAAGGTAATTAAAGGTCACACTAAAAAGACAGATTATAAGTGAACAAATTACTCAAGTGATTAATTGACAAGCACATAAACAACATAATCGTCCATGTGTCCCCTAAATATCATTGGCTAAATGCCAGCACTGTGTGCACTGTTGAATGATGATGAACTACTCGCCTTACTTCTCAACATATAATTATGTTCTCCAAACTGTTGGTGACTTTTAGTATACTTCCTTTGAAATATCATCCGTTATCTAAACACAGCTAATTGATGTATTGCCAGTCTTTTTTTCAAGCAACGCAACTAAAAGGATCCGTCCACTGCGACTAAGCAAGGAGACACTGTCCAGGAAATTTTAAAAAGAGTTTTGAAGGTACACACTCAGTTTGTCTAACTCTGACTACTGGAGCCTTATACTGGCTTTGACTGTATTTCAAGAATGCATTTTCACATAGAACAAAGATGTGGATTTTGTCCCTGATCTTACACTGTAGTATGTGAGCATTGTACTAAAATAGACTTTAAAAATTATAAACGTGCCCGTCAACATTTATCTTTTTATTTCCAAAGTGTGGGTAAACTAAAAACTATATACACACTGTTGGTTTTGGTAAGTCTTCTCTGAATATTGCCAGACTCCCACAAGTTTAACTGAGTAGACATAATGGCCACAATTAAACCACAATTGTTTAAATGACAGATTTAACAGATACACTGAACAAGAAGCCAGCCTCTCAAACACTCAGCTTTTGCTTTCTTATCCTTATTTATCCAGGGAATATTTTGCTGAGCATGTATTTCACAGAACTCCTCTGCTTTATATTCATACAGCTACATCTATTCTCACCTGGGATCTACAAAGTACAAACACAGTCCTCTGCTGATAGCCAAAGAGAAGCTCCACCTTTATTCTCTTTTGTTCTGTCATGAATGTTGATGACGGCTGAGATTGGAAATTCTTTTTAGCCTCTGTGGTATAATCATTTATGCAGCTCCCCTGTTGCAATGAAACCATGCATGGTCAGTTCCCATGAGTGCTTAACTTTGGAGAAGCAACTTAATAGTTAGGGAACACTTGACTTAATTTAGTTTATAAAACACAAAACAAAGACAAACCAATACAGAGGAATAGTTGGGGCAGCGCAATTTCTTAATTCCACCGGGCATGGCTGTGACACGTTCCAACTGTGCCCGGGCTGTTAGAGCCGCTCGCAGCCACTCTAGACAATGCTTGTGATTCCACAGATAATATTCGAGGAAGCACAGAGCAGATCGAGCAGGCCAGCAGTCAGACACAGAAACAGCGTAGAGAATCCAGTCAACTTCCAAAATAAAATTCCAGAGACTGACAGACTCCCGATAGAAAAGGGAAGCAATTTTACTTTGTGTACTGTAGAAGCACATAAACCAAGGAAAAATGAGCAAGTTAACAAAGTCCAGTGGGCAAAGGGCTCTGCTTCTGAAATGTGCCTGGTGGGGTATGACCAGTGGTGTTCAATGGTGTGGTGTGGGATCAAGGCATGACAGCTGCACATCACGTGGTTTGAGATTAGAGATACAATGTCAAAGATGAAAGACTAAGGTGAAGTGGTTATGAAATTCACCTCTCCATCCTTATTTCATTTTTAATTAATATAGGAGAAACAACATGCCTATAATGTGTTGAGCCCATTTTAATTCAAGTCAACACTAGCTTTTTTTTAAAAATATTTAGCATTGTACCGCACCAGCCTTAACGGGGTACGTGACCACGCATTTGCATTTGCACTCCATTTAAAACTGATGGACACTCAAGAACCTGAAATGTCCTCCAAATTTAATTACATATTACATTTATAACTCCCCTTTAGAACAACACAAAGAGGCATTTTCTGATTCAATGCAGCCTATCGGCAGGACAACATCATTTGTCTGTCTTTTAAACCTGAATGCAGCCTTTGTTGTGATTTGTCTTCACACGGTTTGGCAAGGACTGTGCTCAAAGACAGTTTAAAGAAACGAGACTGTCTGATATCTGAAAGTTCAATTTTTTTTTTTTTTTATTATACTTAGTAGCACTTTTCCAAGCTAGGTTAAACACGTCCAAACCTCGGTCTTGATACTCTACATTGTTTCAGCCAGCTCTGTCAAAACAAAAGCCTGAAGCACAGCAGCAAGCATGTGAATTATCCCTTATTGATCATTACACTGCTTTAGTGCGGTACTTGTACGAAGCATTATGCATAGTGCTTGCAATTTCCCTTTTCCAATTTGCACCTACCTGTGTGTGCGCGTTTGTGTATGTGTGTGTCCATTAATCTAGGTTTGATACCAACAGAGAAGTAGCTGGGAGATGCAGGACACATCCATAAAGCAAACCTGTCTCATTAGGGCGACAGCGCAGAGACAACATCACTCACACCTCGCTCAACCTCTGTCTGTCTTTCTTTCACTGTCTTCCGTCTTGTTTCCCCGCTTTATCCCCTGTTTCCATCAGCTTTTCTTCACACGTCCGTCCTGTCAGACACCATCCTCTCCGTCTCTTCTCTTACCCTCTCACTTACACTGTCACCATGTTTGACTCTCCTCATTTTCTTTTGATCACTTTTCCCTCCACACATGCCGCAATTTCTGTCACAGCCTGCCCTCCCTCTCTGTCATCTCGCTTCAGGCGCATGGCACTGAGACAGTATTACTCAAACCGCTCTGCCAGCCAGCTCTACCTCTCTCCTCGTTTCCTTTATGTCGCTGGATGTCATTCCGCTCTCCATTTTCCGCACGGGCTCATTATAGTTATTTACACCTCTTGTCTGATGCTACCTGACTCTCTCTCTCTTTCTCTGTCTCTGTTCTTTGCCTCTATTTATCTCCATCTCATTGTGGTAGCCAGAACTCTATGTATGACATCATCTTTCTCAAAAGTCCTCCTCAGTTTATCTTATCTGTCCTTCCTCCTTTCTTTTGTCTCTTCCCCCCTTTTTTTTTTACTTCATCCCTCTTGTCTTTCCATTGTCCTCCAGTGTACCTTTTCTCATTTCCCACTACTCATCTTGATTTTTATTTGTTCTTTTCTGTTACTGCTTGTCCATTCCTTTACCATTTCCTAATTTTCTCACTTCCTCTTCTCTCATCTCTGTTGTCTTCCTTTCCTTTTATTTTTTTATATTTTGTCTTCTTCTCAACAAGTTTTCTGTCCTCCCTCCTTTGGCTCTGTTTCTCTTCATCTCCTCCTCTTTTCCTCACCGTAAATTTCTTTCTTTTATCCCTTTCTTCCTCTTCTATTGTTTGAACATCCCTCCTCCCCCTTCCTCTTCTCTTCTTTTCTTTTACTTCCTTCTTCTCTTCTTGCACTTTCTGATAACCTCTTCTGTTTTCTCTTTAATTCTTCTCACCCCATATTCATCTCTTCTTCCTCCCTCTCTTCTTTTCTTTTTTTTTTTTCTCCTGGCCTCCTCTTCCCCTCTTCTCTCCATCTGTATTCTCTTCTCCCATCTGTTTAAACCTGCTGCTCTGATCATTTTGCATGATAGCTACTCTTGATGTCATTGCCCTGTTAAAGCCCACCCTTTCATTATTTTGTCTGTATGGACATATCCATCACTCTTTCATCTATTTAATAATTCTCTTTCTCTGCTTTTATTCTCATCCTCTGCGTTCAGAACTGATCTGCAAATAACCTCTCATTTTTCACAACTTGCACTCTCCTTGTCTGACCATTGTTTCTACATCCTATTTTTCTCCCCTTCCTTAGCTGTTAGGGGGGGGGGGGGTCTTAATATGGTTATGGTAAGCTGTCATCTCCCATCCAGGCTCATGGTTTGTTTGGTGAATTCAGCTGCTGGTAGTCCCGACTCCACCGGCTCCCAGCTAATTCAAAAATGGGTAAAGACTTGGAAAACTGAGGTGGGCTGATTAATGTCTGGATACTTAAACCAGCCACCTGTGACAACACTGACCTGTCACTCAAAACAAACAAACTGCTTTTGTGGCATGCGTTTTCAAGTATCTGCAATTTTTATCAGTTCTGTGTTGGCTTCACAGCCACAGAGGTTGCTGCCTGGTTGACACCCTAAGTCTCGCAAAAAGGTTGTATGGTTCATATATGCATCAGCATCAATGACTGCCCTGGCCAGTTAATATGAGCCACGCTAAAGCATAAACACGATAACTGATCCAAACTCCATGTCCAGCTATGGCTCAACCTGAGTTTACAGTCCTGTAATCAAATGCAGTCTTCTTCCTGATTTGAGGCCAAATCCTTTACAGAGAAGTTATTAGGATAGAGGTTTTAATCCATCAGAAACTCCTGTACTCTCTTTCAGCAAATTGCACATCAGCACAATCTTTTGTCATGAGGGATTTTGAGATAGGTCATTGTGTGGCCATCCTATCATAATGTGATTGATGCAGCTCTTAAAAAAGAAACATCTGTGTTCCTCTGCCTCCCAACGGGAATCACCTTTCACCTGATATACATATTATACAGCCGTCCCTCATGTCATTACCATGTCAAGGTCCAGTGTGTGACTTGGGGTGCAGTGTGCATATATATAATTTGCTTTATGCATACTAAAATGCAATATATATAAATGCAGCTTCCCACGACCCTGACAAGGATAATCTGGAAATGATAAGAAATGGATAGAGGGATAGATGTTTTCATTTGTGTATAATTACCTGAAAATACAAATTGTTTTTTATTACCTTAGTCCGCCATGTTGGACCACCACTGGTTGATCAAGACAGTGAACGTGGAGGTAAATAAACTACATCTACAATACATCTATAACGATAAACATGTCAGTGGCATGATCATTGGGAATAAATAAGCAAATAGGATCGAAGAAATAATATTATTTAGACAACAGAATCACATGTCTAAAATGTACAGATGGTGCAGGGTGAATATACAGATGTCAAATATAGGTACAGATGGTACGCGGTTAATAGCCTGTTATCATAACATTTAAAGGGTACTGCACTGTAAAACCAGTCCAGTGCTGTTGACAGCAGAATACTCGCAGCCTCAATGTTAGGAATCCTTATGGCCCGGGGCTTCTTCTGGGCCTCTCAGTACTGGGCCTTATGACTATGTCCATATGACTTATGACAGTCATTTGGCTGACTGCAGCAGTTGGCTGTTGCTAGGGTGCTTAAATACCTCTCTTGGTTCTGCACTGCCTGGTGTAGATGTCCTGCAGGTTGGGTAATATACCTCCAGTGATGTGTTTGGCTCTAAATAATGCAAATGTAAAAAGTCCTTCGAAAAGGGGTCATAATCCTAAATAGCCTAGAAGGACTGAGATGATAGATAGCATATTGTGTCTCCCTCAGCAAGGTGTGGGGGTTTATAAGTTCCATGCATGTCCTCGCTGATGTGGCACCTGAGGATATTTGAAGTCGCTCAGCCTCTGCTCAAGGATCCCATCAAGCCTTTGGGAATTGTGTCTCTGTTGCTTCCTTGTAAAATATATTATTTCCTTTGGTATTCTTAATGATATTGCTAACCTGGCAAGCCAGCCATTAGAGAGCTGTTCTGTTGTATACACTGAATGCCTAGCATACCTAGTATTCTCAAGAGCAAACACATAATTTCTCATACTGGGACTTACAGGTGTACAGCAGGTATATAATGAACACTGTTTGGCTGGAAGCTAGCCAATTAAAAGATGTTCTCCTCTATGTTTTTCCGCACTATTTGATCTTTTTTTTGATATCTAAAGAGGCCTGCTTTAATCCACGTCAGTCTGCTTGTTAGAGTTCAGTTAATCTGGATCCATCAACTCATACATGCCCTTCTCTGGATTTTCCCTGCTCCCTGTCCTCTTACTTCCCTCTCAGTTATCTTGCACCACTGGTTAAGCTTTGATCATGTCGGTGAATAAATTGTACCTCTCTCTTTGCCTAAAACAATGTTTAATAGCCCAGAATTGCTGCTGCTCAGGCAGAAAACACTGCAGTGCTGCCTACCGTTTTTTGCTAACAACGCATGGCTGCGTTGAAGTGCTTCAATAGAAATCACAGGGGATCGTTTAACATGCCTAAGCAAATAACAGTGCGAGTCACACCGATTTCCTTCGCTCCAATGCAGAGACAAATCTGATCTGAGGAAACTTTTACACAGATGAAGGGAGAGCTTGGAGCACACTACCATGTCTCTCTGGGAGAAGGGAGAACCTGTGGCTCCACATTACCTGCTTATAGGCCTATTGTAATACTTTGACAGGGACTTTTTCTGGACAAAATTGCTATGTGTTTCAGACAGCAATCAAAAACTAGACCTCTAGATCATAGCCACTTTTTACCTTGGTCACTGTAGATACAGTATGTACAGTAAGTGTGTGTACCACATAAAAGTTTACCAGTCTGTCAGTCTGTCTGAAATATAAAGTGCCGTATAGTTTTAGGGCTACTAGGCTGTGGAACCACCTACTGAAATAGAATATATTTTATTATATAACTTCAAAGTATCTGTTAGAGGCAGTGCTCATTAACTGTCTCTGCAGTATGTGTGCAACTGGCCTATTGACAGCTTTGGTAATATGGCTGGTGTCCAGAAGACGCAAACACAAGTTTTTTTGTTGTTTTTTTGTTGTGTTTTCATGTTGGTGGAAAAGTGCTCCCACCCACTGACAGCACCACTGCAAAACTAGACAGATGTACTGCGATGTACTTAACTGAAAAGGAGAAGATAACTGAGCGATTTCCCCCACATGCTCACTCTCAACAAGCTCTGCTGTCATCAGAAACACAAGAAAACAGCAGAGAATACAAGCAGCACAAGCTCGTCCATAGTCTTGTTGTCTCCATGTGGTAACAGCCACAACCATATCAGTAAAATTGTGCCAGCGTGTACCCGTGTCAGTCCGTTTCAAACGTGTTTTCAGTTTTGTTTTTTTTTCTGTATTTAGATATTATTATCTCAAATACTACTGCATGTAAAGGTCCCATATTTTACACTTTTCCAGTGTTTTACACTGGACTATGTACTCTCTTGCTTGAGCAAGAACTCGTCATGTTGTCTCATTAATATTAATTAGCCTTTCTTCTGATTAGTTGACTGTTTTCTGTGTGACACACGGCCAAGCACATGTACTCTATTTTAGCCAACCTGGGCACACTGTCCAGGTAGGCATGACTGATGTGAGTGACTGTTATAGTCGTAACATCAAAACCTCAGAGACGTCCTGACAGCTTAGCGAAAAAGTGCAGTTTCTGAACAATTTCACAATATTTTTATAGACATGTTTATAATAATGATAATGACATTGAAAAAAAACTCTTTCTAGAATATGGGAACTTTTAATTTACTGAAAAAAAGGCCTTATCTTTTGCGCCATATTTTCTTCTTTGGGACATCTCTACAATCAGAAACATTTACAGGTGAAATTGTCTGAAAAGTCTTTTTCTCATAGCCACATTGTTAATAATGTTACAGCCCTCCTCTTTTCCAAGCTATTGGCTGGTTGTGCACATAATATTGATGGTAATACTGATGCTGATAACAGGTTTTACTTCTCTGTGCACAATCAGGCAGACAGATTGGTGGCGGTAATGGAGGGCGGTCATAGGAAATGACAGAAACAACTTATGGAACCCTGAGAGATGCATTTGCCAAAACCTCATCAACACACATTGATTAGTGAGAGGAAATGCATTGATTAGGGGAAATGCGGCATGACACACAAAAACACACGTGGACCCATGCAACAGCAAAGACACCGTAGGGACACATGAATAAACAACACGTGCTGTAAACAAGCATGCACACACACACATACACACACACTACTCAGTCATATGTCAGGTAAACTTGAGCTGTCAGTAATTATGGGTAAGCCAATGGTTTTTTATCAATACTTGTTACCTATGGAAAAATCAATGAACCAAAACAACTGCCTCTACCGAGTCATTATTTCCCCCGAGGATTTAAAGTGGCAGGGTTTGCCCAAATAGAAACACACCTGACTTATGGCATCTGTGCAGTAGCCTTTAAGTTTGAGAAATCATACTTGGTTGGTCACAACAACTACAAATGGTTCACCACTCGTTTAATTGTCCTTAGAAAACAGGACAACATTGACCTGCTAGCACAATGGATACGAAATTTTGAATACAGGCTTGTTTGCATACCGCTAAAAGGAGGACATTGGTCGACGTGTGATACCTTTTTGGGAAACGTGACATTTGACGTGTCAAAGCACATGATATAAAGGTTAACTTGGTGGTTATTGAGGCCATTCAATACCTGAAAGTGTCTGTAGCTGGAACCTACAAAACACAATATGAACACAATATTTTACTAAAGGCGGTATGGCATTGACTCACATCATACTAAACAATAGTAATGACTCAGATTTGTTTACACTGATGACGATGTTCACGATGGTGGTGTTGGCAGAATTCATTCAGAAGTTAATTTATCACATGCAAATGGATGAAGTAGGTTGAAATAATATCTACATGGACCCCCTGATAATATCAGGTACCCCTGATAATGCAAACAAGGTTTGTAAGTACTTTAGCTGCAGTTTGGAAATGTATCTATGTATCATCTATAGACATAAAAGGCTCATTCTAATGATGATGTTTTCATTAGTTATGCATATCATATTCCTTTTCTTCCACATTCCTAGCCCCCTAAATCTTTCACACTGGACCTTTAAGATAGATGAAGGACCAGTCCTCTTCAAACACTCAGTGGTAAATGGCCAGTTTGGGAGTTTAGCCTTAGCTCAGTTATGCTCAATACCCTGGGTATTATTTCTTTTTGAGGTTAGGTTGTGGAAAACTTCTGGGTGCTTTAAAGGAAACTTTAGATCTGTTAGTCTCTTTTCTGGCATTCCAAACACTGGAAGTCACATGCCAGCTAGAAAATATTGATTTTGAAAGGCAAATGTTTACTGTTTATGTGACTGAGTTTTCTTGCATTCTGTTTTCATGCGTGTTGTGCCAATCTTCAGTTATATGGAAGTGCTTAAATTCTTACCCATGCTGTGCACCATCTAGCCTCCCACATGTGCCTATGCAGTCAGTTTAAAAACCGATTATGTCCAAGTATTTCATCAACGTGCCTCTCACTAATACTAATGCCTTTGCTATAGGAGGAGGATTTGATAGAGGTTAGGGGAGCCCGTTGGAGAAAGGACATTTTGTGTAAAAATGTCATTACTTTTCTGGTACTTCCGCCTATTGTTATCGCTGAGCATGAGTACTCCTCACAGCACGAAGAGGAGAGGTGGGTGGCATGTATCAGCCTGTTTGATGGACAGCAAAATGAATAGAGTGGAGGATGTGATGAAGAGAGAGAGAGAGAGAGAGAGAGAGAGAGAGAGAGAGCAAGAGATGGAGAAGTGAGTGGTGTGAGTAGTCAGCGAGGAGCCTGTACATACACAGTCACAGAAAAGAAGCGAAACTGAAATTTTTGGTGGGAAGAGAAATCAATAAACAGGGCTTTGAAAAATGAAGTAGCTTCCCCGAAAATTCTATTTCTTCTTTTTATTCCTCAGACAATAGGTCTTTTCTGGAGAGTGATGAAATTGCATTTTGAGCAACTCTGAAACAAAGCTAGGCCTACTGGTTGTCTTGCACTATAAAAGGAGAAATTTATTTATTCTGGATAGTGAGCTCTCAATATTTGACAGCACTGACAGAGCATAAAGACACTAATAGGTCACATGTTGAACCCCTAACATGACCACCATGAGTCTCGCTGTGGGAAAGGTGTTGACCTTTCATTGAATGATACAGATAAATCTAAAGAAAATCAAGAAAACTGCTGAGTCACATTAAACATAAATTGCTCTTAAAAAAAAATAAAATAAAAAATAAAATAAAATAAAATTTCACAAAGCTTTTTTAAGTTCCTGTCAGTCTTAGTATAACAGACTAAAATGCATAGAAAAGTTATTTGTCTGGGTTCATCGACTAAATCCAAATTAAGACATACTGAAGTTATTTAAAGGATTTGGACACAAACCATATTTGTGGAACTAATTAAGTTTGTGTCAGAAAAAAAATATTTTGATATGTGACTGACAAACTTATGCCACATCTATACAACGTGCGAGGAGAAACAAGGTCAGAATTTCAATTTTGACCTGCCTTGGCTTTCACTTGCGCACGAGGAAAGGCAGCTTACCAGAGTGTCACTCCACGCATCCAGTTGGATTCAGTTAGGTCAAAACTTCTTCATCAGGACATTGGTCCACATGCAAGAAGTTTATTTGGTACACTTTGGCATGGCAAGTTGTTCAGTAGTTATTTGGAAAGGTCTCTCACGCTCCGAAAGCTGCCTCAGGGTCTTTACACTCTCTCTGTCCAGGTGAACATCCTCCGCTGCGCGCAACAGGGTCTGTCACATCTCCTTGACCGCTTCCCACCTAGGTCACAGACTGCCTTGTCTGTTTAAGATTTTTTTTTTTAGCATCAACAGGTTTAAAAAAAAAAACATGATGTGAGTAGCAATACAAAAATCTTCTTATATCAGTGTCATCTTTTATCATTCAAGTTGACAGTCAGAATGTGACAGACAAAAAAATCAAAACCTCCTTAGGTTCCTACAGTAACAGGCATTTCTCTTCTAAATGCAGCCATTCACAGCAGTTTCCTGTATTTTTGTTTGGTCACAGAGACACCAAACTGCGAGAGGAGGAAAATATTTATAGCACAACTTTCAGCATGATCTGTTTGTACTGTCCCTACAAGCCTTGTTTATCCTGGAAAGTGCAGTGATGCAGGTACTCGCTGAGAAATCTGCCTCCGTTTTGACACAGTTTTCTCAAGTAGAAGGCCTAGTACAGTGTGGTAGTTCTTAACTTGTCTGTCTCACTGTCTCCAGCTGTCTAAGTGCGTACTCCGAGCTCAGACACCTCTTCATTACTTCATGTTTTATCTCACAGTCACAGTAAGGAAGGACGGGTATAACTTTGTGATGTATACGTAGCCGTAAGCTTATGCTTACGCAGTCTGTCTGTCCACACACATGCACGCACAGATCAGGATTTAATGCGCTCCGGCATTGGTGATGACATAAATCATAAATACGGAGAGCTATTAGCTGGCCAGTAGCGGCCTAACCTCATGTCAAGATGACTGTTTGGTAATGTGTGGGGGAGCAGATGCAAATGAGACCGAACAGAGTGCAATTTAACAAGGCGGCACAAAACAAACAGTTTTTGTCAGTTCATTATTCACAAGGTTAAGGAGGCTGGTCCTCCAAACTTCATCAATGATGCCTGACGAATATTTAAAGATACAGAGTCGGACTGAAGCTGCTCTGGAAGTGGACAGCTGTCGCCGTAATGACTTCTCGAGGGCCCTCCCTTAAAGAAATCAGCTGTCAGATTGCGGTAAAAGATGGATGGTGTAAATTTGCTGCAATATGCTAAAGTACATCTTGTTTTTTTGTAAAATGTGTCACATTGTGAGAAGATCGGGGACAGAGAGCTCAACTTAGAAATGTTAGGCGATAATTCCTTTGCTAAATATTAGCAGAAGACAACCAAGGTTAATCACAGTTTTATCACAGACAGTAATTAGCAGTAGTATTAGTAATAATTATTCTGATCTTATATGAAAAGAGGGAACGACTGACAGAAACATCTGGTGGGAACCACTGCTCATTCATGGAAAAAGGCATCAGTTGATGTGGTTCAGGCATCCGGTTCAGATGAATAACTCCCTGTGAGTTGCCACACTGAGCATATTTTTCCAATACAAAAGTTATAGTTATAGAGTCAGCCCAGACTTGTCACAACCGATGAGCCAGGAAATCATCCAAAATTGACATGTGAATGTGCTGAACTGTTTGCAGCATGCCTTTCCTTATAGATCCCTGCTGTTTATCAGTTTCACATCTAAAATGCAAATGCTGCTGCAGACTCTGTCCTCTCACTCGCTAATTTAGGCCGCAATTATGAAATGTAGTGGCTATAATTGAAAGTGTCAACTTATTTTTCTAACATGAATACAGTCGCGATTCAAAACTTAATGAGTGACACTATTTATTTTTTTTTTTCTTGAATGCGATGACCGGAAACACTCCAGAAGTGTGTCGACGGTGCTGCTAAGATCAGCCAGCTTTTGATAGGCCTGACCTTTGGATTGGTTGTTGTGAGCAACAACAAATACACACGAGCAGCATCATAGTGTGTGAGTACACTCATACATCTAGACTGCCAGAAGATGATTTATGGCCTGGGGCTGCCTGCTGTAAAATATGTAGCAAATTTCACTGAAAGCAATGCATTGGCCCCGTGTGGAGGGGAGCAAGGTCCAATGAGGAGTGAAAGATGATAAGAAGGTGCAATTTGGAGGAGTGTTTTTATTAGTGGAAAGAGGAATGAGAGAAAGATTCGAAATATGACAGCAATGCACTACCTTCACAAGCACAATCCTCTTTTTCGTGTTGGCCACTGAGCAGCTGAATCAGTACAGTATGTGCGAATGCCTTGCTCAAAGGCATAACAGCCAGTTTGGGCGGTTTTACTTGTTCCACAACCCCAAAAAAATCAATTATATGAGCATTTTCTTATCTCCTAGCCCATACACTTATGGAATATTTTATTAGTTTGAACTCTAGCATATGATATGAGACATAATACCCATTTTATACATAAAACCAAAACATAAAATTCCAACGGGGGTTCTCGTTAATATGGAGAGGAGTGAGTGTGGAGAGGACGTGAGGAGAAAGGAAACCTACGAGGGGAGAAAGAGAGAGGAAAGTGGAAGTAAAATTAATGGACAATTAATGGTGTGTTTGTTTAGGCTGACATTACATCCGGCCATGCATGTTAGAGTGCAGTAAGAGTTTAATGGGGGAGGAGAGGAAGGAAGAAATGAGGAAGAGAAAAGGAAGGATGGGAAATTAGGTGAAAAACAAACAAGAAAGAAAAACAATGCCAGAGGCTGTGGAGTTTAATATACTATGCCACCGCAAATGGAGAGGACAGTCTGGTACAAGGGGATGAGAGCAGGGGAAGGTCAAAGGAAGGTGTGGAGAAAAACAGTACTATGACAAAAGGAGAAGAAGAAGCTGAAGACTTTGATAGACTATTAGTGCTGAGAAGAGACTCTTGTCAGAGAGAAGGCGAGAGGCGTAGACTATATGGGCTATTTGTTGCCGAGACGGGAGTGAGAGGCTCCATTTACCTGTCAAACAACACATGCCCGCACACACACACACACACACACACTTATTTTCACAAGTGTGTTTACTTGGACATGCTGAGATTCACAGAACCAGACAGGCACTCTTGCAATCTTGCGCACAATCTCCACAGTCCACCTCGCCTGGAGTGGCTGCCTAAAATTCCAAAGTCGACTCTTTTCTTTAAAGTCTGGTAAAAAGAAACCAACAAACATTACCAATAAATAACATAATAATGAACAATAATCATAGTCATTAAGTTCAGGGTTGAAAAATGAAACTCTACTTCCACAAATCAAATTTCGACAAATATATTGCATTAGTTTCCACTAATATAATGTAATTAATGGCTTGTCTGTTTTTGCTGCCACCATCCTCCTCCCATCTCATACTCATAGGTATTCAAGATGCTCCAAGTACAAGGGCATCTTGTCTTCGAACACGTTTGACCTGTTGTAGCATCGCTGGTGACTCACAGCTAGGTGTGAACAAGTCTCTGACCCTTCAACCTAACTAGGGGACCTGCTGTGACTTGCAGGAGGACAGATATTGTGTTGACCTGACGGTTTTGTCTTGGATCAAAGAGTTTTGTCTGGGACAGACAATCCTACAAGGCTCCGGCATGCTCTTGAATGTGTCTGTACAGTGTTTATTTCAATTAGTGAAGCATTTTAGCAAGACAACAATTAATTAACAAGTGATAACGGTGTTACAAATTGCAAATTTGATTTATTTCTAAATGCACACAGTGATACAGTGACACAGGTGCAAGTTCAACTTGTTTGACCAGAATTCCCTTAAAAAAATCTGGTGCTTTTCTGCAAAAAGTAATAGCAGAGGAGAGCCCTGCATTCTTATTGCATGTGTTGAAGGCTACAAATAGCGAAACAAAGCTTTTTATTGCAAGTGCTGTGAATACTGGATGCAGTTTATTACAGAAATTGAATTGGCTCTACTTTTCAGTGAGCTGCCATTTCTTCCAACTACTTCTGCTATTTTTTCTTTAAATCTTACTGGCAGCTCTGCTGTCAAACTTTTCTTAAGCTAATGTCGATGTAGCTGAAATGTGCAGGTGGAGCTTGATCAAACATGGAAGTGTATATCCCCCAAAACCTCATTCAAAAAAAATCTGTTCATCAGTACAAACACGTGGCTTAAAATAAGCTATTTAAAAGCTAATTCTTGCTGGTGACCTGAGCATGGTTTAAACCAGTGGACGGGGCTCGGTGACTAGATCATGTTTGAGGGCCAGAGGCTCTCAGTGATGTTTATCCTTTAATGACTTTCAACTCAGAAGATAAGAACTAAAACACTATAGACTGTACACTACAGAATGCTCATATTTATAATTATACTATGCAAATGTATTTATATCAACTATTATTCTTTTAGGCCTAAAGCAAACATGTTGACTGTGGATGTGCTGTTATTTCAATAAATCTAAAAACACTAATTAAAGCCAAAATCAAATTAGTTGTTGCCTGTCTGTGGGGAAATCAATGGCCTTGTGTGTTTGGTAGCTTTTTTGTATTTTATAACAATTAATCCTTGAACAGATGGCAGATGGGGGTGGGGGTCTTGACTATAAAACATTGAGAACTTCTGGTTTAAACTATCGTCCAACAAACTTTAAAAAAAAAAAAAACAACTTACTGTTTTCTTTCTGTAACTTGCAATAGTATAAGCACATGAATGCACTCTGATGTGTTCTGATATACTAAAATAATGCACTTTTTACATTTCATACATTATTTGAGTATATCAGGACACAGAGTCATGTATTACTGCCTACGTGAATTGTGCACCGGCGTGGGAATACAGCCAATACACGATTCACCCACACAGCACAAGAACACAAAGATACACAGCCATTCAAACACACACACACACACCCTCAGACAGTAGACTTTTCTGTCCCAGGGTGAGAAGCTACATTTACTCAGTGAGGGTGCTGAGCTGAAACAGTAGAAGAACTGCTGCCCTGAGGGGAATACGCTGTTGGTTTCCCTTCTAGACTGCAGCAGTGATTAATGTTTGTGTGCGTTGAGCTGGTATGTCACTGTGATCTCCACACGGAAGACGAGCGTGCGCGTGCGTGTCTATTGTAGAGGGTGTAACGGGGTAATGACTCACATGTGATGATTGCGTTTTTCAAGGAACCAGACAGCGAAAGCGGTAGCTTCTTTGGCAGAAAAAAAAAAGGGGCATCTATTTTAACATTGTAGCTCCTTCAAATCTGCAACTTTAAACCATACCTGTTAACCTTGTAATCTTCCTCTTTCTACCACACTCCCTTTTCTCTCCCCTCCCTCCTTTTTTTTTTTTCTTACTTTCACTGACCCCACAAATGTGTCAGTCTCCACTGTGGTCTCCTTTCCCACTCATTGATTCAAGCTTTAAACTTTCACTCTCACTCACTTACCCAGAAGGTGAAGTTGAATTACAGTCATTACCTTGCTGTTTCTCTACACACTCACTCACTCGGTACCTGCCTCAGTTTTTCTCTCCTCTCTTTTCGCTCTGTAAGCAGTACAGCGGACTCCAAATTGTGCAAGTTCACTGCTGTTCAGTGTGCATATGGGTAGGTAGTTTGGGGGGGGGGGTCATGAGGTCAGAGCTACTTATTGAGCTACTTATTGTCATTACTGACACCCATGTGGCTAACCCATTATTAAGCATGTCTCAACCTCTGTGTCCTCAGAGTGAATCAGTTTTTTAGCCAGCGGCTCCAAACAAATACTTTGAGAACAAATTGTTTGTGAGCTGCTGTTGCTATGCGACTAAAAACCTTTGTAAACTTGAAGAATATTTTCCAGTCTTCTAATTTTGACACTTTCTCTCCTTTAATAGACTGAAGTGGAGATCCCATTGTGCAAATAATGTTAACATGGACAAATGTTTATCTCCTTGTGCACGGCCATTATATCTGCAGTGGAGATGTTCTGTACTTAAGGGTTATTTTGTTGATGCGGTTAAGTGTGTTTTCAAACCGTCTTGGATGTCTTAACACTCTGACTTTATGTGTTTTTCAGTGTTTTTTTTAGTATTTATATAAAATATGATCTCCTCAGTCATAGATTAGGTCCCAGATGGAAAGAAAGCATAAAGCTCCGTGTCCACATGCCAAATCTTTTTCTTAAGGCCGCAGCAGAAGAAAAGAAAACAGTTTGTGGTTACCGTTGTTGCTATGTTGCTATCTCCTGCCGAACTAAATGCAGTTGTTCAGTTGTTAGTTGCTGAGTGTTTGAAATTTAATAAACACGGTGTCAGTAGGACACTTTTTAAAATAGATTGAATTAAACTCAGGCTTACTAAATGTCTGCAACACAAAGCCGAGAAAATAAATACATAAATAAATAAATGTGGGCACCTCTGTAAAATCTTGGAGACAGAACGATGAAGCAGAGTGCTAAAGCTACATGCTCTAAAAACTCTTTCCACCAAGTCAAACCTATTCAACATCTCATCTGTGAAATTACACTAAAATTAACCTGTCAGAAGAAAAGCTATGCAAATGTAGTTTTTTTTTTTTTTTTTTTAATATTTATTTTCTTTTACTACAAAATTCTGAATTAAACTGCACTATAAAAAATGCAAAAGTGTGAGGTAACCATTTGCTTGAGGGACTAGAAATCAACACTACAGGCATAAATATATATATATATATATATATATATATATATATATATATATATTTCTTATGGTCAATATTGAGATTTTAGGCTAATTTGGTTCAATAATGTGACTTCTTTCAGACTAATAAGAACTTTTTTCTAAATTAAACTTTCCTACATTTTTTTTTTATTATTCTCTTTTTGCCTATAGTGTTTGCAAAATGTGTGCTCTAATGTTGCCAAAATTGAAACTGAAATTAAATGAATATATATATATACATATATATATATATATATATATATTTTTTTTTTTGTCTATAAATCTTCATTTCCACATATCCTGGTATTTGTAATGAACATCTGTAAAAATCAAAAGCTGAAAATCTCTAATTTAATTGGGTCCTTGCACACGAGGGAAGAAGGAGGAAAGGCTTGTTTTTAACCCTCACTAGTTCCATCTGTATGCTTCTTGATGAGCCTCACATTAATTACCGAGTGACATGTTCATCAAAGAGCAGGTTTTGACCAGTCTTCAAATTTTTAAGTGCTTGTTAGAAATTTGGCTCCTGTTTGCTGCTGAAGGATTCCAAGAGGTGAATGTCAGAAGATGGTTCGGAGAAGTAAAGCAATATGAAGTGTGTGTGTGTTCATGGCTCAGTGGACGATGAAACAAACCCATCCCTCTGTGGGGGTTCAGCAGTTTATGAGTTTGAGGAGGAGTCATCTGCTGGTGTCTGTGTGATGTTTGGCTCTGTGGGAGGTATTCTATAGCTGACTCAGAATGTGTCTCACTTGTTTGTAGTGAAGTCACGGGGTTTAGTCTGTCTCAACAAACTCTGAAGGACACTCAGACGAATAAAATACACAAATGTGCATTTGCTCTGAAAAGTAGACTACATGCTGTTTATGTGGTATGAATAATTTCAAGGATAATTTGTGAAAGAATTGAAGGCCCCCAGTTTAAGTTGCCATTGATAAGGCATAATTACTTCATACACTTCAATTAATGTGTACTGCTAACTATGTTTGACTTGTTCGACTCGCAATCTACCAGCTATTTGATCCATTTTGTTGTCACTGTCCTCTGTAAACGTGGAAGTATAGAAGTTTCAGAAACATCTCACAAAATGTCAGAAGAGCACACACGGACTGATCATTCTTTTGTAAAAAGTTCAAATTAATTTGTCATGGGAATGTTCTATTAAAATTAAATGTTCTATGCTCTATTAAAAAGATATTTGTAAGAGTGTCAAAACTGAATTGAAAAATTGGTGTAACGATGACATTCATCAAGACACCGCCTATGGGATCGTTTAGAACAATTTTGAATTTCAGTTTGTCCACTGGGCATTACCCTGTTGGGAGCAAGTTCAGGTGAATAGTTGGGTCACTAAAATGTATCAGAGGAGATTGGTAGTACTAATAGTCAAGTCAACATTGGTTTCTATTAATGACTGCAGTGTGGTTCTAATTTCTAAGCATGCAAGGTTGATAGCATTTCCTTAACTATACAAAGTAGTATGTAAAATCAAGATTAACTATTTACCTGTGAATCAGCCTGGAGAAATTGTTTTTTTTTTTAATTATTGACATTCTGTATCTCATTCATTTTGTTGTTCATGATCCAGTGACATAATGTAAAATGCATTTGAAAGCACAGACCGGAGAACGTACAACAGTTGTCATTTCAGTTCATATCACAAAGAGTTAAAGTGCGTGTTTCACGAATCAGTTACAGCCTTTAATCAAGTGCACACAACAAAACAACCTTAACAGCACTTTTTTTTTTTTAATTTTCACATTTCACACTGTGCTGGAGATAAATAATGGGCAAAAGTGGCCCTGTCAAATTAGCTTAAAGCTGAACTTTGTTTTGACAACAGGTCAGCACTTTACATAATTAGAGTCCCTGAGAGCATCAACATCAATAAAGAGACAATCTGTGTCATGCATAAAGATTTATTGAATCTCTGTCCACATAATGGGGCAGATATAGACTTGAAACATAGAGATTGAGGAAGACAGTTTCTGAATATGATTTGAGTTTGTAAAATCTGATTGCTCAGGGAAGGTGGAATGTATCACGTTGCAAAGATTAAATCAAAGACGTAATGTATTTACATGTCAAACTCTGTTTTACCCGCTCTACTTTAAATTTGTTCATTTGTGCTTTGAAAGTGTTCCTGTTTTGTTTTTCTTTCTTTAACAGGAGATAAGTTAAAGTAATTTCTCTTTGCTCTCTTTATTTTTTTTCACTTGTTGTTATCATGAAGCATATAAAACATATATAAACATGCGCTAAACTCAAGAAAGCTCCTTGAGTTGTTCTTCCCAAAGACTTCGACAAAACTTTGAAGCATGTCAGCACTTCAGCACACCCCTTTTTGGAGGGTGTCATTTTGATTTTTTTTCTTGTTGTCTAGTCTTTTAAAGATGATGGGATTTCTCTTGAAAATACTTAGGTGGCTGCAGTGGTGTGTGAAGGAGCAGTAGGATGTCCACTGGAGTGTGGATAACAGGCTATGATCTAAAGCATCACCTTACTGGTATGCACTACTCCACACCTCAGTCACAGTCAACAGTTTCCCCTCCCGCTGAGAGGATTATCATTGTGTCTCTTTTTCAGCTGCAGGATCCTTCACAATATCAGCACCGCAGTTTGTTGTATACATCTACAAAGAGTCAAAGCGGCAGTGTTTTGCGTGTGTGTGTGGTGCTTTACTGCTGTTACAAATGCTTGGCAGTTCTTTGGTTTGAGACATAATTTTCTTGTTTAGGTTCACGACACTCAAATCCAAACGCACAAACCCACAAAGTGTTGTCATTCTACTCTGCAGCTCTGTCTCTTGTACACTTTTGGGCTTTTAGCTCATTGTTTTGGATTTACATTGATAGCAAAGTTATGAACTAGCCGACGAAGACAGTGGGATAGATGTTCCACTTTCTTCACCAGCTGAAACCACTTCAAACCATATGAGTGTGGACCAATATCTTTAGAATGCAATGTTAAGATCACCATCAAAATGCCAAAAACAAAAAAAAAAACCCACTGAACAAGGCAGTGAACCGCTAACACTTGGAGTGCCTATTATTCAGCAGCACCACTCTGACAATCCAGTAATTCACATCTATCTGTCCCGTGTGTGTGCATGTCCAAGTGTTTTGGCTTTATATGTGTGAATGATCACTAATCCCTAAAAAAAACAAACAAAAAAAACAACAAAAAAAAAAACATTTATTTCTCAAGTTGGTGGAGACCAAACTAGATCTAAAAGAAGTGTAAATATTGAATTTGCAATCATTAATATGCCTTGATTGTATTGCATTTCCATAAAGTTGGGGGAGTAATACAACATTTAAAAAGAATGATCATAATTAAAGCTGTAGATGGCAGTGTATCCTGGTTTTTATTCTCTAGCATGGGTCAAGCTACAAAAAAGCTGGATTGAATAACTTCACAAAATCTTTCATTAGACCCCATCCCGACTCCTAAATGCCCACATCTTTTAGACCCCACACCTCCATTTTGTAACACAGTCTTTCTGTTAAGGTCAAGTCTGAAGCCTGAGATAACCCTGATGGAGAGTGCCTTTAAGGCTTGCTTTAAGGAAATGGGAGAAAAGGCAAGGCTCTGTATTTATTTTGTTGCTGCTACCTTTTGGTGGTTGAGTTTAGCGTAATTCTACCCTTTATTCTTAACACCTTAAAGAGCACTTCGAAGATGTCTTTAAAATGTCCTCAATTTGTAAAAAAAAAAAAAAAAAAAAATCTCTTCACTTCTTGCTGTAGCGGTAAGCGAACACAACTCCACACAAACTCTTCAAGTCCTGATTAGCGCACCTATTTCATCAAGGTTAAAATAAAATGGCAGTAATTGTAACAGATCACCTGCCAGTTTGAGAAGTAGTCCAACAAGTACAGTTGTAAGGTCTGATGTGAGTGTGTGTTTGCGTGTGTGTCAAACTCACATCTAAGTCGAGTGAAGACAAATGAGCTCAGCATTTACTTCCACTCGGTCTACCTGATGAATGACCTAGCAGACGGTTGTTGATTGATGGCTGATCAGTGACTGCAATACAGGCTCATCCATTCCCAACGTGAGCATGGCGTTGTGTTCTGAGGCTAACCTTCAGGACGATGAACTGAGTGACTAAATCCCCAGTTTTGAACAGAAGTCTAAAAACAAGCAAACTATAGACAGTGAAAGTTATTATCACTCATGACTTTCTGTTGTATCTTCTACACAGAGATCTGAACTTATCTTCTAAGTGCTGGACTTGGAAGTCTTTTGGGAGAACGAATGAAGACAAATGGGTTGAAAGTTGCATGGGCTGCACAGATTTTTGCCAAGATGATCTAATTTCTCAACAAGCAAGACTGAGGGAACTAGAAATGAAGCTGCAGCAGGCAGCTAATCATCGCAGTCCTCAGCTGTCTCATGAACTTTACATGGTGTCGCATGGTGCCTTCAGTGTTTTACACTTTGACTGACACATCAGCAGCTTTCATCCGTTACATGTCATTGTGACACACCTTTATTGCTTTCATCTCTCACCCGTCAAATAACAAACTGAACTGCTTCCAACTCTTGGCTGCCAAACGGTTTCACCGTTTTAATTTCATATTGTTTAACCGAGTTCATCTGCTTTCCGATGGTTTCACTCAAACTGAGACGTCAGCTATACTTTTGATGGTTACTCTTCAACTAACGCTTCATGTGTGTCGTTCAGTGGAGTACATTTAAAATTGTAGTGCTGAAAGAATTTGATTTCATTTTGTTATTTTGAATTTCAGTTTGTCATTTGAATTTGTTTGCTATGTTTTCAGCTGCGAGCGAACAGTTTGTCAGAACTTGTAACCGTTTCGAGCTCAAAGTTGGAAAGCTTTGTTGAATTGCAGATTTTAATGGAAAAAAAACAAACAGTAAGCTCGTTAATATGACATTTTATTGAGTCTTATTACTAGTATTTATAACTCTCACATCACTGATAACCAAATCAGCTTTTATCAGCTTTCCTCCTTCCAAATAGCATACAGGACAGGAGGATGTGAAGTGTTTTTAGTCTTTATTCCCTAATACTCTGTGTCACAGTGATCCCATTACATTGATTCATATTGGGGAGCAGCTCGTTGCTGCTGCAGTCTCACACTGAGCAGGCTAATGTTGCTTGTTTATGAAAGTAACAGTCAGAATTATGCGTTGGTTCTTCTTTCCCAGCATGCCTCAGATTCCAGCTGATGTTCTGACGTCACGGGTCTATTTCTCTAACCACTCAGCTCCTACCATCCATTAATGTTTCAGCTTGAACTGACACGGCGACAACCAACATCAGGCTTTTTGCTGAATGTCACAGAGTTTGTTTAAGCGACCTGTTCACATATGAGCTGAATCCATTTGCTCGTCACCACAGAGTTATATTTTGATGTGGTTTCTCTCCATTTTTGTCTTATTTTTTTGCTTTGTCCCTCCATGTAAAGCCTGCCCAGCTGCTTCATTTCCTACTTAGTTCTCTTTGATGTAGACAAATGCACCAATCAGGGACACTCGCTTCTAATTATCCTTCACTCACCGTTAGGCAGGGACCTGCCCCTTCTTGGAGCAATGGATGACACTGATGGTTGATTCAACTTGTTCCCTTTGTGCTTTTCTGTTTATTGCAGGCTTTCATCACTGACAACTGGCAGACGATCTGAGGACATCAAATTCGAGGTAATTATTCCCATTGTCTTGTGCTCTGTAGAGGCGCGGACCTATGCATGAAGATGACACACACCTGCGCACCTACAGAGGCGCGTTTCAGGAATATAGTTTGTCCACCACTAGAGACATGTTGTAACATTTTTCTTCCGCGATGCACACTAACAAATGCAGTTTGTTCTTGCGGGCAAAGTGACCGCCCTACAGTAGCCAGAGTGTCCATCTATGTCAGTGCGTCCTTGACCAAAACACATGGGGGCCCTGCTGCTATGAGGTTGCTGATCCTGCAGTCTGTTTGGTGACATTATTAATGTGTTTATAGTTATAAATTAAGGCCATAACATGCAGCATTTTTTTTTTTAATACTGTGCTTTCATAACTAGTTCAATTTTTGTATTCGATGTTTTGGATCACATGACATGGTGGCACAGTTGTTACCAGTTTTCCAAAGCAAATGTCGAAGGATGTCAAAGGTCAGTTGGAGCATTTTTTCTCATAGAAATGTCACAAAATACCAACAAACCCAAATTCCAAAGAAATGCATTGTTTGGTTTCTACAAAATCTATGAATATTTCATTAAAATTATAACTGTGTAATTGCAAAGATGAATATCTAAAGTTTGTCTAATAATTTCAGTTTGAAAAATTTGATTTTCTTTTCTCCTTTTAAATACAACCAACTGAAAAACCAACAAACCAAACAAACAAACAGAAAACACCTTTGGAATAAGGAAGAATCAGGAGATGACCTTGACTCTTTTATTAAAATGGCATAATTTTTGCTAGCACTGACTAGCAGACAGTTAGTGTGTGTGTGGCCAGCTGGCGATCTAATTGGGGATTATAATGTAAAATTGTAATTCTGATGTCAACTGGCAGCATATATACTGCTGTTAGTTCTAAATAGCTCATGCTGGGTGAGATGGAAGTTTTATTTTTCAACAGGATAAGAATTCCCCCCTTGAATCAATCCCCAAATAATTGACTGTGTACAGGAAACGTTGCAGAATCTGCATGTTTCACTGACATCACATCTCACACAGTGACAACGCAACCACTTGCAGGTTACAAAAGAGCAGATCTGAGTCTCCACTGCAAACTGTAGGAATTTACTGAAAAGGACCTCTGAGTTAATTGAAATGCAGACATATTGCCCCTTAATAAATGTTCACTGTAAAACGAAATTTATGGAATGTTAGATGATAATTCCAACTGCAGCATCTTCTTTAGACCTGAATGTGTTTATGTGTCTGAATGTTAAAAAAAAAAACATTTGAGGTGACTGTGTATGTTTTACCTGCAATCTGATCATCTTTAAGAGCTTGTAAGAGTTTCTTGTCAGGAACTGATTAAAATGATACGAACAATTAAGCTCTCAAGAGCGTGAACCAAATTATGAGATAATCTTTGCCAGATTGACAAAATAGAAAAAAATGTGTTCTAATCATCAGCTCTAATCTGAGTCTCGACAGACATTTGTAGCACAAAAACTCTTACGGCTGTACTTTCTCTTCACTGATTACATCCACATTTTCCATGATTTTAGCACACCAATATATTATGTAAGGGATGATACGGCGTTGCAAAAATAAACCCTGATGCAGGACCCCTTTAACTTTAACTTTACTGTATATTATCCCACTTATCACACAGCTACTTACTAGAATAATCAATATTTTCGGTCAAATTATTGATTTAAAAATGACTTTGTTGATTTAAAAATAATTTGTCCTGGATCAGAACTGCATCCATACAACTGAACAATCAGTACTGTGTATTTAGCAAAGTATTATACATGTATAGTGCACATACTGTACAAAGCATATATATATTTCAGCTAAATAAATACTAATTAATGCATTTTGTTGTTATTTATTGAAAGCAACTCAGTAGTAACTATCAACATGATCGAAATGACAATGCTAACATGCTGATGCTAAGCTGTAGTGGTTTCCGTGTTTAGCATGGCAGCAGAAAGGCTGAGCAGAATGTCTGCAGACAAATCCCACAAAGAAAAAAAAAAAGAAACACAAAGAGCAAAGGCCATACTGGCCTCAGCACTTGATTGACACGTGATCTTTAGGGAGTTAAGTACAATGTTGCCAAAATGAAAGAAACGAGAATCTCACAGATTACCACTTTAAATGTCAAAAGCAGGAATGCAAATGAGACATAATGACCCCCTGTCCTGCCAACAGTAGATATGTAGCAGAAGAGTCTCTTAATAAATTGATCCCTATAATTTTCTTTCCCCTTGAAGCGGTGACAGCATTTGTCACCTGGGCTGACAGGCCTTCTGTTGTGTCATATTCCCTGGTGTGACAGATGTGTGGATTGGCCCCCAGTGTATCACTCCCAGTAGGCGGCTGAGCACCATTGATCTGTAGCTATTGAGCCACAATTGTACTAATTACCGTAGGTTTGAGACACCATCCACACTGAAAAGGATAGGGAGAGAGAAAGAAGGAGTTCAGCCATCCGCCAGCAATGGCTGATCACATGTCAAATGAGTAACGATGAGAAAACTAAAGTTACTCTACACTGAGTGTGTCAGAAAGACAACCAAGAAAATGCCTGAAGCAAATACAGACCTCAATACAATGTGCAGCATTTTAAACTATTTCAGCTGATGAAAGACATCCTTCTGCACTGTGGTAGAAATCTTAGGGGGCAGAATTGTCCTGCGCTCTGCAACCAGAACATGTTCTTTTCTTTGTTTTTTACTTGAGATCTGTACTCTTTGACATTTGGCTGTATTTTCACAGCTTTGTCATTCATAATAGACTCGTACAAAGAGATATTCTATGGCCTAAAGCCAGTTTTACAAATAATTGTAGCTGGTACTTTTTGTACAGCTACAGAGCTGCAACACTTGTAGCCTGCCTGATTCACTTTGTGTGTTAGAGACAAGCGGGGTGCTATACCTTATGTAATTGTTCCAGTTTTAGCTGTAAAGTTACAGTGATTTTGTGTTACTGTAAGTATGAAGTCATGAGTCGAGACTAAATACTAACCTTTGTCATACTTGTGTCACCTCAAATTGTCAAATTGTATGTATGGAAATGGCAACTAGGGATTTTAATTTGGCTATAAATAACTTCTCTATTCATATCAAGTGGAAAAGGTCGATTTAATTAACTGAATTCCATTCTAAAGTCTTTGTAATACACTGCACATACTGTAAATACACAATACATTAACATATTCATGCAACCAGATGTGTGCAAACATACACACACAAACACACACAGAGAGAGAGAGAGAGAGAGAGAGAGAGAGAGAGAGAGAGAGAGAGAGAGAGCTGTTTGCTTGTCGTGCTGCCGTCATCCTTCCAAGGCAGCTCGGAAATTTGCTTCGTCTATATTTAGCAACAAAAGATAGCATAAACCAAATGCACGCACACGTACAGTCCCCCATTTAAGCCTCTCACACACACACACATCCACACACACTCCTTGGCAGAGCAATGATTTGCAGCAGACCCATGATCAAAACAGCATGGTCAGCTGTATCTTTACACACACACACACACACACACACAGTGGCTGGTTGTTGACAGTTTGGTCTGAAGTGGATTGTGCTCATTAGGTGGGGTTGCAGATTGGTTTCTATTTATAGGCATCAGCAGGCAGCAGGCTCAGCAGTAGCAGCAGCAGCATGGAGGTGTTTGAAGTAGCACAGGCCTCCGGTGGGCCGTGCTAACGAGATGCATCCGGAGTCGATCGCACTCTGGACTGCAGGAGTTCAACTCAGATAGTTAGCGTGGTGTGGGTTTGTATGATTCAGGTCAGTGATTCATAGCAAACTTTTATCCGATATGTTGAAAGATATGGCATGGAATAAACAGTTTATAATGATATACATGATGACGTGTTATCAGTATACTGACACAAGTATTTCAGTATGTTCTGTTGCTGAGATAGAGATGTTTCCATCTTTTACTAAAAACATTTCGCCAGTTTCTGGTGTCATTCCTGATTTTTGAGGCAACGCTTTTCCTTCATAGATGGATACTTCTCTCTACAGTTCAACATATGTGTCATAGATGGTTGCATTGCAGTGTCTGAGCATGTATGAGCCACCAGAAAAGCTTCAACACTCCACTGGAGGGATGGAGCAGTCTTCTTCAGAAAAAAACAAAAATATCGTCATTCTGACTGAATTTATTTCTGGAGATCTGGTGACTGTAAAGGCCACAATATATAATTCACATCACATTCATACATTATTGATCCTTTGTGCTATGGAAGCATTGTTTTGTTTTGCTATCCTTTAATTCATGGACTGGAGCACATTGATTCATTCATTAATTGTTCAGAGCAAAGTTTCAAGAAGAAAGACATGAGGCAAACATATGTAGTCAACCCAGTCCAGGTGTATAATTGTCATTGGAAATCTATTTGATAATGAATCCCAGGATGGGAGTTGCTATAGTCACAAGGTGACTGTCCCTCCCCTAACGCCATGTCAGAAACAGAAGTACAAAGACCTCTACCCTGTCTCCTGGCTGCCTAATCAATCATTCTACTTGATTAAACACTAACGCCGCAGCAGCAGACGTGTTGTCTATATACTGAGATGTCCCTGTGGTCTAGTTTATGTTAGACAAACATAAAGAGCTTCAGTGATTTTCATGAACATAACTGCATGAGTGCAATACGTACACAAAGCATTAGGCTAGTGCCTGACATGATGCTAATCACTGGCTCTACAGCTTCATTAAGGTTCTGGGGAATGAAAAAAATCCACCCTCTCTTATATGTGGTGACATGCTTAACCACAGACTGTATAAAACATGGACTCCGTAATTGTGATGTAAGCTTTAGGTTTCTGAAGAGCCGTTGTGAAACTCATAATGCAGTGGCTCTGAACGCTGCCATCTTGGCAGTCCTGCTTGAGCAGGCTCCTCACAAATACAAACGTGGCATAAGGTCACGCACTATATTGTGGATTTGCGTCAATGGTTAGCAGTGAGAGAACTGAGAATATCAAGGACGGGCAAATGGGATGATGTCAGTGGTCAAAAAGTGACTGGAAAGCGTCGAGAGATTCTTTATCTCTACCAAGGCCAAACACATAATGTTGCTGAATAGGACCAGTGTAGAACTCATTACAAACTCCCTACTATCTTTGGTCTTGAAAATATTTTACAGTTACAAGGCTCAGCAAAAATAAAAATACAAAAATCACAATCAGCCAAAAGATATCAGCAAGGCTCTGGAACAAGCAGGGTATATTGTGTAATGTAAACAGATAAGGTAAATGGCAACAGCTTAAGAAAAGACGAAGAAGACATTGCATGGCAATATTGACACATTTACCAAGGACAGCACCCTCTGTGGAGTGATGTTGACAGAACATTTTTCTCACAATAATAGAAAAAGCGTAGGTTTTGACCTGTATCTTGATCCACAATGTGCGCAGTAAGGATTACTAACCAATCACTGGTTACATGCGCTACCTTTTTTTATTCACACAAAGAGAGGTTAATAGGATAATAGCAAAAAAAGGGCCTATTGCACAGTACTTACAGTATAATACAATTCCTGGAGTTGTCTCTTGATCCCTCCAGGCTGACTTTCCATTACATTTATCATAAATCTGGGTTTATGAATGTTTTGGCATCCTACTAACAAACTGCCAGAAGACTGAAAGCCTTATCTCTAAACAGAAAACAGATAAGACCCACGGTGAACATTAAAATTAAGCTTGGTTTACCATTTTCCTCCTGGAGCTCAGTTTGGCTTTCGGCCTGCCAGTCACCTCAGCCTCAGGATTGAGGCTACTTTTGAAGGTAGACAGCTCGTCAAGATGAGTGACAAGTGTTGGTCAGAAGTTTTAGGACGGGGGCTGGAACATCTAACCGAGAGAGATGAAGGCGGGACTATCAAAAGCTGCTGACTTGAGGTGAAAAGTTGGACACTGGGGGCATTGTACTGTAGCAGCAGCCAAAAAAGTACAGAGGAGAGGACTGAAATATAGACCAAACATATCAGAAACAGAATGTGTGACTGCAAGTGATGCTGTGACTGGCATGTGTTAATACGCAGGCCAACAATCTGGCCTATGAAAGTATGATATCCAGGTGACTGCAATTACTTTTCCAAATTTCATTAATTATGGAAAGCAGAGACAGTGAGTTAATTCATGAATGACTTGTATGATCTCATCATGACACTTGCTTAACACTGGCTTAGGTCTAGGGTTTCGACATCCATATTTGAGCCAGTGTTGACAAAAAGAAACAACAAGCCTCAGTGGAATTACCTGGAGGATCATGATAAAAAGAATGGAAAAGATTATTAAAAGACACATGCAAAAATATATATATGCTGGATGGAGCCAATTGTAGATTATGGGGTCAATATTGTCAAAATTAGGAAATTATTGATGAAAACAAGGGAAAAATCTGGTTTTGCATGCCAAAACTTTAATATTTTTTGACGTAAGGTAACAAGGACCTTTGGTCAGTTGTCGTTTTTAATATTTGCACATGCTCTTTGTACTGTAAAATCACAATATGAGCCAGGTGCCTGATTGATCCACTGCTTGTCTGTTCTATTCAAACTGCACCGTGACCTGACATCTTTTGTCTGAATGTACCATTTCATTCTTACTGGAATAATAACAAAGCCAACATTCGTTCATCCTGACTTCCCGCTTTCATTATCTTCATCACACAGCTGTTCTGAAAGAATTATAATGAGTATACACTTTAAAACAGGAACTCTCTGCCTGTCTGTGTGAATGCATCCATTTTCTTGCTTAAGTAGCCGCTTTCATGCTCGTTAGTAGGAAAGCTGATGGCTGTTGTGTATTAGTGCAAACGACTTTGTTTCGAGATGAGATGTTTTGAGATTTATTCTCTAGTGTCCAACAGTTAATGCAGTGGGTGTAGTGGGCAGCTGCCAACTCAGTCAACTATTCCTAGGGTCAGTTTGTTGATGTTCATCTTCTGTCTTTTAAGAATCACCACAATTTGGTTATAAATCAGATTTTGAAACAGAAGACTGCAGGGATCACCTGACAAACATTACTATTACCAATGCGACTGTAGAAAACAGCATTTGCACAGTGGTGCCTTGAACTACATCCTACTGTCAGCTAACATGCTCACAATGACAATGTTAACACGGTGCCGTCAGCAGCTACAGTATAATGTTCATCATGTTCGTCATCTTCATTTATTGTCTTTGTGCTAACATTTGCTAATTGGCACCATCCGAACAGGGCGTGGAATGCAGTGTCACTCCTGCAAACTGGCATTTTCCTGCAGTGCGCTGAGCTAATTTTGCTTGACTGCATATTTGATATCTTAGTGGCTTGCTGTGCTGCGATAGATGTGGGGATGTGTTGAATGGTTAATGAAGGGAAAACCAGAGGATCACCTGATTTATTGCATTTCATATGGTGGTAAATGTATCTATATCTGCACCAAATGTGATGTCAGCGCGTCCAATAGTTGTTGAGGCAGTTGTCATGACAAATAGCAGGTCGGAGAACTACCAAAGTCAGTAGTATTCATGGAAAAAATCCTGGAAAAAAAAAAAAGTATAAAAATTTCAAAGTCACTGGGCTTCATCCTGTGGTTACAGTGAATATATGTACAAAATGCCATGGGAATCCATCCAGTGGTTGTCCTAGGTGTCCTTCGTTATTCAGAACCTGGAGTATCCTGACATCATGAATAGTTGTGGCCCTGCCAAAGAAGTCTTAATCACCACGATCCCATGATTTTCTGTTTCTATCTATATTCTATATTATTTTGTTTTTCCCTTTCTCACTATGGATATTTTCCCTCCTCTCCTCGTTGCTTCTCTTTCAACATCTACATCTTCTCAACTTCTAAGTCA
This sequence comes from Protonibea diacanthus, assembly GCA_028641955.1. NCBI lineage: Eukaryota > Metazoa > Chordata > Actinopteri > Sciaenidae > Protonibea > Protonibea diacanthus. The sequence continues at coordinate 14,299,520 of CM053977.1, read as the reverse complement.
TCTTTTTAACCAACTCCGGTCATTCAACTCCAGTCATCTTTTATCCCTTACTGAGGTAGGTCTCCTCCTCTGTCACCACTATCCCTCTTGACCTAGTTCGTATCAACATAAATCATCCGCAGTGTGCAAACTCTAGATCTGATACAAAGCTAGAAACCAGATAAGAGTGTTGAATTTACAAGGTATTAAAGTTCCCTTGCACTTGCCTTCTTCTCCCCAGGACTTGTTAATCCCTGCTCTCCCTCCGGCGCTGATAAGAAATGGGATAGGAGAGGGGATAAGAGAGGATAAGGCTATACACTACACCTTTGCACTGCAATCTCTCACTACATTTAGAACAAGTGGATAAGGTGAGACAGAATTCACCGAATCCTTGTCCTGAAGAGATGAGGGAGGAAATAGTCAAGGTCAGATAGAAACAAACAAAAAAAAGAGAGAGATCAGTCCATTCATTACATTCCATGGAACAAATAAATCAAGTTTTATTATAGTTTCAAACCTTTGCAACTTACCTGCAGTGTTATAACTGCCAAACATGTCTGTACTGAATTAATCAGTCGAATCGTCTGTTTGACAGAATTAACTTCCAGATGCTAGCTTTTAGTCACTGGGGAAGAAAAGGATGTAAGATGCATTTTAAAACTCCAGAGAAAGCAGATTAAAGCTCTCGAATAAGTTAATAAGAGCCCTTATGGCAATTTTGACAAGAATTAACTTAATTAAGTACTCAAATTAGGAATATTATTTTTATGCTGTCCAAATCCTTTTTCTTGCTTTTGCTGGAGAACTTGCCCCATCTCCACTCCCTCACCTCTCACGTGCTATACGTAACTTATATGCTTCTTGAAAGCTTTAAAGCTTCACCAGTAATCTTTCTGTTAACATCAAAGGCACTACTAATAACGGAGAATTACAGTATGTACACTGCAATTATGACTGCCTTACTTCTGTATATTAATATCTCGAGAAATGAGTGTTATCCTGCTTGAGGAGTGTAACATTGTGCCTACATAGACCAGGATGTATCAGACAGGCTTTTCCGACTTACAGCTGTGAGATGAGCCGACATGTTTAGCTGGTTGATAGTTGGTAGATTCTGATATTTTGCCAAAATCTCACGGTTTTGCCCGGTTTACCAATGTTTTGCAACTTGACATAGTTCTTGCTTAAGATTCAGAATATCATCCATGAAATCTGAAACTTCTTATACTTGTTTCCCTAATAAACTGTAAACACAGCATGCACTGCATATACCATCACAATGTAGAAAAAAATAACTCGCTTTGTTCCAAGAATAAATATCATATATTAGCTCTCCTAATTAGCTCCACTAAACAAAGTATGCAAGCACAATATGGAGTCACAAAAAGACGCATCAGTCTCTTCCTTTCCAGCTTTTGTCATTTATTTCGGTTTATCTTCAAACCAAATTTCCAAGACTCATGTTGTCATACACTCCCGCCTTAGGCATCCGAATTGGTAGAGCACTGACAGATAGCTTTGCCTGTTGTGCTTCCACCAGCTACTTTGTCCTGTTTTTTGCTGCTAAGAGGAATAGCTGGGTATCAGTGGCAATCTGGGCCACCACCTCAGCTTGTCATAGTTCTTCTGGGTTAGACTCAACAAATCCACTCAAAGAAGAAGATGTTATAAAATATATTACTCCATATGGCCCGCAACCTGTTCATACTTGTAAGCTGTTCAATTTTCCAAAATATATTTCTCCATTCCAGCAGCAGACTGAGCTCTAAAGTAATCAAGGACACAAAATCTCAGCCAAGAAATCAGCATTGAAATCATACACTCCTTGTGCATCTTCTACTGTCAGACAGCAAAAATAAAAGAGCGTGAGAAAGTTTATACATGTCATACACGTACAGCCCCTTGACCAGTACATGGACGTTTTTATTTAATGTCAATACCAAGTTCCAAAATATATTTTAAAGTAAAACCATGTTTTTCTTCTTTAGAAGGACAAATGGTGAACTGCAAACAAACAGACACTCAGGTGAGATTAGATTAGAAATAGTATTACACATGCAACTGTACAACATCCATTTGTTCTTGACGTCCGCCCCTCTGTCCCATGATTTCCATTCTTTCAAGCACTGCCTGCAGACACACACTGCCCTACTTTGGTTCAAGTCATATCCCTGCTCTAGAAACAGCCGGTGTGAGCGCCATAGGCGAAGGAAATAAAGCAACGCTTGGCTGCTGCCTCGCAGCGCTGTGTGTAGACAAGGAGTCAGGCAGAAGATCTATTCGGTGTCACCAGTCCTGATGGAAGGATCTTACTATGCAAATATTCCTGTGGTCTTTTAGTGTTGCGACACTAATTCATAAATTCATACCTCAGCATGCGCAAAGGAAAATATTAGATATTTTGTAGGTTTTCATGTTCAATTTGTCTCTGATTAATAGTCATTTGAGATGTAGTTAATACTTTTTTGATGTAGCAGAGACACATCAAAAGGTCAAGGATAGATAGAGGAGGAGTGTGAGAAATTATACAAATTAAGAAAAGACAAGACATGAGGACAGATTTCAAAAACGTAAACAAAGGGTGGAGTAAAGGGAAGCAAAGGGGGAGACTGTGAGAAAATCCATTGCTAAATAACATTCAGGAACAAAAAGAAAAATCTGAGATGTGAAAAAAGTAAACGCCAGAGGGAAAGCCAAATGTTTCATCCTATGAGATGAGTCTGGCAGGACTAAATGGAATAAATAACGAAGAATCAGAGATGGACTGAACAAAAAAAAAGGCTATGAAAAGAATTAAAAAAAAAAAAAAAAAAGCACAAAATGTGGCATAAAAAGGCCAAGAGCAAGAAGAAGGCGGCATCAGCCAGAAAATGTCACTTGCCATTGTGCAAAATACCAAGAGGGAGGAAACAAAGTGGAATGAACAGAGGGGAAAGGGATGGTTGCTGAAGGAGGAGAAAGGAAAGAGACTGAGCAGCAGGCAAATTAAGTGAAAGGAGTGTTAGATTGATGGGAAAAAAAGAGACAGTGACGGGGGTTAAAAAAGTAGATAAAAAGAACGTGATTGATGCAGGAAAGAAGAGAAAGTAAGAGCCAGAAAAGAGATGAAGGGATAGGAAGAAAGAAAAGAGCTGGACAGAAAAAAAAGGTCAGTGAGAGACTGAGAGGCAGATTAAAATGTCAGGGAGGAGAAAGTAGAAAGGAGAGGGCACATCTCTGACATCCAGAAATCCAAAATCACCTCCACTCACTTTTCTAGGATGAGAGAGAGAGGAAGGCAGGCAAGGGGATAAAAAAAAAAAAAAAAAAAAAAGATGGAGAGTGACTGAGGTAAGGCAAATAAAGGAACGTGGAAGAGGAACGACCATGAAGAAGTGTGTACATGTGCATGTGTGTGTTTTCATGAAACAGCCATTTTAAGCCTGGTATAAATCATCCTGGCACCATTACAGCAGATTGTGAGGGAGCAGGCCACCAACCCAATCAGTCCTGCACAGCATCCCTGTAGGCACACACACACATATATGGACAGACCCACACAAACACACACACACACACACACGCACACGCACTAGATGTGTTTGTTGAAAGTAATAAATACTGCAGTGTTGCTTAAGGTTCTTGAAAAGTCTAGTTATCCAAGCTAAGAGTGACTTTGCTTTGATAGATGAAAATGCAGCAGTGAAAGCAGTACAGTATCTGGATTATTAAAGGACACTCGGGTAAACAGAAATACTTTACACTGTTTGACTGCTGAAATCAGACCATTCGCTGTTGCACATCCCACGCGATGTGCAGAGGTAGGGAGGAAGGTCACAAGACGGACTTCTGCAGTCACAGATGCCAACAACCATGATGTCATCACATTCATCCGGCATTCATTTTGACAAATGAAACTGATAAGCAGTTTCAGTGGTCGAAAAATTATCCTTTTTTCTAACATAGAGAAGTGCTGTCACATGCTCAACTAGTGGGACGTTCGTTCTTCAAATGAGAACTGATTTAAAATGCAGACACACTTCCTCATTTTCAGTGAACTAGTTGTTGCGTCTGTCTGCCTGTATCAGCTTGGATTTCTCTCTTCCAGACTGTCTTGTGATAGTCTCTCATTACAACTTCACACTGTGCATGGATGGATGAAGGTGAAAGGTGACAGACAGAATAACAGATTGCAAAAAAAAAAAACCCAGAGGAGAGCGCCCTCTCGAAATAAACAAAATAGCACAGGATTGTGGCAGAGGACAGTGTTTAAGCTAGTACCGTTTTGCCCTCGGCTTCTTTAAATCTTCTGTAGTAGCAATGAAAACCGGCTTCAAGCAACACCTTGATTATGAGCAAACCTATGATACTTAGGTCAAATATAAAATCAGTTCTTTCCACACCAGATTTACTACAATCGCAGTCATTTCTGTGAGAGCTGCCAACAACCTATCATTCACTTTAAACACCTTTTTCGCTCCCTGTTATGAACCAAAGTTCTTTAACACTTTCTACTGTAATAATATGACAATCATTTGCATATTTAATTTGAAATTGTCAGGTTTATTTGTTGACATCATTATTGTGATTGGATGTTAACTTGACTCATTTCTGATTGGAGTGTTTCAACAGCATGTAAATGGAGCTAATGCAGTCATAACTTTGTGAGAGATTTAAGGGACAGGGCACGTGGTGACTAATTGTTGCTCCAGTTTTGCTTGTGATAAACAATCATAAGATAGACCACATAAAGCTATGTAGCCAGTGTTATGTTATGTTACATCACTGCTAGCTAATGTCAACTCTAACATACACGAACACTACACACTGTGGTACGGCTCACTCACTTTAGTGAGACCTGGAGATGTGACAGTAGACCAAGACTGGTCTGCCACCTGGTCTTGACTCTGGTCTTGCCGTTACTTGGTCTTGGTCTTGACTTGTCTTGATACACTCTGGTCTTGGTCATGACTTGGTCATGATGCTACAGGCTATATGCCTTTTTTTAAGTACTTGTTAATGTAAGAACATCAAATTCATTTGGCTTCTCACTCTTTTTATTGCAACAAAAATTTTCTTTAATTTGTGAGACACATATCCAGTTCTCAGTTGAGATATATATAGCTAGCTGAAACTTTAGAATTCTGTTTGACATAAAACTGTACTCCCAAAATTGCCATTTCTCTGTTGCAAACTCACTTTTTTTCAAATGTTTCAGGTATGAATTAAAATTATTGCAAATATAAGTTATTAAATATTGCAAATTTCTTCTGGTTCTGTATGTTTGTTTCATTGTTTCCCCACTCCATCTGCCTTTGCTACCTCTCCCTCCCTCTTACTTTCTCAAGGGCAGCTAACAAACACAGGTAAACACATGTACTGTGGGCTACTACAGGGTTTGGCTGCCATGCTGTCTATGCTGGGTATTCCCAGATGGCATGCACTAGAATTTAAACATGTTACACTCCAGAGCTTTTCACACTTTTACCACTGTCCAAGGTGCGAGAAGTTGAGATGTGATTGAGGAGGGAAACAATGCAGAGTGAAGGCACGGTCAAAGTAAAATCTAACAACATAACTGAACTTGTCAGTGTCCTTTTTCACTCATGGTTGTTTCTCCAAAATGTCATCTGTTGAAGAAATGCTTCCTGGGACAAGATGTTCAATTAAAATGTAATCCTCCAAGATTTTGAAAATGTTGCTCTTATCCTCATGAAAACATATTCAGATCTCTCTTTTATGCATGAGAATAAGCAGTTACAGATAATGGATGGATGGATGGATGGATGGATAGATGGATGGATAGGGTCAAATTTCAGCCCCTGAGCACTGTTATGAGGAAGGGATGGAAGAAGATGCATCTGCTCTGTCAGGTACAAAATCCCACAGCACTATAGCTCTTGAGGACTGACAGGAAGCATATGCAACACCTCACATGCATTTAGGTAGGTTGTTCAGACTGCCAGCCCAAATCAGTTTTTTGGCATATGCAGTCTGCACAACAAAAATTAACACACATTTTTTTTTTTTTTTTTGCAAATGGGCCACTTTTGGAGGCGGTTTGAAGTTTGATTCAAATCGGACTTCCACTGATGGATCTCAGTGTGAGACGAAACAAATTTCAAAATATCTTTTTATGTTACTCTTGACAAGACAGCTTTAAATCCAGAGTGACAGAAGTGCATTGGAGCAGTTGAGCAGAATCATGTTGCTACTAGCAGAGCGGTATGGGGGGACAACAAAGAGCAACAGTCCATAGCAGACACTGAAATAAATTGTCTGTTGACACACCGGGTGGAGGCTTCTGACAAAGCTACTTCCACGCTGGAAAGCCATATCACCAGCGTGTGTAGTTACTGGCCCCTACATCATTACTACAGCAATCCATTCAGCTAGGTTTGGTGATGCCCAGACGCACAACTCCAATCTGATCTCTTGCAACACCGTGGACAGTTTTAAGACATGATTTGAGAAATACATATGATCTTCCTGCAGTGTGAACAAAACCTTATGCAAAGGCAAAATGAGCTGGTTGGAAAAAAAGTTCACATCTCCCTCTTGAGCGGTCCTCATCTGAATTCATGTTTGATCAGAGAGCAGTAGCTTCACTACATTCACCCACTTCTCTCTCCCATCCGTTTGTCTGAGAGCTCGTTAATGACTGTGGCCCTCATTAGCAGGCACTTGTGCATTGTGCTGTATGAAGGAAAGACAGCAGAGCTTTCAAACAGCAAAATCATTTATTTTAGACTCATTAAACCGAGGTCCAAGCCTGTTATCTAAAATCTGATACCCATCCCTGCTGACTATTAGCGAATTTGGTAATCAAGCCAAGCAATAAAATTAAACAAAGGGAGAAGACTTTGTTTTCATAAACACTCCTATCAAATCCGCAGCGACGTAGATGTTTAACAGAGAAAAATCACCCTTCTTCCACACCAACGTTTCATGACTGCTAAGCCGTCAGGAGAAATGAAAATCTGAAACCTTTCCAATTCCTTGAGTTTGCTGGGAGAAGAGTTGTACAAAGTTTGACATGTTATATGCACACATTTCAGAAAGGGAAAAAAAAACTTACATTTCAAAACTCGCATGCCCCAGTCCTCAGTATGATTTGATTTGTAAGTAGAGGTCTGAATGCCCACAACTCCATGAATGCAACCTCTGACACACATTGGCTGACAAGCTTATTTGAAGAATCTCTGGTTCACTGCAGGTGAGAGATTTGAAGCCTGAAAACCAGAGCACTCACAGAGGAAAGCAATATCCTGAATAAGATCTCAGCCACCTTTCTTTCACTCTTGTAGACAAGATTTATTTGAAACCAGTGTGAGATTTTAAACGATTTCTCATGGAACTGACGCTCAAGTTCTGAGCATTGCATTGCAATTCATCACGCTATACACTTTGGACTCCTCAAATGACTTATGGTTATTGTTTGTTTTTGATATTATTTTAATGCAACACCACTCAGAAGTTGAAGTTTTCCCTTGTACACCTTAAGTATGCATTTTTCACGGCATGAAACAACCTGATTTTACTGTGTTTCTGGCTCAGTAGTGATATTAAATAACACAGTAATTTCTGGTGTGTCATTCTACTCAACCTCTCTTCTCTCTGGATACCTTCACCCTATCTCTAGGCCAGGGCCCAGACACCTGTGAAGGAAATTCATTCCAGCTACAATCTTAGTCTTTTGTTCGACGCACAGAGAATATTTCTATAGATGGTTGAATGAACATGGATTTACTAGTACGTCTAGAGCTCGTACATCAGGCAAAGCTCTTGGTTGAGTGAATTTGTTGATTTGATGTGTATTTGTCAATAATAATTTTATCCGCTCCATTTTTTCAACTCTTTTGATCTCATCTGCTTCTAGGTTGGATTCACATATTTTCAAGCCATAAGAAAATATTGTTTGTTTCTGCTTGATTTTGCTCCACACAAATTGGGTGGAAGTCAGAAGCTTGACGACAGAGGAGGGCTAGTGGTGAACTGATGTAGCTGATGAGTTTACTTACAGTACCTGCCTGGCAGAGATAGCACTAGTAAAATATTTCTACTCTTTTGTTTACTTACCCTTGAAATGTCCTTCGGATTCTTCTTTTGTTCTCTGTTGCACACTATTTTTGTTCAATAGAAGGTTATGAAAGGGGGTAAATGAAGCTCTCCTAGCCAATGTAAATTGTTAACAGTCAGTTAGCAAACCCATGAGAGATACATATTTGTGTTTACACCATTGACCCCTGTGCCAAAACTGTCTAAAAACCATTGTTCCTAAACACTTTGTACTCTGACAGAAGAGTTTTTATTATCATTATTATTATTATTAAATGGTAACAACACAGCTAATCAACTGCAAATCAGTACCGGCGAGACAGCTTGTTGGTCAGTGGCACAAATTTGCGTGTCAAAGTTAATCAGAGTTGAATACTACTCAGATCAATAACAGAGATTAATTTTAAGCCTCCTCAAGCTGTGACAATTTCATTGGACTTGATGGATTTTAGCACAAATACAGTTGTGTTCACGCCTTTTTTGGGTTTCAGAGGTTTCTTGCTTCACGTGTCTTTGACCATGTGGGTTTTTGGTCAACCGGGGTTCAAATTCATGGGTCAGGTAAGCCGTTTCTGGACGTATTTTGACAAAAAGACAAACTGTTTGATCTCATGTATTTCAATGGAGTGTAACATAAACTTCTGTGGAAGCGTGTTTGTGTGTGTGTGTCTTGTGTGCAGGCAGGCGAGCCCTTGAAGGGTGGCTTAACAGATGGATGCGTGGGTGACTGAATTGTAAATATGGAAAACGACAGAGATACATGGAGATTTAATAGGCTACTGAGATGGATGAATAAACAGATGTTTAGCTCACCGCAGGGATGAAAGATGGATAGATGAATGAAGAGACAGGTAGATAGATGGATGGGTGATAGTGCTGGAACTGACTCATATGGTGTTTTTGAGTTTGGAGTGCTTGTGTGAAATCATCAAAAGTGGCGTTGCGTGTGGAAATGAACCCGGGCCTTTGATTGGACGTAAATGAAGAGGAGACTGTTCGAAGGTGAATGTTTTCTGTAAAGACCAGAGTGCTATCAGAAGTAAATCTGTAGCAGATTTACTATTCATGTTCAACTTCATTGTCTTTTGCAGCCACACTAATGAAAACAAGGAAAAACAACAAGTATTAATTCACAAAAGGATATAAACCATGGCACAAGATGCCGAGCCATAACTTAAAAATGTTCCCATCCATAGAAACTCATTAAAATGAATAATATCAAGACTGGCATTTTAACTATCCCCTAATAAATAACTTAATCAAAGTGAATTGAGTCAATGGCACTAGACATTAATTGTCTTTCCGAACTTTCTGCCAAAAGTTGACAAAGAAAACACTCATAACACTTTTTTTTTTTTGCTGACTGCTCAGTACAAATCGACCCGTCAACAACTGTAAGGAGCAGTTTGGCTCAAGATTATACAAAATCATCAACAATGAGCCCACAAAATTGCTATGACCACATCATCTGCAAAGCTTTGAGTACTGCAGACAAGATTTTAGTCTAAATGTCTTTTCTGACACCAGGTGGAGAGCAAAATGTCAGACCCCTGTAAGGCTGCATTAGTGTGTGCACACTTCAGCTAATTAAAAAGGCTTTTACAGACCTGTTTGAGTTTGGAATAATTGGTAAAATGTAATAGCTGCTTATGACCATGGATGTGAGCCAGAAAATAGCCTGGGGTCCACTTTAAATGTGTTTGGACCACCGTTGGCTCGTTTCGGAGTCTGTTCTCTCAGTTTTCTCCAGCTGTTTTGGCAGCTCTTGAGATCACCAAAACATTTTCGACACATCCATGTCCCAACGTTATAGGTTTTGTCTTTTTGATCACATTGCAGACAGTTTCATGACTGAAGTGCTCTTGCTCAATACGTGTTCCCATTAGTCACTCAGACACAAAAACATTGAAAAATACTGATGTTAGCCTTTCAAAAACTAGAGAACTTGCCAACATCAGTTAAAGTGATTTTGGTCATTTAGTATTAACATGCTGAATGCTGATCTTTGTCTATATGTCTAATGTGATTTTGAAGGTAGAAGGAAGGGTCAACAGGAGGACCCTTACTGTACTTTCAGATCGAACTGAACAGGACCATCAAAAAGTGAGCGTGAGCAGCTTTGAACATTACAAGCTTGAGAATCTTGCCACCTCGAATGTAGTTAGCCTTTGTCTGAAATGCTCCAATCATCTGTTTATGCTTATGATTCTGTCCTCTCTCCATGCACGAGTCTAATTCTTCGCTTCCAAATCCATTCGCACACTTGCAAATGTTGACTGAGTAGCACTCGGAATTTGGCTTGCGTTCTGTCAAGCACAAGCAAAACAGTGACAGAATGGACAGAGGGAGGGATAGACAAAGAGGGACCAAATGAGATGGCAGAGTTGAGACTGTGCAAATGCGTGTAGAGAGAGAACGTTGGAGCAAGTCAGCAAGTTGACAGAGAGCAGAGGGGTGAGAAGAATGAAGCGCATCTCTGTATTTCATGTAAATTTTATGTTGAAGCTGCGGGGAAAAATAAATTGCCTTTGAGGGGGTAACACAGCATGCTCATTTTTACCTGGAATCTAAATCACTCAAACATTTTTTTTTATTACACCATTATTCTTTGATGTGTCACTTGCTGATTTTAAATTGGGAAAATACAGTGAATTTATGGCATCTCGGTTAAGGCATGGAATGCTGTTTTCTGTCACAAGTACGTTGGTCTGTTTCATCTGACAGGATGATTTCGAGGAGAAAATATTGCTGTCTACACTCCTAAAACACTGTCAGTGTATTTACATGCAGATATGCATTTTTTTTGTTGTTTACAATAATGTGAAAGTCTGCACAAACACAGCCTCAGTCATGTCTTTTAAACAGTTCATACAAGGACACTCAAAGCCTAAAAAAAAGTCCACTTTCCCCACCGCATCAGGTTCATCAGGCTGGGCTAAAGTAGCCTGAGCAACAGCCCATTTCCCCACGAGCTGACTCACTAAAGGAAAAAAAAAACAAACAAAAAAAAACATTATTTTTGTGGTTGCGGTTGCATCATGGACGACACAATTATGTAGCCAGGTAAGGTTTTTGGAAAACTGCTGCGGAGCTCAGACTGTGGTCTTTCTAGCTGTTGTCATCTTGGCAGTCCTGCCTCCACTGGCCAATCCAAAAATGGGCAAAGATGTGGAACGGGAGTGGAGCGGAAAATTAGCTATAGAAACTAAACCCTTTCTTTTGTACCACCTTGTTTCAAATGTTTATTTCTTCTGGGTGAGTCTTGGAGTTGTGGTAATGATTTGACCAGCCGGATGCTGTGTGAATAACATATGCCTCCAAACAAATCACGGCTTATCCCCATTGCATCACGTTGCTCAGTATTACCTCATATTATGCTATCACATGAACCAATCTCAGGCAGCTGGCAGGGTTATATATGCAGCAGGGTTGGGGATATGTTATCCAGGTTAGAGGAGTAGACGCTCGGAATGCCTGTGCACATTCCTGACTGACTGGTTGGCTGTGTTAGCATGCAATATCAAGCACGAGTGCATCTGAGGTTCAGCCATCATATCAGGTTATTCTACGGAGAAGAATAAAAATGTGCAGAATTTTTTGTTTTTAACATTATTTTCTTTTATATCTTTATAGATCCAATGAGTGTTTGCTGGATAAAATTACTGTTTCTCTTTCATACCACATACAGTACAAACTTGGAGGCTGCCCAGTCTTATCATTGAATGATGCTTTCACAAAGTAACCTTGCGAGCAGATTTTAGGTAGCTGATCGTTTATGTTTCTGCAGCCACCACATTTTGAAGCTTTGCTGTCAAGATTTCAATTGCTCTATTTTTTTATTTATTTGTTTCATTTTTTTGTGGCGAGTGGAGACAAGCGGCGTATTCTGCTGCGGCTCCTGCAAAAGGCTATCGATGCACACAGCTGCATCAACAGTATCGTTCAAACTTCAGCGAAAACCACTGCTGCGTGCTCCTCTCAACAATTAGAGTTGTGCCTCTAAAAGTGACAACTGACAGCAGCGATAAGCTGCAGTGCGTGTGACGGCTGAAACCTGCTGGATGTGGCCTCTGCGGGGAATAGAAACAGTCGAGAAACCGATGAAAGGATAGCGAAAGGGATGGGGGGAGAGAGATTAAATACATAAGAGCCCACAACAGAAAGAGGATTTGTAGTTACACAAATATGCATCGATGCATACAAAATCAATAAGCACACAAAGAAACACATGGCCACAAACTCTCAGGAACAAATTCCTCCTTCCAGTTGGTAATGGGCCAGCAAGATGGTGATGAGCACTTGTACTGGAGGAGCTTTTATCCTAATTAGCTTGATAGCCAAATCAAAACGACACTTTACTCCTTAATTAGTGTGCCAGGCTCCCAGATATGCAACAGAGGAAGGGAAGGAGACAGTGAGCCCATCATAAAAGCATACAAGGATCACTTTCCACCTCGTATTGTGGCTTGATAGCATTCCCTTTTTATAGTACTTGAGAAAACTTTGGTTGAGTGACAGTGGTAATGCACCAAGCCAGATGGCAACTGAGAATCTTAACTAATTACTTTACAGTACATGGCTACATGGTCATGAGAAGGGAAACCGATGTGTGAAAATGAATGGGTGTGTAGGGCCTTTAAAGTTATGTTTAAGACTTTTGTCAACCTTTTACATATCTGTTTTACATTCCGTACCTCTCACAGTATAGTTTTCTTTGTTTGTGTTGGATTGAAATTGTCTGCACATACAGGAGGCGTTCACAGGAAATTACTTATGAATGTACGTTTTTAATTCTACCAAATTATTACCAGAAAAAGACAGCAGCAATTAAAGCTGTATTAAGCTTAAAACAAACAAACAAAAAAAAAAATCAGATATTTTCAACTTTCTGTTCTTCGCAGAAAAGTACGGAGAACACAAAGCATATGGCAGGAAAACTCCGGATCCAGACGTTTTTAGATTTCCTGTCTCTTAGTCTATAATAGTCCTCACTGAGCATATTAAACAGAACATTACGATGATTTTTAACCCGACAGTGTTTTACGATTTAAAATGCTTAGCCTGTTCGGGTCGTAGAGTAAACTTTAAGAGGCGATCATGAATACCTTCAGCAAAACTTCACTAAGAAATGATTACTGTTCCTTTTGGGTACTGCTGTACGAAAAAGTAAGGTGAGCCACAAAATGATGCAGAATTTCCAGTCACCAGACAATAATTGGACATAATGTTGCCTGAATATAAGTAAATGGGCTCTGACATTGTGTTGTCATATTCTAGATTATTGTTGTCACGTTAGCTGTACCTGGTAAATCAGAGGGTTGGAAAGATGGAGAGAGCCTGCGGTGGGAGGAATCTATTGTTCGTTATTAGCCATTGACTGTCTTCCTCACAACTTTTCATCCAGTGTTTTAGGAAAGCATACATCTACATCTGCTTCCCTTTCTTCCAAAATGCCAAATCCATACACCACAATTGGCATCGAACCTCAAACTCGCCACAAATCGTTCATTTTGCCCAATAATGGGGAGGGCTGTCACCCGACAAGCCCAGAAGCTCAGACCTTTTCTGTCATTTTTATTTTAACATAAACAATAAGTCTTTGTGTGTTTCTCTGCCTTCATACTATTTTAGAGCTCAACAAGAACTCCAGATGGAGAAATAATTGTTTTTTGCAATTTCCAAAAAAGGTTAATCTAATCTAATCTAAATCTATCTTCTCTTTTTCTGGCAAGCTAAGCTTGGCTTTTTCCTCTGTCTTTTATCAATCTCCTTTATAGCAGAAACGATATTTGTTGCATCATGCACTACCCAGAGCTGTTTAATAGCTTATTTCTCCCTCTTACCCACCATCAACCTCTTATAGAGTATTATTCTCATTTTCCCCTCTCTTTCATTCTCATTATCTTTTGTACTTCTTGCTTTTCTTTTTTTTTTTTTTTTTTTTTTCAGGGGCCATTCGATTACCTGTTTCTGCGTCTCACAGCTTCTCTCTCTCTCTCAGTCCTCTTGGCCCTCTCTCTGTCACTTTTTTTATTAGTTTGGTGTGACAGAGATGACCCTGGCTAGTCGAGCGTTCAGAAGTCAATCTCAATCTGCTGAAGGCTGGCCACACCTTAGGGGCTTTGGAGAAAGGGGACGAGGAGGTGGTTCGCTTTGGATGAAACTGTTCATGGCCAGTCTCAGATGTCATGCGATTGATTAGAGAGGGAATGACAGATTGAAAAAAAAAAAAAAGGAGAGCGCAGCTAAATTACAGCACTTTGCCATCAATGTGAAATTTACGGCTCTGTCTTGAAGGCAGAAAATGTGTGTCAGTTTCAGCTACGGTTTAGCATTTCGCTCTGCAAAAAAAAGAGTTTAAAAAAAGCAGGCTTAAACTCAAAGACCATTACTTAATTCTGCTCCGTACTGATCATTGAAGTGAATTGGATTATGGACAAAAGACGATGATGTCACCTCTTGTTATTCCTTTTTCACGTAGACATAAGCATTAGCATTTTTTAGAATAAATACACGTTTATGCATGTATGAGGGTTTCAAGGACCTCTACTGCACTGGTAACCAGGGGGATATGTACATTTACACAATGAAATGGCTGACAAAACAGCCAAGTGTCATTGTACTTTAGCCAGTTCATTGTACTATTAAATAAACAGAGAACCTCTTTGTAGAACTCAAAACAGCACAGGTCAGAATAGATCCTATTAATGAACGCTCTGTGCATAGTTTTTTTTTGTTGTTGTTTTGGCAAACCTTATTTGTATGCATTGTTTATCTCATGGTTCTTCATGTCTCATGATCAAGAACAATATTATACTACAACCACCGCTTATGGCGTCAGTGACTGTGTAGGAAGGACGAGTAGCTTTCATAAAATGGGATTTTTCCACCAAACCACATCAGCCAGTGCAGAAGATTTCCTGGAACTGATTGTTTACTCCATTTTAATTTGGCTCATTTAAGCGGCTGGGAAAGCAGCCATTTATATGATACAGCATCACTGAAACCATTTTAATCCCTGGTCAAATCTGCTGCAGTGCTGTTCATAAGGTTTTGTGGGTTTGTTGATATATGAAAGCCAGCAGTTGTACTTGAACATATATCGCGGTCTGGACGGATGCTTACACTTAAGAGCCACTATGGGGGAAATTAAAGCGTTACGGCCCTTTAAGGTTACCAGTGGTAACCTTACCACTAGTACTGAAAATCTATACTCAAGAAGTACTGTGACGTTACTGAAATATAACTAAAGTAAGACTCCTGAATAG
Organism: Protonibea diacanthus; assembly: GCA_028641955.1. Lineage (NCBI taxonomy): Eukaryota > Metazoa > Chordata > Actinopteri > Sciaenidae > Protonibea > Protonibea diacanthus. Next base: position 14,284,233 of record CM053977.1, on the reverse strand, counting down.
CAAGCCTTAGGTCAAAGGGTCAGTACTTGTAGGAAATGTCTACTTTCAACAAAGCACATGATAAATTGTAAAAGAAAAAAGTATGAATGGATCAAACTGAGACAATTACACACAAGTATACACATAAAGCACAGTTTATTTGTTAAAAGCAAACATTCTTTGGAACCTGTGTATAACATATGTAATTAGTATAACCTGCACTGCAAACAGACAATGACAAATTAGCTTGGGCTGTGCAGAGAAGATAACAGACACCAAAGTGCCCTACACACTGTAGTGTGTAGGGCACTGAAAGGAAACAGGCAACTGTTTATACTCCAGTATGACAAAAATGAAGATGAAATATTGGAAATTGCAGGCTTAGTCACTAGTAAATTTTTATTTATAAGTAGCGAAGTGGATTTCATAGTGTAATGCATGCTGAAGAGTAAAGTTACACGCTTGAAAAAAATACCCATAAAGATATAAATATAGAAAAACCTGATTTAACAGTTGCAGTAATGTGAATTCTTGTAATTTGTTGCTTACATCCCTGATGATGATCTTACATTAAAGGGAAGCAGATCAGATTCGTTTCAGCATGTGACACTCTTATCTTACAGACTGTCGGCTTACTAAAAAGACAAACAGCAGTGCATTATGTAACTATTGTTTGTTTCACATGGCCCAGCTGTAAGTAATGATCAGACTGAACGCAAACATGTAAAACCATTAAAACTGCACATTTTAAACACCATTCCTGTTTAAAGTATGCATGTTGTTTAGAAGCTTAGAATTTTCACAATGAATAGTTCCAGTACTAGTAAAACTGGTACTGTTGTTATTAAGTTTGCATAGGAGCGAACTCAAACTTACAAAAAAGTTTCTGCATGTATGTCGGCTACTCATTGTCACTGTCTGTCTTTTGTCTTTATTCATTGATGTGGCTTAGTTGTGATTTCAATGCCTACTAATGAGCGTCATTTGAGCTGCTGTCTGCTTATCGCTCTGAGAATATTCATTACGCCAACATGAATATTCAATACCGTTTTCTATCCTTGGAGCACTTGGATTATTGATAGGCTGCTCATTGGCTTTTCTCTTTCTAGTGTGACAGCTTCATAACAGCCTTACCTGCGCTAGAGGGTAAAAAAAACAGCAAAGTGAGTTCAGATTATTGAAGCTTCGTGATGGAGTGTATGACTAGAAGGTGTAGTCTGTACTGGATAAGGTTCTGTCCAGGTTCTGTTCTGTTACTGCCAACACGTGTCCATTTATTTCTTTCTTTTCTAAGTTTTTTACGTACGTATGTAATTGAAGGTCCTGAGTATTATTTTGCTGCCGTATTTATTTCACATGGTAAATTATGAATCAGCCGAGTAAAATGCCCTTTACACAGTCTAATGATCCTTTACACATGTAAGAATTGCCTTCATTCACTGTCGGCATGAATGAATTGGTGGAGTATTGTCCACCTGTTGCCTGAGGTATAGCATCTTTATGCGAGCCATTTGCTCGTACTCTGAGCAGTGGGTCGACTTTGAAGATTTCATGCTGGCTGGATTAGATTTTAAACCTGTGACTGTTCCATCTATGATTCACTTTCAGAGCTCCGGGTCATATGAGTGAAAGCTGTGTATGTGTGCGTCTGAGGGTTGGTGTGCGCATGCTTATGTGTGTAACTGATGCCTGTATTCTGTTATTGTGCATACGTGTGTGTATGAATAGATTTGAGTGCACATATGTTATTTATTTATTTCTTTTTTTTCTGTTGATGTGACGTCAACAAGATCCGTCATGCAGCTAACGTCGCATTCTGTGGCACATGCAGGCAGTGGATTACTGCTGTAGTAATGATGATGCTTGGTGTGATAACTTATCCACTCAGAAATGAATATCAGATATTCACTCAGTGGATATATACCGTGTGGAAAGTGCTTGTCCCGGACACCAACAGCAACGCACAAACACTGATTTTATGCGCACACCTTGTGCAATGATGTGTGACTATATCTGAGAGAATCTGATATTTTCTGATCATACGATGGGAGGGCTAGATATAAATATAGAGGGAGGATACTCTAACGTTCCATCATGGGGTTCAATCTCTTTTATCGTCCCCATTTAGAAGGAAGAGAAAATGATCCAGTTTGAAGGATGTTTAACATCACCCTCCTACACACTAGAGAGCAACTTGTTCAACTCAGCTACAATTACATACAATTTACAGAGCATGATCAGCGAGGTGGGTACATGGTTTGACGAGCTGAGAAGAGCAAACTTGAACAAACATGTTCCGTTTCATCAAGTACGACCTGAACAAGCTATACTGTATCAGGATGTAATTGACAATATTTGCCTGTAGGACATATTCATTGTTGGTTTTGCTATTTGCTTCTTCGTGGGATTTCTTGAAAATAACATTAAAACCGAAAAAAAAATCACGCCAGCATTATTATTAAAGTGTCGCCCAGGGAAACCACAGGAAAAACACATTTCTTTCAAATATGAGAAGCAATCAAATCTCTGACAGTGAAGTGAATATTGCACAATTAAGAGATTGGATTGGATGCAGACAATCCATGTGTGAACTGTACAGTACATCATATGAAAATACATTATTTGTGAATGATGCAACTGCATATATGTATGTCTTGCAAAACTGTTATGCAATGTATCTGAGTGATGCTGCTTTTACTTTGATATGTGCAATATGTTAGCGATGAATTTGTCTCTGTAACTCCAACTAAATTCAAACAGCCCATACAAATTCTTAAAATAACAATACGTATGCCTGATTGTGGTATTGCTGGATTAAAATGGGAGATTAAAAGACTTGATTATGTGAAAAACAATATCAAAATGATAGCATAATCAGATGTGTGGTTAAAAACTTCCACTTGTCTGACATTTGAATGGCTTGTTTTTACAGAATAACCCTACCTCAGGCAATCTAGGCAGTGGCCCTTGAGCTGGTATGTCCTAGAATACAGACTGAGACGTACACATACGCTCATGCATACACACTTGGCAAAAAATGGCCCAAAAACAGAAGTGCAAATAAATCTTCACAGTATATCAGTGGATTAAACACACATTGGATGATGCAAAACTGGCATAACCGTGTACAGACAAATGTGGTCTTTTATCAGTGTAATAGATATATATAGTCATATTTATTATATATAATATAATAAATATTATGGTGTCATGAATACTGATAGAATTTGCCTGAAAATGAGATGTATAACACTGACAGGAAATACTTATTCAGTTAGCTGTAAAGTCAGTCAGACGTCAGTCATCAGTGGAGGGCCTGGATTTAGCCCAAGTGATAAGATAAATACAAGTGAACTGCATGCATTTTAGCTGGCCATAGTTTCTAGTCTTAATTCAAAAATCCCCATTCAAATCTTTATTCCCGCCAGATGTTTCGATTAATACTAAAAAAAAAAAGAAAATTGGCCAATATTGCAACCCATATGTTCAATTTTTATGTGGAAATTATTCTGTAACTGTGACTGTTGTGATTGAGTTTGATACATATTATTGCTATTGCAAAATCCCAGTACGTAGGTTTGTAATTTATCCCTGGCTTGTCAGAATTACAGCTCATGCATGTACAGTATTTGCAGAAATGTCAGTTCTTTATAAGCAAAGATTAAGTACAAAGACGACAGCGTAGGCATTGACATTCCCAATGCACAGACACAAACAGAATACACTGGCACATTCATTTACCTGCAGTTCGATAAACAGGCACACAGTCACATACATGCAGCAACGCAAACGCATCGCAAAACCAAATGTACACACACCCTTTCAGTGTTTTCTCATACATCATATGTTGGTGCGCACACACATGCACACACACACACTGTGTTTCATGTTCATGATGACCGGGGTAAGTAATGCAAATCAGTGTTGATGTTGCAGTTCATACCTGGCTTAGAGATAAATCGGTAGCCTCCAAACACACAAGAAGAAAGGACACACACACACACATTCAAATGTCCAGTGCTCTTCAAAAGATTTGTATTTCCTTGTATTGTATTGCTATTGCATATATTATTATATATTATCACATTACTACTGTAACATTACTATTAGTGTGATTAATGCAATGCAGAATTTAAAATATACTGTAAATAAAAAATTAATCTGGTCAGAAGGAGAAAGCAAACTAATTGGAAAAGGTGTCGGCCGCTTTCCCGTCTTGATTTGTTGGAGTGGAGTTAATTTTTTCTTCTCCACATTTCGACATTCCTCATTTTCTCCCCTTATTCTTGGCCTTCATGCTCACACAGAAATGCACACAGAAACACACACTAATATACAGGTATAAACACATTTTAACTCTGACATTGGTACAGTACACTACATACAAGTGCACATAGCCTCCACTATCTCTCCCATTGAGGTTGTTTGACACCTCAGTATCTGTTCTTTGTGAACAGAGGCTTAGCATAAGTTTGTTATGCTAGTTTGTCAAAAAAAAAACAAAAAAAAACCAACAAACGAATCAACAGTTATTATCAGTTAAACCCGCTTGCCTAAAATGGGAGAGAATGGGAAACAATGCGGAGAGATCTTCATACTTTCTGTGCTAATATTAGCAATGTAACCCATCATTCTAATGCACTCAGAGGTATGTGGTGAACAGTTACGTAATCGTCAGTTGGCCTTCAAAACCCAAACTGATTGCATTTACTTAAATTTAAAGTTGTTCAAATGAACACGTCACAGGTTTTTATAGGGTCAAATTAGATGCATGTAGTGTAAAACCCTGTAGAACTTTGCGAGAGCTTCCTCAGTTGACTCAGTTGTCTGTATTTGCATGCAGACAAAACACACATTCAGTAATACAAATAATATCCCTCAGCCATGTATAAATCTTGCATATACAAATGCAATTACAGACGGAGAATAAATTTGTTTGCAGTACATTCGCATGCCGCTTTATTTATTGGTGTCTTACTTGAGTGAACTGGTTTGAGTGAGCTTGTTTCACTGCACTACGATACAAAACAATCCTCAGAGGGAGAGGGGAGGAGGAGACGGGGAATATCAAGAGAAAAAGAGGATCCATGCAAGAAAACAGCAGATGCAGGAACGGAAGATATAATCAGGTAAAGCAGTGTGAGTCAGAAGTCAAGGATAAATGTAGTAAGAACATACAAGGGATGTGAAAGGTAAAGTATGAGGTGTCAGGGTGACTAATCTCAAGGCCCACTTCACAGCTTCTGGGTGACACTTGTTTGCTGTCATCTTCTTCTGTCACTCACACACACACACACACACACACACACAACACACACTGTCTCCTGTCTCTCTGCTGGCCTGTCCTTTTCCTTTTAGAGACAGCTCCTCATTGTTAAACCTGACAGCTCTCAGACCACAGCAGTCGTGCATGTGTTTGTGTGTTAGAAAGCCAGAGGGAGAGGATTGAGTTTTTTTTTTTTTTTTTAATAATTTTATTGAACATGAATTCTGAACAACAGTGCCAGAGAAGGCAAAATTGATTTTTCTAGTGATAGGAAAAAATATACAAACTCACACACATTTCCATACATGGGGCATGCAGGTATATTCAATATCCATATAACCCACCTTCCACATACAGTACCTGCGCACACAGATAACTAACCAGTCAAACATCAAACAGTCAATCAGAAGTTCAGAGGCAACAGTTCATCTCCAATTCCCCGCATAGCCAGAAAGGCCTCCGGGTTATCAGTCAGTCTATAATAAGCATGTTCCACCCTGAGCCAAGCAACTAGCAGTCCCTTCATGTTCATGACAACATCTGTTCACTGTTGACCTCTTATCTGTTCCTGATCTATGTAATAGCTGTCAGCAATGAACAATTAATTAATCCTGAACAAATCCTAACTGTGTCCTTTGGAGGTAAAACGAACAATGTAATGGGATGATTGTCTGACAGCAGCCAAACTGGCCGATCCTCTGACCCTCCTCACCAGGATGTCAGGCTTCCGTGTATCTTGCAGTGCTCGAGTCCAGGTGTAATCCAGGTCTGATCTGTGACTTTAGCTAAAAAAATAACCACTTTTCAGAGTGCCTTGGTGGCATCGGTTTTAAAGCAGCAGTCACAAATTGTGAAATACAGTATATCAGATCAAGATCAAGTTATCTTATGATCTAAACTGCATTTAAAATAACAATCCTCTGTATCATGGTTTCATTGTATCAGTCTTCCACTGTAGGGTGGCTATATACCTCTCACGGGGTGCCTCATAAAGAGAAAAACATTAAGGACCAAAACCCTTAGTCCACCTTAATGCAACTACGATGCAGTTGTTTCTTTCTAGTAGAGCTAAATTAGACCAGTAAAAGTGGGAGCCCATCCTGAAAACATATCCTGTTGGTCAAGCAGAACACTCTGGAGCGGTGCAAGCAGTGGTGAAGACTCACAGAACTGGACAGCATCCCAGAGGACCTTGAGTTGATGATGTCCCTCACCATGTTAAATAATCATCTGCGTCGCACTGGCACTGGGGAAAGGGTTCCAATCTCCAGGAAAGAACTGTGAAGCGGTGGTTCTTCAAAGATCCCCATTGCGGGATTGATGTTAGATGCATGTGTGGCCTTTAGAGACTGCCAGGCCTGAGCCATGTTGCTGCAGCTGAACAGCTGTCCATTCATTCCCGGATGGCCAACTTTCGTCAGGACTTTGCAAAACGGTACCCAGCCAACAGAACAAGTGTAACAGCAAAATATGGGTTGCTGGGGCTTGATTTTAAAGTCCACCCAGGATTATATGATGTCCAGTTTCCTCCCTCTCTTTCTGCCCTTGGATAGGATTGGGTATAGGTTAGTTTATCAATTCTAATTCTGCTTAATGAAGAAGAACCAGGGATCCATATGAACCTGGCTCCGAAATTTGTACAAAAACAAGATTTTATCATTGAACATGTGCATAAATTGCATGAATCATGGTATACAGTAGTTCTTAACTGTTCTCTCTTGAATATCTTGACCAACCACTCTCTAATCAGGGTCACCACTTGGGCAACATTACTGCATGTAGGAAACCAAATCTTTATTCACCAGGGTTTATTCTACGGAGGAGCTACTGTGTCATAGTGATAATGCACAAGGTAGTGAAGGTCTTCAAACTGTGCTCTTTTGAAGCCATAAGCTCAACCAAAAAGCAAGAATTATACCTGGTGGTATATAAAACAAATCTGTGCCCTATAGTCAGTGTTTTTCTTTTATGAAGTTCTGTTCCTAAAAAAATCTTTGTACCTGTGTGAATTCCCAGACCCTTCATGCCTCTCCTGCTCCATCTGAGACCAGCCCTCTGTCTTTTTTCCAGTTTCATTTTGGCAGATGAGGCTTTTTTATACACACCCAGACTACCAATTAAATCCTGAAGGTAGAGAAGAGAAGAGGAGAGGAAAAGACAAGCAGAGAAATGGGGAAGCAGGGGAGTCGCATTTGAGTGTATAGACAGACAAAGAGAGCTAAGTGCATGATATGTCCAGGAATACAGGTTTTTGAAGATGGATTGCATGAGTATAGAACGAAAGGACGCATGGACAAGAATGCAAAATGTGTCCGATACAATAGAAACCCAAGAAGGAAGGGTAATTGTTGTTTGATAGCGTAGCACTTCAGCTTTTGGTGGTCAAATGGGAGAGATGAAAGGAAAGAAGAAAAGAAAAAAAATGTTGAGGCCAAATCAAAAATAGCTTTTTTTTTTATGAAGAGCCTTGGAGAAATGAAAAAAAATGTTTAGAAAGAAGAGGAGGAACAGCAGAACAGAAGAGGTGTCACGAATCGCAGGGCAGAGAAAGTGAGGGATGAGGCTTTTATGGAAGCTGTAGAGGGATGAAAGAGAAAAAAGCGAAGAAGAGAAGAGAGGGTATTATGAATCATGGGGTCAAGATGTAAGCAGAGAGAGAGATGCTGGAAGAGTGGAAAACTAAGACAGAGGAGAGGTCTGAAAAATGGAGAAAAAAAACTGATGAAATCTAAAATGAAACAAAACCACTCTGATACAGCTCTCAAGTGACAGAATCACTCTGGTTGTTGCACACCACTTAAATGGCAGTGGCAAAGGATAAAATCTAAGTTCAGTCAATTTCAATTTGGACTGGTTTCCTGGTGACCATTCAGTACACAACCAGTAAGCCATCAGTTGGCCTTGACCCAAAGCAACCAGTTATAGGCAACAAGTTAATTCATCATCTCCAAAGCTTCCAAGAACTGTTCAGCACCATCACACACCACATTCTGGACTGAAACTTTAGCATGGTGAAATGTCACACATGTTTGTGAATAGACATTGACACTTGCTGGCTACTGTATCTGGTGCACATTGGTGACACTGCTTATATCTTATACTAGGCTCAGTTTCTCACCATATCGTGCACAAAACTTGTAAGGCAGGGCACAGAGCATACCTTATGAACTTGTTAAGTGTGTTAAGAGCCTAATACTGTAACTCAAGACCCTTTTCTGTCATCTACTTAGCTTCAACTTCCCACATAAACCATTTGGGAGTCTTCTTGGTGCTTTCAGTTTATTTTAGTTATAGTGGAATGTTAGCGGAAATGGTTTTTGGTCTCTATGTTTCTGCCCTGTGATGATTTGGCGGCATGTCCAGGGTGTACCCCACCTTTTGCCCAATGTCAGCTGGGATCAGCTCCAGCCCCCAGTGACCAGCCCTGTGATGAACTGGCAACCCGAGAGTACCCCACCCCAAATGTCAGATGGGATTGGCTTGAGCCCCTTACAATCCTGCAAGGGATAAGTGGTTATGGATAATATATGAATGAGTGAATGAATGAATGAATAACTCACCATGGTATTTGGACAAGCATTCAACCGGGCTATGTTGCAATGATATAGATCCCTTGACCATGATTTAGCTGGATCAGTTGGCAGAAAAGGAATATAATATTCATAATTATGTTTTCATTTGTATGTAATCACCTGAAAATCGATACAAATAAATTAGGTTGTTGTAGCCCAGAGGGGTGGATCAACTGTGCCAAAGAACAGAGCTCCCAGAGCTGCTGCCATTGTTATAGGCTCTTAGTTCTGTTTAAACACTACATTTAAAGTAATAAATAAAGTAATAAAGTTAGATTTAAAATATTCAAATATTTTCCTGTCAGTAGAGGTCTCATATTTCACCATGCTTGGATAGATTTCTGTGTGAACATATTCACGAGTGGATTAAACAGTGGAGCCATATAATATGGATCAAATATTTGTTTCATTAAAAGTTTGACTTGATTTCCCAAGCCATTCAATTTCCTGTTTCCTCTTTAGCTGCCCATCTTCCCTTCGCTTCATCACTTGTATAAGCAATGGTAAAAGATAAAAGTGAGTTTCAGTTAACTTTACATGGTTATGTTTGGCTCTATGAAACCTGGAGATGTCACGCTTGTCTGTCTCTCTCTATACGTTTTCCTCCTGTAATCACTTTCCTAAATAAATTCACTTCAATTCAAAGCTACTACTTTGGCATGAGATTAAAAACAGTGCTGACTGAGGTTGCAATCAATAAACGAGCAGAAATGATCTACAGTAGGTCGAGGATTCTTTCTCTCAGCTGCCAAGAAGCAAAGCCTCTAGTCAAATGTGACCTGTGTCACATCATCATATTCAGGCCTTGACTTAAGCAGTGCTTAATTACATTTTCTATGCACATCACACTCTAACCATAGATGCAAAATGTCCTATTACCTTCATGATATGAATCACTTTCACTTTATTTACTGAATCACCCTCTGGGCAGTCCACTCACTTTACAACCATGCACCACAAACTCCTCAAGATGCCTAGTGCTCTGTTCATCTGATTTAAAACTAAGTGCTAGAAGAACAAAAGAAAAGACATTCATTGTTACAAGACTTTGTAAGAGGGCATAGACTTCTCTGTAATTGCACCCTGAATCATTAAAATGGTGCCGCCACAGAACAAAATAATTAAGATGAGTCATTTGATTTATGTGCACAAGGTCTCAAGAGATCATCAAAGCAGATCGGCACAACCAGGGCTCGGCATATAGGGTGACAAGAAATCATTTGAATGTGTTCAGTTTTTTAATAGACACCGAGCGCATCATTTTAAACAATGATTTACACACCAGGCATTCTTCCTGTTTTAATTAAAGGACCATTCAATTTTTGTACAGGCCAAACAGAGCAACCAAGGCACTGATTGTTACATTTTTAATGGTAATGAGGAGACAACCAAAGAAATATTTGAACACAATCAAACATGATATGCTGAAAGAGATTTCATCACGTTGCTTTCTTTCAGCTTATATGGATGTGACCATCTGGAGGCTGGACGCACGAATAGGATTCTTCATTCATGGTGTAGCTTTATCTGTAAAAAAAAAAGTTGAAGTTTTGATGAAATGAGAATTACAGTCATAGTTTGTTAGAAAGTTGAAAGCTTTCATCATATCACATCTGATATGTATGTATCACATCTGGCATGTAGACATATCTCATTGGCTACTTATTGGCAAAAAAGCTGACACATATTCTACCACAATTTAGATTTCGTTGATGATGTGCAAGGCCAGTTCTCCAGTTGATGTCTTAAATAAAATAAAATAAAAGACACACTGCGTTTGAAAAAGGCATCAGCTGGAAGACCTCAAATGCAGCAAAGACCATGGCCAGATTTATTTTTTTTTTCTCTGCGCACCAAAGAGAAGTACAAATGAAACGCGTTTTTGAGTTATGTTTTTAGTGAAAGAGACAGGATGCCAATTTCAGTGCGTACTTGAAAGTGGTCCAACTCTGAATGGGAAACTAAAATAAGGATTTCAAAGAGGAACTGCAGGTAACCAACATCCAAACTGTCAAATGATCACCCGATGCACATTTGACAGCTTTGCCCCATATGTCTATTGTTGGATTGCTTCAGTGAGACTTTCACTAATTGCAAAAGAGACTGTCCAGCATCCATAATTCTGTTTGTGCTGGCCCAGATAGGAATCTGACAGAAAAGTACATCTAAGTAGAAGCTGCCAAAGCCCTCAATATACCAAATGCACTCCTCAAAACACCAGAGCTCTCAGCACAGCTTCTGCTTGACATATTCCAATCCCTCCCAGGTTGATCTGTGTCAGCTTATCTCTTTCTGTCTCTCTTTTGCACCGTCATCCCCACATGTGTGCACGCATGTGCACACGCCATCATTTATCGCTCGGCCTCTTCATACTAAAGCTGCGTGATCATATACCACAATCATAAATTTGCCACGTTGTTGGTATTATGATTATGAGCTCTTAAGTCCTGTTAGTCTCTTATTCTCTTTTATTACTGTCCTTTATTATATTCATTACTTATCCAGGGGAAATCATCCAAGCAGTTAACAAAATTTCACTTCGCATTAACATGGTTACGTGCATTCAATATACAGTTAAAGGTTGTGATTGCATTTCACAGCTTCCTCTGACTTCAACACAGGCGGTGCCCTGCTCGACAGGGATTGTTGAGTGGAGAGTGAGGTTTGGGTACTGCAGTATAACAAAAGGGGACTCCTGATGTTTTCCTGCACAACAAGAGTGCTGAGGCGTGATGCGATGGTGGACAATGGTGTGAACATGCTGTGCTGTAAAAGTTTAATGCACAACCAAATAATGAATAAATTAATAAAATATATAATAAATACAGAGTACACATGAAATCTAGAAAATTCATATTTGGAGTTAGACCTTTATTATTGAAAATGAGTCTCACAACCAGATTCAATTAAATATCTCAAAGAGAAAAATTGAAAGAGAGATGCTACTCAGTTTCGAGTGGATAAAGGGGAAAAAAATACAGATTTCAACCGGAACTGTAGATTGCATTAAAATAAAATGCTCAAGATGAGAGTAGCCCAAATGGTCTTTCACTTAATCATATTTTGTTAAACACTTGTGCTGTTTCCCAGGCAGTGCAATCTAGGCTGCTCTAGTAAAGTGTCAAATTACAAGAGGCTGATTGAAAGTTGCCTTACATTACATAACATAATTCAGGTATAGGGAGAGATAAAAGTCAGAATTTAATTTTGCTATAGACCCAAGATTACAGAAACCTCTACACACTAGCATTTGTCTGTCAGATTTTACAGCTGAATCAAAAATGACACCAAGAAATATTTGAATATGCATGTACAGCAGATAGATGTCCAGGGTCCAAAGAAGAAAACCTCTTTGTGTCATTCCAGAATTAATTTATTTTTTGGACATCCAGTATTTAAAATCTCCTAGCTCAAAACACAAAGACAAGTTACAAGATACTCCTTTATTGATCCCTGGTAGGAGAAATTTGGGTGTTGTAGCAGCACGAGGACAGATACAGTACAGATAAATACAGCAACCTGGGACAAGAATAATAAATAATTGTGTATACAATAAGTGTGTGTGTGTGTATAGAGAGAATAAAACAAAGCTTAAAAATGACATACCTAAACCTCGACGTCCTCTCTATAAAGCCTCCCTCCCGTTCCTCACCTCCTAATTTATCTCAGGCAGATGCAGTCTTGTGAGGAATGATGTGTTTGCATTTGTCGCTGCCACGTTTAGCAGGACAAGACAAAACACCTCACTCTGTTTAAATGCAATTACAGTGACGGATGACTCTCCAACATGCACCCTATCATGTCTCTTTGTGTATTAGCGTCTCTCAGTATATCTACATGCTGCTTTTTCATACTGTACATCCAGATGCACAGTGCACAGAAAGGAGTTGAATTGTGTATATATAGCTGTGTGTGTACCTGCGGATTCGATTGTACCTGCCCATTTACCCCTAATGATTTTATGTCTCGATGTGCGACAGACCAAAGCCATCACTTTATTTTCTCTGTCTCTGGACAACTCGATTTGTGACAGTTTGTAGAGAACGTTCAGTTCTTGTGCAAGATGCTTGTTTGGTGTCAAAGTGATGATTTTGTTGATAGATTGATGCTTGTGTATAACTGGCAGAATTCTGTATTTGGTCTGTAGCCAGATTACAATGGAACAAACCTTGAACACAATCGTGAACATTTTGTCCTGCATATTTTTTCGATGATATTTCACACATATAAATCCATGCATGACTACAACAACAGGCCTTTACACTACAATGACAACATATGTGGTTGAAGTTTGGTTAGGTTTAGGGATCTCAAGATAGGTGGCCTAAGAAAGGGAATGATTGACGGTTAAAAGAAAAAGTATTTTGTGGGACATCATCATCATTTTGGCAACTGAAATTCTGGCAGCTATAATTTTGTTCATTTTGGAAAAAAAAAAAAAAATCTGCTTACCATAGGGAGGGCTTGTGATTCAACAAACATTGACTAAACAGGAAGCAAACAGCTATCTACCACATCCAATATTTGGTTGACTCATCCATCCACTATGACTACCTCCGTCTGTGGACTTGTTGTTACTAACGGCACACTCTTTCTTCCTTTAATCAAGCTAGACAAAAGTTACAATTTTAGGGCCACTAGCAGACTTTTTTCACTTAAATGTAGACATGTGCTATTTTCAACAATCTGTTGAAATGTAGCTTTTGTTACTCTTGCTAGTACAGTCTGGGATGTCAAACCCAACCCAAACATCCAAGCAAAAGCACAACTTTTTGGGGCTGTATAATAACAATGCCAAACTACTTCTACCTTTGCTCCTAAGAGAGGACTGTGTGCCATTCAGACATTTCCAATATGTCACTTGTTAGCAAGCATGTGTAAAAGAAGGGGTTTGTTTTGGTACATCTGAGCAGCAAAATAATGAAGACAGCAATAAGATAGATAGAATATGTTTGGCTAAAGAAAAATTGTGAAGTAAAACAATAGTTAATTAAAAATAGTTAATACTTGGATTATTATATGAATATACAAATGCATAAAGGCAATTACAACTAAGGTTATAGAGGAAGTAGTTCTGTGTGATGGGTTATATTTACATAGTTTGCAACATTACCAGTAATATTGTCAGATACATCCAGTGCAATCAAAGTATTAGATAAAAACAAAGTGTATACTTATCATGTGCAACATTATTTGAGGACACACACACACACATGTGTATGATGTAGGAACTGTGATGGGTGACACATTGTCAGTATGTGCAGATGGGTATAAATGTCAGATAGGAAATATAGACATAGGTTGTTTAAAGCATTTAATCAAATCAGTCATGTATCAGTTTTTACCTCCGGGGGTAAGCAGCAATTTGTCACTTGGGTGAACTGACCCTTTCAGTTGGCATTCATCAAGGAAATGTGTCAGTTTTCAGCATATGTCAACACCAAACTGTGCAGCATTTCAATGCACTCATAAATAAGCTACTCCTGAGCCAGCCACTGGGCCCTGAGCCACTTCAGTTGCCAACAAAGGAGAGGATGGCGCTTGCACTGGATAGCTTCCATGTGTGAATGTGTGCATATGTGCAACCATTCTCTCCTTCTGGTATCCCTGCAAAAAAAGATAGCAATTTATTATGGATTAGTTATTGATCTTAACTAAGTGTTGTTGTACTTCCTAATAAATCTCCTTAGCTTCGTGATGTAAATGTATGTTTCTTTCAACATGTGTGATTACAAAAAAAGAAAAAAAAAAGGTTAAGGACTACTCTCTCCATTACCCTCCACAACCCTCTTCTTCCTCATTCTAATATCTCATTTCCATGTAAAGGTCAACTTCAAAAATGGGAATCAAACCCCAGTTGGTTTAACCTGTTGGAATGAGAGGTGGAATTAAAACACAGGAATGAATTCATGCTACAGTCCCTCTTCTGTTTCTCCTTCCTCTCATTTGTGATCCCCTCTCTGGCTCTCTCTCTGTATATTTCTCTCACTTCTCTTTCATTATTTTATTTCTTCCTCTTGCTGCCTCCCTCCCGGGCAAGGAAATGCTGCTCCCATTGAGGGCTGTTACTTCAACATACCTGCTGAGTAGAGCTGGAGGGAAGAGCTTCTGCATGGGTTTTTTTAAAAGTAATTAAGACACAGAGGTATAGTAGACGTGTGCACGCACATGCACGGAGGCACGTGCTCACACAAGCACAGAAAGTCATTATAATGAAGGCTCTTGTGTTACTGGTAACTCTATGGTTGTATTTAATGCATGCACTGCCATACTGAATCAGATTAGTTGCAAATATTGCAACCACAAATCAAAACTGACTCAAGATGGATGGATGGATGGATGGATGGAGGATGTTATGAGAAAAAAAGTGAAATCAATCTTGTGAACTGGCTGATCTTCAGTGGCTTTCCTCAAACACCAGGCTTCGCTACCAACTTAGTTTAACTGGAACAATATGAATCACAGTAAATACAGCTAAATACAATGCTCTCACTAGATATATCCTGTTTAAAATCAATAGACAAATAAAATCACAATAAACACAAAAATATTCTGTTATGAAAAAAGGCAACTGGAATGATCAGTCCTATATGATGATATGCACAGTGCTCATTCATTACCTTTGTTTACACCTGACAACCTGTAAACTGCATGGTTGCCTTGACAACAGTCAGCTATAGCACTGACAGACAGCTGCTATTCAGCTGTTCATGGTCTGGCTTTAACTGTCTGTCTATTAAACAAACTAAACAGTTGGGATAAATGAATAAAACCGAACAAAATAAATCAATAAAGCAAAAAAATATATATAAACTACGAAACCGCGGAGTCAAACCTCACAAGTCCGTTCAGTTCCAATTGAAATCTGGGGATTATTCAGAGAAACCAGGACATTGTTTCTGAAAAGGCAAATTGCTATTGACTTTGTGAAATGTAATTTTTCAAAGCTGCCAGTGCCACCATTCACCTCAATTGAACTTGACTGGAGGCGGAAATCAAAGACAGATATCCCAAACAAGTGAGCAAGTAAGGTGATTATTGCCTTATCACAGTAATAAACACTTCCCGTGACTTGTCCGACACACGTGACAACTACATGTCGGGCCCCAATCAAGCATCACTTTGTCAGCTTTCACGGCTTGCATTACTTACATCAGAAAAGATGTAGCAGAGACTTCATTATTCCACCTGAGAGTCCCACTGTCTTTTGTCTCGCCACTGTACTCGCGCTGTACATTTGGGCCAGTGTCATAGAACACATTGTAGAAGTTGTCCAATTTGGCAAGAGAAGACAGAAGTCTCCAGGCATCCTAGTTTCTGCCTTGGTCCACTGTCACCACAGGATAAACAAGCAATTGTCATACCTGACTACTTTTTGTTTTTGCCTCTGCATGCCTGTTGGGTCAGACCATTACCAGAAAGATAGTGTGTAGTCTGAATCTGGGAATAACCCAAACTATATATGGTGAGATAACACTTGCGGTAGGACCTTCCTTTTCCATGATTCTTACTTATTCTCATATCTGAAAACAATATGGAAAAGACGCTACAGAAAATCAAATGGTTTCTGTACCTTCAACTTGATTCAGTTTGTGAAATCTGCTCTGTGGGAATAGCACCCACAGGAACACCACCACCACTCTTCAGCACCTTTCAGCAGCTGGTTGACATCCTGTAGCAGCTCTTGCCTGTATACTCCAGCTCATATAATTACAGGCAGCCATTGAATTCAAAGTCAACATCAGCAGAATCAGCTAACCATTCAGCTCTGACATTGACTCAACACATCATGAAAGAGTAAAGACTGACTAAGATTTGCCATTCTTTAAGGCCTAAAATTAATTTAGTCCTCACAAAGATAAAAGTAAAACAACACACACACACACACACGTCATACAATAGGATGAAACAGGCTCTGCCCACAGTATGTTCATACACTCATTCATAAGCTGTTGAGAACAATGGCCTTGGGCATGTCTCCGGGTTAAGTTTATGAGAACACAACTAAGCATGTCTGAGCCTCATCCAGAGACTCAGCGGGAACATCAGACTGTAATAGACTCTCACTGGGGCCGTGGTAATCTAACAAGGCCAAAACAATTTCAATGTTTCAGATTAAGAGTGAGCAAGAGGCTGGGGAAACTGCAGCCTGTTTAGAGCTTTGCCTCGAGCTTCGATCTGACGTTATTTACTTGTATGAACAGTGTAAAGACATCTTTATTGACCCATTGCTCTCTTAGCTTGTATAACTTCATATGTATATAATCGCTGCGCTGAACATTCACATCGGTCTCTGGGGTCTGCTCTAAGTTGTTCTAGGAAATTACTGACTGGAACAAATGTAAATGAGGCTGGTTAGGTTTGCGTGGGTAAGTCAATTAAGTGAATCAGGCATCATTGCAAAGTTGGTGATGTTTAATAGCCCATCAAAAGACTTAAAGGGTCAGTTCCTTGGGATCATTTTTCAGTAGAAACTAGCTCCAGTTCCACAGTAACAGAGGCACGGTTTCTGGAGATTTTACAGTTTTTTGAAGCTGTATTGCTGATATTTTGATATTTAACGCCAATTTTTTAATTTTTATTCTGTTACTTATTTACTACACTGCTCCACTTGTGTAACAGTTTATATTCAAGAAATCCAACCAGCTTTCACAGAACACAGTGAGTGGCTGAAAGCACTCAGCGGCTGAAAAGTTCTTCTCTGGTCTGCTGTCCCTGTGGGAGTTTGTCTGGTAGACAGCAACAGATGTTACATCCGCGCTAAACAAAACTGGAGAGAATTCAACGTACAGGAAAGAACCAGGAAAGAGGGACAGGATGAGTTGAGATGGAGGAGAGAGTAGGCCAGAGAAGGAGAACATGAAAGAAACGCAGGAATAAGTTGGATTGAATTGCTATTCTATCATTTCCAGATTAGTGTATCTCAGTCTTTTTTAAAATGCTTTCCTAGTATTATTTTGAAGCATTATTAGAGGATGTTACTTCAAAATCAACCTCTACCTCAACCTTTTTTTTTTTTTTTTTTTAATTTTATTGTAAATATCATTTTTATTTTTCCTAAAAAGAAAAACCTTTATAATGCATTTTCATGCATTATAAGAAATGGCTACAGTCAGTTACCACAATTTGATTTGAAGGAACAGTGCAGCAACTTCATGAGAGGTTGGAAGAAAAGAGAGAGAAGAGAAAGGAGCAAGTAAATGGATTTGAAGGAGCAGCACAGCAGCTTTAAAGGTAAAGCAGGCAGACTGGCTGGCAGGCAGGCCGGGATGCACAGATAGTGCTAATAGGCATAATTCTTAGCTCTGTTTCCATGGCGCTCCATCCCTCGCTACCTGCTGAATAACCAACTAGCTGGTTGCCTGGCTGGTTGGCAGATCCATGGATTCACATGCTGTCTAACTGACTGACTGGGTATTTGACTGGCTGGCTGTTGGTCCTGCTGACTGATGGACTGGTTGACGAAGTGAGAAGCTGACTGACTGATCAGACCGTCTGTTTGACAAACTGACTGGTTGACTGATGATGGATTTCCTTGTTGAATGGCCATGGTCTGTTGGATTTCTGAATCACTGGGTGACCGCTTGACTGGTTCACTGACAAACTGTGGGAAAATCTGTTTGGTGTCATGTTCCTTAGTGCTTCCCTCTATCTGCACTTCCTCTGTTTTCTAGCTCCTGTCTGGCGAGCTGTCTTTCTTTCTTTCTCATTCAGTGGAAAGGTTCATGACCTGGTCTCCAGGGTGGATGTGCTACTCTTGTCTTCCTTGTTATTGCCCTCTCCTCAACTCTTCTAAGTCCAGGCTCTGGTGGGAGACAGGATCTCAGTGAACACCACACCAATGCACATAGACCAAATTTACACTTGAGGACATTGCATTGAATCATATTCTTTTCCCTGAGGCTTAAACAATGTGATCCCAACCTTCACGCTAACTTTAAGTTAGTCCAATTCTAACCTTAACCTTTAAACCATATCTTCATAATGCCTATCAAAAATACATGGCTGACCTTTTGAGGACTAGATATTTCTCCAGATGGGCATCTCCACATTGTGACACTTGTCCCTCAATCCCTCAATCTTCTACTCCCACAGACATGTACAAGCTGCAAACACCACATACATGTAGCATTTCTGTTCATACCTTTGGCATCCACTTGGAAGAATCATCCCGTAGCTTGTTGTGGTGTAGTGGCACAACTGACTGGAGGTATGTGGATGTTCAAACAGAGCTTGTGTGGACACCCTCAGATGAAGAAATTTACGCCAAGCTGTGACACCTAGGATTTTACACAACACAAAGCATTCTTTGTCTCTACAATAAGCAAATGTCGTTATTCCACTTTACAGATTTTCCCCACAAGTCAATATAGTCACTTTTGTGCAAGTTTTACTTCATCGAAAACTCCCCCTGCAAACTTAATTAAGTCGTTTCTACTTTCACATAAATTCTGCTGTCAGTCAGCCCCGCAATAGCTGTGCCGTGAATGAAATGGGTGGATAGAGTTCAGTTAATATGAACCGTGGAAATGAGCAAGCAAGCGAACGAGTCAAACTATATATCTCTACAAAGGTTTGCACATCATTACAATACAGATGACAGTCAGTCATCTGTTCCAGGGCTTTACTCCCCCCATGTTCCGCTAATATTAGCTAAAATCATTCACCTTTGGGCTGAAAATGGAGCATCCAACTCTGTGAATGTTTAATGAAAGAAATGAGTAATATTTTTAATTATTTGGAAGGTAACTGTGGCTCATATGTTCTTGCTCGCTTGCTTAAGGGAACGAGATCAGAAGAAGGCTTTTATCGTGAAAGTTGCTTGTTGAAATCACATGAAATGCGTAAAGGGGCACACAGTGGAGTCAGTGAGTCAGTAATCTGTCAGTGTACTAGTAATCTTTCTGGATATCAATGTGTCAGTATTGTTTCTTTCATCATCACTGCATCTGGTAGAAATATGAATATGCCTGACACTAGTTTATGACCATAGACTTGACATGCCAATCAGGCTCCATTCTCGTTACCAAATGTGAACTGTTAACATGCTAAACTATGACACTGGATACGGTACCCTGCTTCGTATCAGTAGGATTGTATTAGTATTGTCATTATGAGCATCTTAGCATTTAGCTCAAAGCACTACTGTACTGTACTGTTCAGCCTCAA
Source organism: Protonibea diacanthus (assembly GCA_028641955.1). NCBI lineage: Eukaryota > Metazoa > Chordata > Actinopteri > Sciaenidae > Protonibea > Protonibea diacanthus. Next base: position 14,264,247 of record CM053977.1, on the reverse strand, counting down.
AGAGCTGCTAGCAGCAGTCATGTTAAAGAGCATGTGCCTTAAGGTAAATTTACTGAGATAAGTGAAATGTTAGAAAAACATCAAAAGGGTAATAAAAGAAGTACCTGCTCAGTAAAAATGATTGTAGTAGCAACAGGAATCAATCAGTAGGAGTTTAAAATGTGCAGTTTTATGTTTTAACAGCAGGAGAAAGAAAAACTAAAATAAAAACGTTGATTCTAAATGTAGCTGCAGAGAAAGGCACAGACATAAAACATTGCAGATTATTACTTCAGTATCACTCTGCGGATCTGTAAAATCCTACGTTATCCAGTAATATTCCACTGAGGAAAATACAGATGCAAAACACACTTGTGTTTCTTACGGGCCTTCCAGTACTTTGGAAACTTTCCATTTGCCTCTGCGACCTGACATCATTAGTGTTGTTTGTCAGATGCAAAGCTTTAATTAAAGCCCAGCTATCAGGGACAATAATTAAACACAAAGAGAGCCTGCTTTGGAGAAGAAAGGAAGGGGGGAAATAAGGCAGTCTCTTCCTCTGGCTTCTTGTCAAAATAAAACCAATGGCAAGAATGTGATAAAAGCAGCAAGGAGGGGATGTGTTAGCGCACAAAAGGTGTCAGGTTGTTTTTTGGCGATGAAGCATATTCATTTGTGTTTCTAGTTGAAAGGCAGCAGAGATAAGCAGGCTTGAAACAATGCAGACCGAAGAAAGAAAGGGACCGACAAGAGGAGAATGAAGTTGATAGAGAGATAAAAAGGAAATACAGATACAGAGATGGGGGGGGGGGGGACTTACCCAAACACTGAATTAGTGTGATCAGGATAATCATACTATTGTAAATAAAATAACACAGTATTGATCTTGGTGTTGTGGCTGGCTTCACCAGTAAACAACTATCTTCCAAATGAGTCATGACTAACTTGTCTTTCATGTTTGTAGAGCACAGTGTACAGTATACTGTGTCAGGCTAGAAGTCAAGCTACAAGTTCTTGTCTGGCAAAAGCAGCAGCAGGTCGCCACAAGCATGACACAGTACATTTTGGTGGTCCAAGGATGTGCAGGATTGTATCACTACATCATGACACTAGACCTCAAAGAGTGAGAAGAGAAGGAGTCCAGAAACAGGATATAAAAATAGTATATGTGTCAGAGGCATGGCCATTATGATCATTGTCAGCGTCAAATTGTTTGATAGTTAAATTTGGTTGCTTCTTTGATCTGCCATGAACTAATGCTTACATTCACATGCATGGTCTACTTGTGTAGCACATGAGTGTGAATACAAGCACCTTGCTTTAAATCTGCTTTAAATCTGAATACAGTCTGAAGACAAACTATGAGGGCACTCAGAGGGCACTTTTTTTTGTTTAGAAGCTGTACTTTTGGTTCATTGAGAGGAAGTCTGATGACACCTACACAGATTCTATTTCCCCATACTTCCTTAGTCTAGTGCAGTTTGCAGTATTTGCAAAAAGTATTTTATTTATTCTATTTCCAAAATCTTCTCAGTTTAGGGCATGACCAAATTATGTAGTTACAGTTGCTATGGTCTGTGTACCACTGTTTCTCCAACATTTATTTTGGTGTGTTGGGTTCCAATTTAATAACTATTTACAGTGTCTGAATAAAATCTCACATTTACATTTATATAAATCTCCATGTAATTGAAGGCTGTTGCATTTTGTTGCATGTTTCGTCACAACACACCATTCACTTTAATTACACTGACTATGGCAAGTTCAGTTCAATTTGCCATTGACACCGGTGTTTCAATTGACCCTTCATGCATTTCACAAAAGTAAAAAAATAATTTGAGTATTTGCGCTGTGATTTGGACCCACTTCAAAATTTAATGGGACTCAATTAAGGTTCAAAAACATTGGGCCGTTAGTTTTGCTGTAATTCTCCTGACAGACAATCAAACAACTGAAAACGTCCACCTGATTAATGAATAACTTTTATAATTGTCAAGGTTGGAAGAGGTTACTTTGGATGTGGTTCCACTGAGCTAAAGCTGTAAATTGCTTTTTGTGGGTGTTTTATTTTACACACATGTAAGGATGATAATGGCGCTGGGTCAGAGGCAAACTGAAGGCCCGTGGTGAAGGAATTGAATTGTCAATATCAATTTCATGGAACAATTTGAAAAGAGGACAGAGAACTGCTCAGGGTGTGGTGCGACAGAAATGAGAAGTGACTGGAAGGCTAGCTGGGTTGCAAATCTGGACAGAGAAGGAGGGACAGACTATTAGGAATGGGCCAGTTTCACAGAAGCATCCAACGCTGGCTTCTATTACTCCTGAGCAGATTGGTTTACCCATGTGATTGCTTAATTTCTTGCAGTAGGTTATATTTTCTTCATCTCACTGAAGCAGCCTAAAGTAGGGGAGTTTGTTTGGAATTAAAAAAAAGAGAAAGTACTTAAGAAGAGTGTATTACTCAGTCTTTCTTACAATCAATTTCCTGTCATTCATGGTGTGGCTAGATTCCCTAGGAGGGAATCAAAACTTTGGGAACAAATTAAAAGAGTCTGAGCCATGGTGATGAGATACATAATATTTTATGCTGGATTAGAGCCTAATCCACAGTTAATCCCTTGAGAAAGGTAAATAGCTAAATGTCAGCTAGTATCCTGTTAAAACATGCAAATTACAGCAGCCCTCCTCTGTTTTCCACTAAGCCCATCTCCCCGTTTTCACCCCTGTATAACTGCGGCTATTACATTTTTTTTATTGTTACATTATGTACCTCAGAGTTGAAATAATAGAACTGCAGTTGCAAACTGATGAACTTTGTGAAAAATGACAAAAACAAAGGAATGCAGCATCGCTTGAACAGAGGAGCTGCAATTTATTCTTATGCGAGACTGTTAGTTTCATGAACATGAATAATTACAGAACACTTATAATCCTGGTTTCATTTGAAAAGTCAAAATATATTTCTCTGGGCTTTATTGAGACTTAATGAAATAATCATGTCAGTAAATGGATTTATTACCGCTGTGCATTGCCTTGAAGGGATTGGGTAGCATGGGTATTAGATTCATATACCTGTTTTTATATATAGTGCTTGTAGAAATGAGACCTAAACTCAATTAATTCAAAACCATCTGGGGATATGTGAACTGTATTACAATTTTCTGCCTACTCTTAATCATTTTGTCATTATCACTATTAATGTTAATACCCCCCCTCCTCTTTCTCTCTGTTATATAGACCTCTTCCCTTCCTCTGAGAGCGAGTATTTCCTCATCTGTGCTGTCAAGACGTACGGTTGTCCGGGGCCATGAGTAGCTGCTGGGGCGACAGTCTCGAACACCATTTGACGTGGAACACCTAAAATGGGGACAGGACTTAGTGCCATGCTACAAGCTCAGCTCTAATCACAGTGAAGACGCCCCACCGTTCACCTTTTTCTCAACTTAAGACTTGGCCTGCTTGCCCCTGACCTGCACCCATCCTGATTTGAAACTGCTGCTCACTGCCTTACTCCCTTCAATTCCTTTCTTTGCCTTCTTTCTACTGAGGCAACCTCAGAAACTCCTATTCCAAATCATGGCCAGCAAACTCCATTTGTCCCCCCTCTCTCCCTCCCTTCTCCTCTCCCTTATGCTCCCCGCACTGTTGCTCCTCCACCTACCTGGCATGGTGAAAGGGGACTGCTGGCTGATAGAGGGGGATAAAGGCTACGTTTGGCTGGCTATCTGCAGTCAGAACCAGCCTCCATACGAGACCATCCCCCAGCACATCAACAGCACGGTGAGTATGAACTTATCTATCAGGCTTACCTTTTATACCACCACTATGCCTTTATGCACTCTGAGCTAATATGGTGTCAACTAAAGAGCACATGCCATTAATCATGACTGTGATTTTTTTGTAAAGCTGCAGGTGAATCTAATGCTCTGTTACAATTCTTGTGGTTTATTGTGTGATTTTGGTCATTGTGATTTTATTTTGGTTGCTGTGATAACCACAACAAAGATGCAATTTAAAGAAACACAATATTAATCAAATACTGTAATGGCACAGAAGCAAACTATAGCTTAGTTGGTGAGATAGAACATCAACATTTTTTTTTTAATTTTTATTATTTTATTGCTGGCTACTGAACTACAATTGGCTGACACAGACAACTGTATATATGCAGATGTGCACCGTCTGTAGCGGACAGGAAGAACCTCAAGGCAGCACTTTAAGGTCTGAATGAGTCAGTGTAAGAGCACTACTTTTAGAAGTTAATTCTGTGGCTTGCTGTAGCCTACATTTTAAAATAGAAGCACCAAGCATGTTAGTTTTTCATTGCAGTGTAATTGTCTGCAATTTGCTTAGCAAATGATTAAAACTGAAAAAAAAAAGTAAGATAGAGCACCCGCTGCAATTGCAATGTCAACATGCAACTACATTCCACTGCTAGCAACAACATTTATAATAGATGTATAATGGATGTACTAATAACCTCTTGGCAGGTATTTTTGGCAATGAGTTTAGGCCCTCCACTACTACTACTGCTAGAATGTGCAATGCTTCATCTGAAAGTCTACCACTCCTTTTTGTCCTTTAGGTTCATGACCTGAGACTGAATGAGAACAAGCTTAAGGCTGTGCCCTTTACTTCCATGTATCGCTTCACAAACCTCACTGACCTCAACCTTACCAAGAATGAGATCAGCTACATCGAGGACGGGGCCTTTGCTGGACAAGCTAACCTACAGGTCTGCATCTAAGAGCGCTTTGTATTTATTCATTTGTTTATGTCACCCACACATTGTTTGGCTGAACTGTATTTGTTTCATAAGACATCTTTCTAACAATTTGAATATGAAAACAGAACAATACATTCATACAAATGTGGTTGGATAATTTGCTTTGCCTCTAATAAAGTCACTACTTTGACCAAGCTGGTCATGGATTAATTTTTAAACCTTGTAAAGTTCATGTGCAAGAATGATATATCTAGTTCCAACATTACTTTCACATTACATCACATTTGTCTCTTTCTGTCTCAGGTTCTCCAGCTTGGCTACAACAAGCTGACCAACCTGACTGAGGGCATGTTGAGAGGCCTGGGTCGACTGCAGTGCCTCTTCTTGCAACACAACCTCATTGAGGTCATTGCCACCAACACCTTCTGGGAGTGTCTCAGTCTCAGCAGCCTGGACTTATCTTCCAATAAGTTGGCACGTCTTGACCCATCTACCTTCACTCCCCTCACCCGGCTGATGGTGTGTGAACTAGCAGGAAACCCATTCCACTGTGGCTGTGATCTCTATAGCTTTCTCACCTGGCTGGAGGCTTTTAACAATGTCACCCACACCTATGACCGCCTCCAGTGCGAAACCCCTCTTGAAATGACTGGTTATCCCCTCCTGAGCCCAGTGCCTGGACATGGAAAAAATGCCCTTTACGCTCTTTTATCCATGTGTCGCAATGGTGTAAAAATTCCTGGGATGACCTCCCAGACACCAGATCAAGATGGCTCAGGGATGGGTTTGGATAACCCAGACCAAGGTCTGTACCAACAGCCCACCATATCATCCACTGCTGATCCCACCTATAGTCATCAAATTTCTATGAAGCTTCAAGCTGTCTCCCTCTACACCGCTTCTCTAATAGTGCAGATTCCACGACCATACAGTAAGATGTACATCCTCTCCCAGTATAACCAAACTTTTGTTGCAGACATACCCCTTAAAAACAAGAAGGAGATGATTACTCTGGACAAGCTGAAACCGCACACAAACTACACCTATTGTGTGGTTTCTCTAAGCAAATCTCAGCGATACAACCACACCTGTTTGTCCTTTACCACACGAGCTATGGGGCCAGAGGACCCACGAACTAATCCATCCACGACTACCCACTACATCATGACAATCTTGGGATGTCTGTTTGGCATGGTCATAGTGCTTGGAGTCGTCTATTACTGTCTCAGACGGCGGCGCATCCAGGAAGAAAAGCAGAAAGCTATAAGTGTGAAGAAAACTATTTTGGAAATGAGGTACTAATAATTTTTTAAATATGTGTTAATGAAAACCCCATTTTAAGAATTTTTCATGACAGTGACTTGTTGAAGAGCCACTATACAGATAGTGACTGCAACTACTATATGTGTCCGTTGGGTATAATGGATTTATTTTAAGCAATATATGCCATGGGTATCAATTAATAGGTTTTGTTGCTGCATTTCATTGTTTTGTTTTGGTTTCCTTTCCCAAAAAAAAGATTTTTTATTCATTTTTTAATCATGCTGTTTAGGGTAATCTGCAAAGTGCTGTTCACAATATGACATCAGATGATGAAAAAAGATGCATTGATTGGTCTAAAGTCAATCTGGCATTCTTCAGGTATGGTCCAGAGGCGGCTGCAGCAGTGGCCAATGACCCAGGTGCCATGCAACGTCTCCAGGAGCAGACTCACCACCAGCACCACCATTCAGGAGGAGCAGGAGGCAAGCTTCCCCCATCTGCCTCGTCAAGCACAGGCATGCTCCACGGCTCAGCCAATACTAGTTCTTCCCGTCTCTCCTCCTTGCCACAGGTAGAAAAAATGGCCACTGCCTTCTCCGAGGCAATGGGCGGCAAGGGAAACTACATGGATGTGAGGACGACAGGAGTTGCAGTGGAAGGCAGGGAGGGAGGAGTGGCAGCTGGAGGAACAGGGGTAGGAGGGGAAGTAGTTGTGGATATGCGAGGTGGGGCTGAGAATGGGACAGAGGCTGGGGAGGATTCGGATGATGACGGCCGTGGCTCAGCATCAGAGATCTCCACCATTGCCAAGGAGGTGGACAAGGTGAACCAGATCATCAACAACTGCATTGATGCCCTGAAACTGGATGCTTCTGCTAATGTTGTGACCACAGCTGACAATGCCGTGTCCTCCTCCCAGCCTCCAACTTGCATCACGTCCCTCCCACGAAACCTCCTGCCCCTCTCTCCAGGTCACCCTGGAGACCAGATAATGGCCTCCTCCCCAAAGGTGCATCCAAAGTCTCACCCCCAGTCTCACCCTCAGTCTCACCCCCAGCCTCACCCCCAGTCTCATCCCCAGTCTCATCCTCAACCACATCTTCAGCCTCATCCTCAGCTACATCAGCAGCCTCATCCACCTTCTATGGCCCCAGTGCCCCTGGTCATGCCCCTATCTGAGCGACCAGGAATCAGTGGTGGGGGGTTCCTCTCCCCTCCTTACCGTGACCCACCCCCAGCCAATGCAGTGCGGCCCCTGCAGCGGCAGTTGAGTGCTGACACTGCTGTGGTGAAGAACCGTTGTGGTGCCCCTGCTGTGGGATCTGTCAAGAGTACCAGGGTGTACAGTGTGGATATCCCTGAGCAGCGCAGCGATCCTCCCAAGTATCAAGAAAAAGGCAGCCCTGTGGGTTGTGGTGGAGGAAGTGGAAGTGGAGGAGGTGGGGGAGTAGGGGGCTGCAACGGCAATGGGATGGGAAATATAAATGGTGGTGGAGTGAGCGTAAATGGGGGTGGTATGGGGTGTAATAATGGGAGTGGAGGGGGAGGTGGGGTGGTTGGCCCCGGACAGCAGCAGCACCACTTGGAGGTTCAGCCAGACTACCACAGTTCAGAGCATCGCCACTCCTTTCCGGCACTCTACTATGAGGGTGTCAACGACTCACCCTCACCAGCCCAAAAGGCCTCATTTCTCAAGCCACTGGGCCGCACCAAGAGGGATGCCACAGCCACCTACTCGCAGCTCTCACCTTCCCGTCACCACAACTACAATTCTGGCTACTCCTCCAGTCCAGAATATTCATCTGAGAGCACACTCCGGATCTGGGAGCGATTCCGGCCTTACAAGAAAAGCCCCAGAGAGGAAGCATCCTATATAGCAGCAGGCCATGCCCTGCGTAAGAAGGTGCAGTTTGCCAAGGACGAGGACCTTCATGATATTTTGGACTACTGGAAGGGGGTTTCTGCCCAGCAGAAGCTGTAAGCTGAGGAATCAAAGTCGAACGCTATAAGGGAGATTGTGAGGTTGGATACCAACAGCAGACTAATGAAGGGGATAGATGTTAATGTAGCAAGACGGATAATGATTTCTTCTGAGATATCCAGTGAGAATGGTCATTCCCAAGCTGAAACCAGAGTTGAAAAGGTATTCTCTCTAGGTTATTTTTGTTTGTTTTTAGGAATTGATTATTTGATAATTCACTGACATTTTAAGAGGTTGTTTGTGAGGTTGGCTGTGTTCACCAAAATACTGAGAGATAATGAACAAGAATTAAGGTGTTCACCAGACTACCTCACACTGGGCACTTTGGTCCTCGCAGGCTTCCTGTATACATGCTGAATCCCAACTAATGAGCAAAGCAAAGGTGATTACAAACAAGTGACTTCTACCTCATTACTGGCACACTGTAGCTCAGCTATCTCACCAGAAGCAGCCCCATTCATGACTTAAACCCAGCCCCTTATTTCTCTAATCCCATCCACCCACCATTCACAAAACAATAATTCCACGGCACCAACAACACCTGTTCTCCTATAGAAGCATCATTTAGTGAAATAATGAGGGAGCAGGATGAAAAATTAGGTGCGCTTGTTTCAGAATAGCATGAATCTCCCTCTTTGGGGGAGGACATTAAGTGATACTTATCGGGCTAATTGTTCTTCCTGGCAATTAGCCAATGTAAGAATAGGTCAGGGAGGCTGGATGTTGAGCATGCATCGATTTGAAACACCTAACTACATATGTTCAATGGTGTGTGGGCATGTATATACAGTTTGTGCATGCTGCTGTGAGTGATTGTGTGTAGGTGGGGGAGTAAGGTTGGGGTTGGGGCTGAGTCGTCCATTATTCTCAGTCTCCTCCACGGTAGCAGAGCGGATAGCTTAGTGATGATGCTTTGCATATAGATAACAACCCGGTTGGCCCTAGCAACTGTCTGTCTGTCTATCTAGATAACGTGAAGTAAACCCTTTCAAGACCTGCAGGCGTTTTTGTCTCGTAGCCCATTTCCTATTTACAGGTGTAGCATATTTCTTTTGATAAGGGAACCTATGAGGTAGGAAATTTACATTTCAATAGTGCAAGTCATGCAGAAATTACTTTAGGGTGGGTTATGCAGGTCGGTAAGACAGGTGTTTGCTCCTATATTAAAGAACCTGTAATCACATTTAGGGATAGAGGCAGATTAAGAGCAGGTGAGAGGTTTGCTGCATCTCATTTTGAACATACCAGTGTTAAGGGGACGATATAGGAGTCATGTATCAGCTCAAGACAAGTCTGCAGAGAAACTGAAACTATGTCAAATACTCCCTGCACAAAAAGTGAGATAAAATGGATGGTAAGCAGAGTGAAGGCCCTAGGGATATACTCCGCATTAGACTGGATGACTCTCCACTCAGTATATATGACCCTGCTGTGCTCTGGTAGGGAGGTTGCTATGGACCAAAGTGCCTTTGGGAGGTATGATTTCACAAGTTTCTATTTATATTTATTATGTTTCCTTTTACTTCCCAATATAATTAACAGAGAATGATATAGTCCCAAGGAAAAAGAAAGTAACTGCCCTGGTTTAATTTTGTTTATGATTGCTTAGAATTTGGTTTTGAATGTGTGAAATCTATTTAACTAAACAGGAGCAAGGCTTGGTGTTATTACAGACACAGTTAAGGACTTTCACATGAGACCAGTGTTTCTTACTTGCACAAAGTTTGAATGTTCGCACACAAAAGTACTTCTCATCCACACAAATTTTCTTTATGCTCTCATACTGCATCAAGATCAAGACTATCAAAATGTTAATTTCAGCTGATCATCTATATTTCCCTTTCTGCCCACTCTTCCTATCCTCACCATTTGCATCCTGACGTCCTTTCTTTGTTGTAATACATCTCAATTGAAAAGGTATAAATTCTGTTTTAAAAAGTCTAATTAATTAATTCCCCTCAAGTGTTTTTTCATGCCCACCACCTCTGTCCAACTTAATGGGGTAAATTAATGAGTAATTTGTGGAGGTTGATGTCGTACCATCATCTGAGGTCAGAAGGGCGAACTGATGTTATTAACTCCTCCAGACTGGGAGCCTGATTGAAATTAATGATGGCTGCCTTCGCCTGTCTAGCTTTCTTTCAGCTTCTCCGATGCTTGACCAAGTGCCACCTCTTTCTGTTGCCTCTAACTCTTGCAGACAGAAATGCTCCTCAGACAAATAGTCTGAAAAACTAAGGTCAGATTTGTGCTTCACCATGGCCATGCTGGTCATGGCAAGGTAGTCTGGGATTCAACCTCCTGGGTGTTATTCTTTCTCTTTTGAGTCTGATAGGTCAGAAACGACCAGTCCGTCAGGCCTGTAAATAATGCATTCCTATTTGGTTTTCCACTGGGTTAATCCTAATATCACTATTTTGACAGGTCTTGAATTCACCCACTGTTTGAGGTGTGAGTTTTATGGGGAAAGTGAGAGTGGAGGCTCCATTAGAAAGGTCAGCCAGTAGAAGATACATCTGTTGTGAAAAAAAAAAAACAATAGAAGATCATGCTCATGTGCATGTTTAAATAAAAACAGCACATTGTACAAAGTACACGGAGCATGTGAATTGTAATTTTTCAGGGCTGTCAGCAACAGAAATAACAATTCTATTCCCCTTTCGCTGTATTGGTGCAGTGGCAGAAATCTCAGACAGATACATATCAAAAACTCAGCTGAACAGCTAGATACCTAAAGGGGTAAACGAGAAAATAGGTTTTGATTTTTGGGTGAAGTGACCATTTTAATTATGCTGTAATCATCTATCCACTGTTTTTGCCTTTGATATTCCATTGTGTTTCATATTGAGTAATGATTTTCCCTCTGACCTCTCTATGGCAGCCAATCCAATAGAGCCACTAGCGTTCACAATGGGATGTCAAATGTGCATCATTACTCTGCTATCTAATCAATAGAACTTAATTTGGACGAGTGGGAGCAAATAAAAAACACTGAGGAAATTCCCTTGGGCGCTCAGTTGGACAGCTTCCATTTTTATAAAGGACCCAGTTTTCTATTTTGGCCTATATTGTTCAAATTCCACTGGCAGCTACTCTGCGTGTTAGGTCCAAGGAATCACCAATCAATTAGTTTTACATTAGAACCACGGGCTATGCAGGGGTGGAGGTTTTTTTTTTTTTTTTTTAAAAATAATGGCTTCTTTTGGCTGAATGTGGGTAATCGAGCTGAGGTTACCTGCATATACCCTCAAGGCCTGTCCCTAGATTTAAGGAATAACATTAGCTCAGTTATTCATAAGCACAGTGTGTCCAGTTGTCATAATTTGCACTAAACATCATTACTCATTGTCTTATTTGAACACTCTTACTTTTATTCAAATCTATACTTGACTTTTTCTCCAGATAGACTTCATTCTGCTCTGCCCTGTTTGTGTAAAAGCACATATTACTATACATTTCAGTTTTAACATACAATCCAACCACAAGAAGGCCAAGCCTTGCTCTACTCCTGGGTTATATTTTCTATCTTTCCTCAATCAGGTATTCATCTTCAGTTAAATAACCAAAGTTATTTTCACTTGACAGCAATTCTTTTAATCACCCCCCTTACAATGAGGGGTGTCTGACTTCAGTCCTTAGGGGCCAGAATCCACAAGTTAAGAATGATATAGTTGATGGATGCACAGATACTGTACCTTAGGGATTGCCTGCATGTCTTTTCTCCGGTCTGGCCAATTAGCAACATGAGGAATCAATGTGAAGAAATCCTCTGACAGTGTCAGGCTTTCAGAAGAAAATAAATAACTGAGAACAAGTGAGAAAGCATGACATGTGGCAGTCCCTGAGGAGTAAAGTCAAACCATCTCTGTCCAGAGCTGTGAATCCCCAAAGTAGATTGAAACTGGTAATCAAGCATTGAGTCTGCTCTGAACAAAATAATGAAACCATTCACTGGGCCTCTTGTTTTTCCAAGCTGGTGTCACAGAGAGTCTAAGTGCAAAGAAATCTGACTTAATGTCAAGATTATGGTCTTGGAGATTAACAGCTACTTTGGGCAGAACAGCTCTGGTGAATAGCCCCTTATTTTTCTTCTTTTATTATTAATCTAAGAACTAGAAGGATGGTTTCTATACGCCTCAAACTAATTCATGGGAGTTTTATACTGTTCTAAACAATATTGCTGGCTGCCTTGGGGACTCGTTGCCTTTTTTTTTTTCATTTCAGCTTTCTAAGTTTTTGAGGTTTGGGCTTATTGAAAAACACAAATCAATAGTCATGGAAAATCATGGAACAACACTCTTGATTTCCTCCCTTTGGAGTTGTAGTTGCTCTCAACGCGAACCTCTGGCAGAGAAACTGTAGACTTGCAATGGTTCCCTGAGAATGGCAGAGAGGTCTCCTTGCTCCTGTTTAATTAAACTTTATTATCCGTACAATAAGGTGCAGTGGGAACATGGACTTTGTTTTAGTGCTGTAAACATTAAAACATTGTACAGATAGAGGCTGACTTTATGCTTGCAGGAGCAAACCTAGAAGCATTCCTCTTCCTATCCCCTTATGTTCTAGTAACTTGTTAATGCTGAAGGAGATAGGGGCTTAAGAACTACTGATCTGAAAATAACTTTTTGTCCCTTCTCTTGAAGTATCAGTTTAGAAAATGGGAGTCATGGGACAGAAGTTATGTGATACAGGGAATTCAACAAAATGTCCCTCGAATTGAATCTCCAACTTGATACATCCAACCCTGATACATTTATCTCCCCTTACAAAATTGTGCATTCTGCTGAACAGAATATATTTATGTTGTAAACATGTAAAATATGATACCTTTTTACATCAGATACATTTCAGAAGCTGCAGTTTGGTGCAATTTGAAGATTTGAAGTATTTTTGTGACAGGGTGGGACAGTCCTGCTTTCCACTATAGGGTTAAACAGGGCTAGCCAGGGCTTAATTCACAGTTTAATGCAACTACATCATTCAAAACTAAGAGTATCTGCAATCCTAGGTTACTTCATAGAGATTTTTTTTTTCTGAGGCCTTATGAACACAATAATAAGGCATTCAAACAAACCTGTATGCAGAGCAGCTGTACTTTGGAGGTAGACCTCTCTTGGGCTGTCACGAATCTTGATAGACAGAGCCAAAAGTTCAGGAGGCTTCTTTGCATTGTCTGAAAGGCAGACCTTCATCTCAGGCTGTATAGAAATGTTGCCTTCTTTGACTGACAGACACTGGCATCACCTACTGTAGATCATTTGATTGACAGAGGTTTGCTGGAGGCAATATGCAGACTTGGGGAAAAAGTACTGCTTGGAAGGCTCAGTTCAGAGCACAACCCCCCTCCCCTTCGAAAAGCACAGATTTTGTCTGGCCAAGCTCCATTCAACTGTAGCCCAGTGAACAAGGCGAGAGGAGATGGTTACATATAATGAAGCCGAGAACTCGTAACATGAGCTGAAAAATTTTAATATGGCCAGAGTTATTGTAACTGACCTTCACGGTTCAGTTTGAGAGCCAAATTAGCTGTGTAGTTATCTATCCTGTCATTTTGTTAGCATTAATGTTATGCTCATGAATTAATGAATAGTCAGTGCCTACCTCCCAGTTTCAGTTCTTTCAGTTTCTTTTGTGTGTGTGTGTTTAACTGTTTGAAAATTTTAAGTTATTTCTTAGTCTTGACTTATGAGTCATTTTTAAACATTTGCATTATTTAAAAAAAATCTGCACTGCACTTCCCTCATATTTTCTATTATTATAATAATATATTTTGAGTATTGTACAGTCTTGGCAGATTTATGTGCTCGTTGAGCCTTTTATACACTTTTTTAACCACTCTGAAACTCCACTGCTCTTTGGCTCTGCCTAAAGAACCTGCCTACCTTGAGAGATGCTCTGCCCTGTGAGATACTCTGAGTGACATCTTTGTATCTAACTGAAAGCTACACAGAGGATTCAACCGCTAACCCCTAGATGCTCTAAGACCAGCAAAGCTGACCTTTGCCCTGGCTAGTTTTACTGGCTCTAAAGAGGAAACGGGACTGTGGTTTAACTGCAAACAATAATGTCTGTCTGCTGTTGAGGTCGAGTCGTTAATCTGTCGATTCATATGTGGGTTGAACCTGATCTGTTGATCATTTGACTCCTCAACCGAATGAGAAAGACTTGACCGAGGGAGTTCTCTTGTGAATCCAACATACAACAAAAGTGGAGGAGTTTCTACCGGTGGCCAACTGTGACAAACACACACTCTCACACAACCACACATGCACAGACACTATTGTAGAGAATCAATGAATATACTGTACGTGTTTGAATAGATTAGAGTTACACTATATGGACATGAAATGTGAGAACACACACGACATATACCTTTTCATGCATAACTGAATATACATAATACACACATACACATTGATACACACAAACACCTTCCCACACACACACACACACACACACACACACACACACACACACACACACACACACACAAAAAACATACCATATTCACACCTGCCCACAAAAAATACGGACTGAATATTTCTATCCACGTTTACAGACACAAATGGTCTTAAAGTGCCAAAACGGCAAGTTTTATGTGCAAGTGGAGTGGAACCAAACAACTGTAGAAATGCCCTTACAGGCCTGTATATCATATTTTTTTTTGTTGTTATGTATTTATTCTCTGTAATTTATCCATTCTTTTTCTCAACACTTTGTATTTTTGTGTTATAGTTCTCATGGTCTCTTATCTTTGTATGTTGGAATGAAATTTCTCATTGTGAATGTCACATTTGCAGTTCTCATGGGTCCTTCTGGTCTGTCTGGATTTAAAATGACAAGTTACACATTACATTTTCCCCCACAGCTGAAGAAGCCCTTTCCTTTGCAACACCTCACTTGATTAGATACAAAGATTAACTGAGAGCACAATTTTTAATCAATGGCTATAACCTGTATGCATATTTAGGATTGAATCCTATTTTTGGTCAGTCAGCACTTTTTAGGTGTTGTAGATGGCAGAATTTTGTGTCTTCAGCTTTTCGGGTACAGGCACACCCATTCATCCGTACACACCAACACACCCTGAGAGCTATGTTGAAGAGCGGATAATATGCTTGTCACTGCTGGCCTTTTCAAGGACCTTGTTTTTCAGTTCCTCTTAAGGGGAGACAGAAAAAAAAGAAGAAGAAAAAAAAGGGCAGCAGGCATGTGTCGTTTTGGAAGATTGAAGTGGTTGAAATTAATATTATCCTGTGCATATGTGTGTTCTTAGTGCTTGTCTACTTTTCAGTATCCGTACGTGTACATGCATTTTATCTGCCTCCACATTACCTGTTCTGTCTGACAACGGTAGCTCTGCATGAGTGCCTCCTCAACACGAGCCCGGGTAGCATTCATAATTGTACGAGTGAGTGTGTATGTGTTTGTGTGTGTGTGTGAGGGATTTTGTTATGAAGGTCTGTTCTGTCGAAGGAGTGACAGTTGAGGCAGGGCATCTGAGGCATTTTCAATTAATCTGCCTCACAGTCTACAGGGCTCTCCAATAAGGCTGTGCTCATTCACTTGCTTGCTGTCACTCTCTCTCTCTCGCTTTCTCGCTCTCTCTCACTTGCACACAAATACTCGCTCACTCTGTCACCCGGGCATAGATTGTAATTGCATGCTTTCCATTTCATACACACTTTTCATTTGCACGCACACACTCGATGCAAACAATCGGCCAACACACGGATTTCATGTCTCACACAAGCACTGCTTGTAATTACACACCATCATGCCTGCACACCATATTGTTTCTGATATGGTAATCCCATACTTATTCAAGTATGCACCACACAAACTTACACTCCTCCCCTGCACATTACTGTCATATTGTCATCCTGGTCAAGTGAATTCTCTTTCTTCTCGTTCTATAATGCTTCCTCTCCTGCCCCTCCTGCCCCTTGTTGCCTTATTAGCATTGGCACAGCAGGTTAGCTTGCAGTCTGACAACTAGCGTGGTGTGCTAGTTGCCCCGACTCCTGCCCTGCAGCAGGGGGGAAAAAGCAAAATAAATGTTGTCTGACCACACACAGACCTTGGTTAAGTAAAGGGGAGGCTTTGAATTTTGGCTGTTCAGTGATTTGAGAGAAAAAGAGGTACAGAGGAGCTAAACAAAATGGGAAGATACTGAAGAAGACAAACAGGAATGAAAAAGAAAAAAAAAACGACAAAAGGGGATTTAGAGAAATGTGTCTAGTAGTCTACAAAGTAAACTGTACTGTCTGTGTAGTGCTGGATGCTCCACGGGTCATCTTAATCTCGCACTGTTAATTCCCTTTGACCCTGACACTGGGACTGCAAGAGAGGCAGCACTGTGCATAGAGTCTGCAGTTTGGCTGTCTGGCTGTCAGAAATATACTTGAGCAAGGCGCTGATGCAAAACATTTCTGATGCACCTGTCCATTAGCCAGACTGAGCTCTGTAGCTCCCAGATATGTATTACCTTACCATAAAAACCTACGCTGAAAGGTTGAAACCAACAATGTTTTAGTCTGTTGGCCCTCAGCCCCAAGTCTATTTGTTTCTACTGGAGACATTATTCCAAATGACACATATATGGTTTATTTTTTGTTTAGAAAAGGGTTAGTTATTTCCTGAAACAGCTGGGCATGCTTTTTTTTTTAGTAAACATTACTTAAACAGGAGTCAGTGGTGTATTTTAGGGACTATTTTTAGTGGCAGTTAGATGCTCTAGTGAATTTTCAAAGCAGCGGGATGGCGTGATTGAAACCAAATAAACTACAGTGAACAAGTTTATCATATTAAAGGTTAAATGATGAAACAGCAGACACTGGCTAGACAAACAGTACTTTTTTTTTTTTTTTTTTTTTTTTAAAGGGACAAATTTATTGTTGGTTTTGGTCTTTTCATGAGATTCACTATTTGAATTGAAGTGTGACAAATACACTACAAAAAAATAGGAAACAGACATAAAAATCTGACTCTAATGATCTAATGAATCTACTTCTACGACTGCTGATGAGCTGATCTGGGTTATCTGGTGTTTCACCACAGTATCAGTGCCAGTTCTGCACAATAACCCACAGCCTTCAGTACATTTTTGCTAATATACCAAAGTTTCATTACTGCCATTTACCCTTTTTACTTTAATTTTTTAACTTCAAATTAATTTAATTCAATTTAATTAGATTTTTGTCTGTTTACAGTGACATACGACACAATCTTGTCTTCTTCCAACCTGTGTGGCGTAAAGTTTTGTCTTGGCTGTAGTGATTTAATGTGGTCATTCTGAGCAATACTGTCAGTGCTGATCAGCTGTAAATCATGTTTAACAAAAGGCACGCAAGTGTATTCAGATATGAAACGCCTATTTTTAATTGGGTATCAGCAACCCTATGTGGAATACCATTATGTAACCTCTAGCGTTCTTTCTTTGAACAACAATGCGTTGCCTGTTATTGTCCTGATAAAATAATAACACAAAAAAAACAATTTCCAGACAAATCCCTGTTAGATAGAAGGATATCCATGCGGTGGAAACTTTAGATGCATCCCAAAATGCCAACAAAAACACATTATTATCTTAATAATTATTTTCTGACAGCACCAGAGTTACTGAGTCTCAGGCACTAAAATATTAGCAACAGTGGAACCCAGCATAATTACGCCACCCCTTGTTCC
Source organism: Protonibea diacanthus (assembly GCA_028641955.1). NCBI lineage: Eukaryota > Metazoa > Chordata > Actinopteri > Sciaenidae > Protonibea > Protonibea diacanthus. The sequence continues at coordinate 14,246,608 of CM053977.1, read as the reverse complement.
TTAAGCATCACTTAAATAACAATTTCTTTGGCAATTACTAACTCTGGAACAAGATCCAAGGGAAAAGCATTTACACTTTTGGTCGCTCTCTATGTCGAACAACAACTGCAGATTTAATAACAGGCATCCAAATGTGCATGTGAGATTCTATGAAGCAGGATGTTGTGCAGCAAAGGAATGCTGTCACAGGCCTGTATATGCTGGATTTTGTGCATGTATGTCTTTTTAGGCGTTGACTACTACTGATATTCCTTGGATATAGCCTCAAGTCTGTTAAATTTAGTGGATATCATTTTGTCTCTTCATTTCTTGGCGCACTCTCTTTCCCTAAACTGAAATCTTCTTTTCTATCAGTTAGCAATTACCTACTTTTTCCAGAGTTACTTTCACACCTGTCAGAATTTCCCTGCACTTGTATTCATCTGGTACTTTCAGTACGTGTAGGAGGAAGCAGGAATAAGTAGAAGCAGTAGTAGATAGTGAAAACAGTCGAAAAAAGTGAGTTTTGTCTTTTTTCCAAATTTGCCGCAATCTGTGATCTCTCTCTTTTGTTTCTGTTATATTTTTCCCACATGGTTGTTCAGTTTCCAAGAGAAAATTTGTTGGCAGAAGAGGTTAGTGAGTAAACAGTGTGATCAATCAATCAATCAATCACTGTCTGGCAGATCTTGACATATCTTGTCTCCAGATGAACTACTATGTGAGTATTTTCACCACTCATTAAACATATGGCTTTTGCCGGTTGATCTACTCCCTGGCAGGTTTTTTACTGAAGGTTAATTTTATCTGAGCAAAGTACATTAATTTCCTCAGACGCTACAAAAGCAGCTTTTATTTCAGGACCTACCTCAGTTATAAAATGCTCCAGGAACTGTACTGTTGAATGTTGGTGCACAACGGTGGCTGTTAAAAGAGGCCCTGGCTGTTAGATTATAGGCACTGACCCTAAACCTGATATTTACTGTGTACATTCTACAGTAAATCCTTTCTTTGCTTTCTCTATTATCAAACTCCACTGTAGCTGAAAATAACATGACATCAAATCTGTTGATTAAACCTGAGGCATTTTGCTTGTCCATCCCTCATGGTGCTGGGTCAGTGGTTCAGTGCCATGTCACGCCGCGGTCCCCGGTTGCTGTGCAATCGATTACAGGCAGCAGCAGTGGTTGCTGGGGGCGACGGGTGGAACAGTCAAGGTTGCTAGGTAGCAGATAAGAACACAGGCTCTCATTAATTGCCTTCTGCCGCTATGGCAGGGAAAGCACAGGATGGTGGAGATTGCCGTGGGATACAGGCACACACACACACTTACACACATTCAAATTGGCATACAATATATGTATACTATACTGTAATTTAATGACCTTTCTAAACTACTGTCTATCTAGAGAAAGGGAAGGGTTACTAAACAGATTGAAAAATAATTGAAATCTATAAGAGGAAACTATATTTCTGCTTACTGTGGTAAAAGTAGTTGGTAGAAAAGTAGTGGTTTTGCCATCATACTCAAAATGATCACATGGGGCACGCTTTATTCTGCATGTCTGGTGTCAACCTGTTTGGACAGCCATGAAAATCTGGGATCAGAACCTCAAAGAGGTAAACATGTCATACCCTGGGGAATCCTGTCTTATTGAAAACTGGGAGGTGATATGTGAACATCATTATTTTTACAGTTGAAGGATAATCCGGATGATTTTCTAGAAAATTGTAGCCTCTAGGCAGTGATATCATCCCAATCAGCCGCGGTCAGAGACATCTGACAGCTGAGCTTGGAGTCGTTGGATTTGATCAGACAGTCTTCGCGTCTGTGTGCTGTGCTGACTTTTATCAAAGCAACACAACACACCGCAACGCAGCACACCACTGCCACTTTTTGTTTGCACAGGCCTCTAATTTAAAATGCTAACTCGATGAACACTAAACATGCAGTGGCTCACATCTGTCTTCTCTGAGGGCACTCTGCAACTGCCTACAATCTAATGTGTAAGCCTGCCTGATTAAACGCAAAGTAATGCTGGCAATTCTCTGTAAGTGCCATCTGTATAAGAGTGGAACACTGTAAACCTGTCTTTTAAATCATCCTTTTGTGTGTGTTCCATGCAGACCCAGGTGTTTTTGGATTTCGTCTTGTCCTGACTCTACCACCGTCTTACCTTAACAACTAAGCTTCCTTCAAAGCCCAACTTGTTGGCCCTCTCATTGCTTCTTTAAACATACTTTCTCACAAAACCCAGTGTTACTTTGTGGCCGGATAAAAACTCAATAAAACCTTTTAGTTAGAGCTTAGAGGGAGGACTTTAAGCCCCCGAGACTTGTGTTCTTGGCTTACAGAGTGGGATGGCAGAGTGAGCATGTAGTGTTAGGCGGCACATTGTTATACACCAGAAAACACACACAGGCCAGGTCTTGCTTGAGTGATGGTGTTAAATGTGTGCGCCTTGCGGTCATTCAGCCTGTCTCAATCCCTAAACTTGATTAAATCTTCTCATTTCATTTCTAATTCAACCAGTTACCGCTTTAAGAGTCTATGAAGCCAGGCTTCACATGTACTTGAGGGTGAGAGCAAATGTGAATATCAAACTAAAAACAGAAGGGAAGGTATCTAGAGGTTTAGAAAAAAAAGAGCAAGAAACCACAGATAGTGTGGGATAAGCTGAGAGGAAGAGGGACAGATGGTAAGGAGAGGCATTTAGATTGAAACACGGACAGATAATGAACGAAAACAAAAGAAGAAGGGGGAATGTAAGGATGATGTAATGATTGATGAAAGCATGACAGAGGACATGAGACCAGGGTTGAAATGTTTGACCAAAGTTCCGAAAGTGTTTAAACTTGTTCTGGATGGACACGCTTAATGGCGGGACGAAATCCCTGCTGTTATAGACAGGGCAATTAACATAAATGAGGATAATGACACGCACATTCGGAGAGTCTTAGAGGCATTCATGGTGTACGCTGCTCAAGTTCATTTGTAGACACAAAAAGTGACAAGAGGTTTAGGGAGGAATGGTCAGTTACTACATGAACTGGCTACACTTGGTAGATTGTTGGTTTCGGAAATATAGTCCCTTAAATTTTGCCATCTGGAGGGCGTAGGTGAAAGGACATCGCAGATGGCGTTTGACGATCTACAGTGGTAGAGTATCAGTGTTGCATCCCGCAGCAAAGTGAAGGGAAGATGAGGGTTCTTAAAGAGGCAGGGCAGTATAAATGAAGCCAATGAACAGCTGAGAGAGAAGGAGTAAAAAAAAAAAAAAAAAGACGGAGGGAAGGTGAGGAGAATTTGACAGCAGAATAGTTAAAAGACAAAGAAGGGGGGGGGGGCAAAGTTAAGGATGGAGTGTAAAGGAAGATACAGAAATAGCGGCATCATAGTATGTGTTGCATGATTAGGGAGTGCTCCTTGGAATATAAGAGGGAGGCAGAGAGAGCGGATGATGGGACGAGGCACAGAAAATCAAAGAGAGAAACGACTGGAAGATATTGTAGAAGGAGATGACTTAACGGATATCCTGTTGGATATCTGTTTAGACGTGACAGACAGAAAGTGGGCGAACAGAGTATTATGGAAAGCTGCATCAAGAGAAGATTGACAATCCTGTTTTTTTTTAACTTCTGCCGAAGAAGATAGGAGAGCAAAAAAATCTAAAATATATAAATGTCAGGAATCAGAGTGAAAGAGTCGTAACAGACTGGTGGCAGGGCGGTTAAAGATTTAGAACACGTGTTCCTCTCTGGGACTGAGCCCACCATGAACTTAATAAATAAATATTGCGTGACTTATCCCTTATCACTGCTGTCATTCTCCTTTGGGTGCCATCCATGACTAGAGAGATTGAAACATTCAAGTAGCTGTGACATTTTCTTATAAATCAGTGTCCATTTTTGCTGCTCTTCATCCCCACAAAGGTTATGAAAGCTAGTTCAGTTTTGTTTTTCCCTGAATAAGTAGTAGTAGTAAGTAGATGTAACTGACAGAACAAAAGAAAGTCAAACTTTATTAATAGAAAATCCAGGGAGGAAATGGAACATGTAAGGTGGTTGACAGTCACTGGCTGCACCGGGAAGTGTCCCATCATATGACAGTCATCAATGGACATCCATAGCACAGAAGTATCTCACAGACAAAAGTAGTCAAGGTAAAATTTCAGCTTTTCTGGAGTGGTGTATTCTAAATGAGTAATTTATTAAATGTTTTCAAGTAACACGTCCAACTTTGACATGCAGATAAAAGGATGTGATACACACATACAGTACAGGCCATACTTCATAAGGGTAATCTTTTGATTAATAAAAAAAGGAAAAAAAAAAGAACAACTCTGATTTCACATATGAATCCTTTTAAAATTAGTTGCACTGCACAGTAGGAGCAGTGTCAAAGACGTGGACAGACAAAAAGAAAGCATTCAAGATTTCCAAAAAGGAAAAGCATGTAGCACATTATGAAATATGATAGAGGCAGCTTGTCGTGCTCCGGGCAGAATAGTACACTTAGCATTTGGAGAAGTGGTGGGTGAAGGCAGAGAGAGAGAGAGACAGACAGAGCGAACAGGACAGTTATTTGGAGACAGATGGAATGAGATTTTCCTGAAACTGTTCTGAGCACCGCTTGGACAAGCATCACACTCCCCCCCTTTTTTAAATGCCCATCCCATCACTTTCTTCTTGTCTCTGTCACTTTCTCAGTCTTGCTCCCGTTTCTCTCCCTCTGGCAAGCCCCACCTCCACCATCCCTGCTCCGTCTCCCCTCCCTCTTTTGCTACTGAAATGACACCATGTTCCTGGAGTTTCACCAGAATATGCCTGGCACCATATCTGTGTGTGTAGGGGTGTGTATGTGTACGTGTGTGTGTGTAAACTATATGTGTTGTATAAAGACAACAAGAACAATTTGGTCTTATACAGCCGTATAAACTGACACATTTCCATGTGCTGATTTTAGATTGCATACATAAAATTTGGTTTTATGTGCTCTTTATTGCTTGTGCACACATAGTATGTTCGCATAGTGTGTGTGCACATCGCATTGGATGTACTTTACATGTTTGTGTGTGCATGCGTTCCGAGCTTTCCCCCATTTTAGTGTGTATGGACGTTTCAGTTGATCAATGATCCTCCCCTCCAACCTGACACGGGTCTTGTTTTGAGAGCCACTTACCCAGATTGAACTAAATGAACAGAGAGATAGAAAGAGAGGGTGGGATAGAGGGGGCAAAGGGACCGGAGAGAGTAAACGCTGATAACACCGCAGGGCGGCGTGCTGTGGACTGCGAGCCGATCCATCAATAGAGGTTGTTAAGTGGCAGGAGAGAGATAGCTGAGTGATGTCTTCAAAACAGGATGCAAACACACACTCCTGATCACAAGAGACAGAGACAAAAAAACAGATTCATTGAAGGTTATTCAGACCCATGGTACACAGACTCACACAAACTCTATGTAATGACACACAACAAGTCGTTTCAGAATCAGAGCTGCTGCCACTGTGGCTAATGTTAACTTTAGGGGGCCAAAATTATATGGTGAAAGTATGGTTAATTATTACATGGTCTGAGATTCTGAGATTTCTTTCAAAATACATTAAATATGTTGGAAAATAGGTGCTGAAAACTTGTGAAAAGACCGAATTATATATTACTGAAATGTGGAGTTTGAGGTTAAAACAGTTTTTCACCAGATTTCAGTCCAGGATTTTTCTGGGCGGTCCTAAAGGGTGGCTCAATGACACACTGAGGCCACCCTGAGCAAACCCCTGCACCCTTAGCAGTGATTAATCCATCTTGCTCAGAGTGTTTCAAAGTTAGCCATGCGTAAATATGCTGTATTCTGCCAATAAAGTTCCCCCGGACACACTAGAACCAAGTATATGCTTCTTAAATATATAACCCACTCGGGCATATCAGTTTTTATTAAAAGAAAAAAAAAACTGCCTGGGAACAGAGAAGGTCAGGAGGGAAAGTCATACGCAGATTAAAATAAATGACACACATGATACATAACTACTGTATAACAAGCTTTGTATTGCAAAATCAGCGTCATTTGGCCTGGCCGTCTTGGTCATCGTTATGAGTTATGTCGCATGTTGGAATGTGATCTCTCAGCTCTCCACTGGGATCACGCCACAAGTGATGTGCTCTCACTCTTACCTCTGCCTCTGACAATGTGTGAAATTGCATTTTAGCGACATGACAGTTAGCATAACAGAAAGCCACAGTGATGATAGTGTCTGAAATGTGTCCGGAAACAGAAGGGCAAACACTGCCTTGCTGCATGTAATACACGTGAAATTGTGAGAGGAAGTATAAAATTGGGAATGCAACAGAGATGGGGGAACGTGACATCTCTGTTATTATTGGAAGCTGATCATCACTCGATTCATTCTTTTTTAATAGCCTTAGCCAGTTGTCATCCCGCTGCAGTATCATGAAAATGACAAACAGCATGCAACTTCAGCATAACCAGACCAGAGCCTTGCTATTCTTTATTTCTTTGAACTAATGCATTTGTATAAATCTTGTCCTGAGGACACTGTATGATTGTAAAACCCACAGGAGCCATTGTTAGGTCACCGAAAAGTTTCTAAAAACTGCTTAGTTGGCATTTTAGGCATTTTAATCAGACATGGAAATGTCATAGTTCTTTACATAAGTGCTTTCAGGACCACAAAACAGTAGTTATTAGTCAAACTATGAAGTCTAAAAAAATATATTTTCTCCATTATTATTTTGTGATGAATGCGTTCTTTGGGGAAATTAAAGATGTTTCATCCATTATTAAATGCAGCTCCACGATCTCAGAGGAGAGGAAAATTACAGGTTCCATTTCAGTTGTGTGCTGGGTTAGGAGCGTCAGATTGGAAAATATTGCTAATTATCTTTACACATTATGATTCTCACAACTGCACAGCTGTGACTCAGTGCTCCCATGACCAGTTTGCATCAAGGACTTATAAGCAGGAGCTACTTTACAGAAACTACACACCTTGTTAAAATGATTTCTGTCTCCGCAGTTGCAGTAGATTCCTCTCCAGAAGAAAATACTTAAATGGTTCTCAGAACACAATCAGAAAATTGTCTTTCATGAGTTGTTGTATGGCCTTAATCATATGAGCCTAATCAGCCCTTTTAGCCCACATCTCCAGCCAGCTGTTGCCATGGTGATAGCCCCAGGTGGCTCACTGGTGGACTCCAAATCCACCACATTTTCTCACACTGCTAAGCTATCATCCCCATCTCAATTAATGTCCAACAATAGTCTCTCTGAAGTGATCATTTGCCGAATGAGCCAATCAACACATTTCCCACCCTTCGTCAAGGGAGAATCGTCTCTCCCTGCCAGCAGCTAATTCTGCCTTTTAGGTGACCAAGATAGACGCTGGCTCTCCCTTCTCCAGCAGTGTCATGCTTCAGCCAACCTCTCGCCTCCCCCATTATTCCCACTCGTGTACTTTTTGGCTTTGCACTCCATCGCTCGTTCCTTCAAGTTCAACTCTGGAAGAGGCAAATCATTATCAGTGTGCTGTACTGCTACACTTCAGATTCAGAAGGTTTCAACTTTCTGTTCAGCTCAGCCGTTTTATCCTTTTCCGATTGAAATTGAAAAATGATAACTTACAGTTGAGGCTTATCACAGAAAACATCCAGTAATCTAAAAACAAAACTGCATCAGGCTAGTCAGAGCCCTGAATTTGTGCTAAGTGGCATGCACAACAGACTTTTTGTACATTCGATTTTTTTTTTTACATTCCACACGAGTGAAACTCCCATAAGTTCTTATACCTAAACAACAAATGCCTTCATATATCATCATTCTCTGGTGTTTAAATCAAACTCTTTGTCTGCCTAACTATCAGTCCCAACCTTCTCACTGTAGCTTTTAGCTGCACTATGAAAAAGTCACACAGGACAAGCACTATGACATGAGTACATATTGTATAGTATGATATACAGTGCAGGGGCAGAGGGGTTATTTAGTTCAATATTTGAGGTGTGCTGAAGACAATAAATACTCAATTCTATATGATATTGTAGCCTATGTAATAACCTATGGAGAAGTGTCATTTTTATGATCACAGTGACAAGTAGCAATATGTAGTAGTGGAAGAATGAGGGGATCATAGAAACACGTTGTTGCCCGGAGTATTCCTATAATATTAATTTCCATGATTGTCTCTATGCCGACATACTAAATGGTTTGGGGTAAGATTAGGGTAAATCCCTCCTTTTAAAAAACAAGAAGTCACCAACTGACAGTTACAGAGCTTCAGTTAAAAACACAGTTTAACTTCTTCTATTAAGAAGAAAGGTTCATGCTGGTCTAACACCACAGTGTGTTTCTATTTAACCACCAATTTATGCATTTGACCGATCCTCTGCCTTGCCTACTTTACTTCATCCTAATGCTGCTTTAACATGGGCTGTGATTGGAGAAATAGAGGGGCAAGAGATGGACAACAGAGTATGGACAGAAAGAAAGAGAGGACAGAGAGAAGTAGACTCTTAATCACCTGAATGATGATGGTAGTGTGTTTGTGTGTGGGTGCATGCACAGACAATGGGGGGGGCTATTTCAGCCAGTGGCATTAATGGTGTGAGTGTGTTTGGCTTAATTACCCTAATCATGATGACTGTAGGTAACTCCATATGAAAGCCACTTTGTGTGAGTCTGAGTAGGTGCCTGCAGCTTTTTATACACTGTACCGACTGCGTTGTGACCTCATACAATACGAGTGGCAGTTGTGTCAGATTTTCCCTCTGCTGAAGAACACACACAAACGCATACAGTTATGCACCAAGCATGCATGCACAGCAGTCTTGACATTGGTGACAGACCGGTTAATTGGTCATTATTGTCATGCAGAGGTATTGAGATATACATAGGCAAGCACACACACACTTCATAGGCACACTTTACACAATGCCTTTTTTTTCCCTGTTTGTCTGACTTCATTAAGCTCAGAGTCCCTGTGACCAGATTTAGCAGTGTTAACCACCCAGCACATGGCCAAGCTGTTCTTTCAGTGAGGCTGTTCACGTTGCGGGAGTGCTAACATATTGCTCACATGTGAAATGGTCAGAGATTAGGTACGAATACAGATTTTAATTCTAGAGAAAGAAGCTCTCTGGGAGCAGAGTTCATCATTTTAATGTAATGAGTAGAGAGAAACAAGTAAAACAAGGTAGGGCCTAAGTATGTAGAACTACAAACTGCTATTAAACTCACGGTGGATATTCGCGACGCTCAGAGGATGAACCCTTTTGTTTTCGGTGACTCTTGACCTTTCCTCTGATGCCATCATAGTCACAACATTTCTACCTGCAGATAAGAAGTATTAGTGTAACGCAAACAGTCAGATGGGAAGATTGCCATTACATTACAAGCACCACCATTAGGCCAAAATATGGACTTTGCATGTACAAAATGTCAAGTGTGAGTCATGATCCCAGGGAGATAAACTTTTATGATTTATGATCTCTTTGCCTTTAATGTAAAACCACAAACGGGACAAAATTTCTATTTTTTAAGAGAAACTGGAAGGAGGCTAAACTCATCACAATGTTGTTCATGATGTGCAACAATTTCCTCACATTCCAGCCTTAAGGGACCATTAGTGGGATGTTACTTCTTGTTATTTACAGTCATAATGACTGCCTGCAGATGAGAGGTTTCATATTAAAATGTTCTGAAGCTTCAATTCTTCAAGATGTTGTTTCCTGTGATTCACATTTTAATGTATTTCACAAAGATATGAAACTGTGTTTTGTCAACCGAGGTGAATTATTCAGGGTTTTTTCTTTTTTTAAACTTCAGATTTTTTTTTGTTGCATCATTATTTTCGAGCATCTTTTTAACATCATTCACGTTACTTTCACAATATTACTTCTGGTTTTCAAATGTACAGGTCCCTTTTTGCAACAAAGATCAACCCAGAAACTCCACTGACTTTTTTTTTTTATACATGCATAAACAAACAAGAGCAACTGCCAATTTCATCTTATTTATTTGATCAGCTAAAGGAACGTCTTTTTGGTTCTTCTATTCTTCTATAGCAATTATCTCCAATGCATATTTTACAGATTCCTCACTTTTTTTGTCACTGCCAATTTGAGTTACAGTCAAGATCTGGATCTCCAAAATATTAACAATTCCAAAAGCAGTTCACAAAATCATGATATACACCTTCTGGCCTTTAGACAAGTAGTTAAATATTTGTCCTGCCTAATCAGTTGGCCAAGTTCTTCCCCTAACATTTGCTGTGTCTCATTCTGACGAGATGTCACAAGCCTGAAGGTTCAAATGGGTCTTATGGGATTTATTGAACTCATGACTCCCTGTCTGTTGTTCACTGCTTGCCACTCCAACAGCAACTTTTTCTAAATGAACCTACACATGCAGTTTCACACAACTGGACACATTTTGTCCTGTGTACATGGAAAAACTGAAACGCAATGTACGATAAATTCTATGTATTATACCAGTATTGTAAAAGTTGTTTACTGTTGCCTTTGGTGTTTCTTTATTTTTATCCAATACACAAAGAGGATAATATGTTTGATTCCATGCATTTTTCCTTCTTGTACTCCTCTAGTTTTTCCTCCTCTCCTTAAGTTTCGTTTTTGTAAAGCCACAGTTAGAATGCAGAAACAACTCGTGTACACTGATACATCTTAGAAACAACACAGTCAACACTGATAAAGCCTTTTATTAATGTGCCAGTTGCTATTAGTTCAGCTTGTTATGCAAAGTGACAGATCAGAGGGGAACCATGACACTGTAGTGTGACATGCATGGAGATGGATGAAATTCAGACAATGGGCTGAAATTTGAATATCATTTGTCTTCACTGTACTGCCTCTACTAACACACTGCTGTATTGTATTGTTCTCAGATCAGCAGCGGTAGCTATTTCTATCCAGCCTATGTTCATCCTTGTTCACTGTTGTTTGCTTTACTTTGTGTACTTTGTTCTATTTCTGGTGTGATTTTACAGCAGTTTGGTTGCCTGTTCGGAAGGCGGTGTGTAAACTAAATGAAGAGAGCAAACAAACAAGATAAATCTGTGAATTTTGTACAAACTGTAGGAACAAATGACAACAAATGTTTTTCTACTGAGCCTGTTATCTCTATATGTTTCTTTGGTGGAAGGGAGGGAGGGAAGAGAGGGATGACGCTCTATGCGTTGAGGGTGGGGGCAACAAGGAATGAGATTTTTCTGTAAATGGTCGGGGACTGTGCAATGATTACTTGTAATTATTAAGAGAATCCAGAGTATAGAGGTGGAAAAAATGTCCCTTATGACAAATGAAATAAAGTGTTATATTTGCATGATTTCCTGTATTTTCATCGAGCAGATATTTATTGTTGTGTATACTGAGTATATGTACGTCACATTAACACTGTTTAATTATGAAAATGGAAAAAAAAAAAGCTGTCACTTTCTTCTGTGAATATAAATATACAGTTTTCTTAGCTCTTTTATGACCAACTTAGCTGTTGCTGAATGTTTCTTGTTTGATGCACTCTCCGTTATCACACATTTGTTCCTGTCACGACCCTGCGATATCTGATCCTTCCATTAACAAATCCCAAATCATGCAGCAGTCTTTGAAAGTATATTTTTTATTCTCAGAGGCACTGGAAAAGCCTGTTCACATCTGAGCTTTCAAATTACACCCTAACAAATCCCCCTTTCAACCTACTCCCATGAGAGACAGATTTACATTTCTGAATCAAAGCGTAAAGTGCCACCACTTCATAGGGGAAAAAAAAACAACAAAACAAAACAAAACTCTAAATGCATTATACTAGATCTTTTAAAATGGCTGCCACGGGGGAGGATCCCTTCCTCGACATCATTCAGCTTCTACATCCTAAATGAAACTGTGGTAGGCAAATTAGTCTGACAGCATTTTTGTTTTGTCAGAAGAAGCAGCATGTGATATGAAAGAGGAAGGACTTGGGGTTTTTATTCCAATATGAGTATAGTGCTTTTGTCAGTTTTTGTCCTTAAAGATCATGCGTTTTAAAGTGGGACTATGTGAGGCACACATAGTGCAGTCTGCGTATTGCCTGCAGCAGACAGCAGTCAGCACACTGGCAATTTCCCAGCACCAAAGCAGAGCTATGATCTGCTGTGGACTCGAGAAGCAGCAGAGCATATTTTCGCCACATGAAAAAAAAAAAAAAAAAGCTCAACTAAAGCAACAACAAAAAGTCAATCAACATCTGTTTAAGTGTTTGCTGTATTTCCACAGGCTTTTTCTTCTGCACTAGTAACTGTGCTGTGCACCGTATTATTCCACAGGGGACAAGGATGAGCACTTCATACAAGCCACTTCGAAATACTCAAACTGTCCTGTTAATTAACAGTGCCTTTATATGTACACAATCAGATCATTGAAACATCTTACATTTCACAATAACAACAACAGATGACTGAAGGCTCACTAAGAGGTCTGTTGTGTTTTAGTGGAGACTCTCCTCTAGACGATAAAGAATATAAATGAATAAATACATTTGTGTGTACTCACAAGGTAAAATCTCTATTATATGACCAGACATTTTTTTTAAAAATGTAGTTACAATGACCAAGCCGTTTGTGATATTACTTGTCAACTAACTGTGGGTGTATCGTCCATATTAATATTAATTGGCATTAATGCTGTAATTGGATATTAAAATTCTAAAATGGAAACATCACATTTTTGCGAAGCATCCCCCAAAAGAATAGACAGCTCATGAATGTTTTTGCTAGTGGGAAGCTGCCTGTGGTGGAAACGACACCGGTGGCCTGCAGCATTAAACAGAGATCGGCTGGTAGATGCGGGTACTTGACTCTGCCCTGCTTCTTGATGGGAACTCATTGTGTTCTGACCTTTAAGTTCCCTCGATATCTCCCTCCATGTCTCTCTCGCTGTTTTCCTCCCTCCCGCTATCTCGCCGTGAGGGCCAGGGACTTGACAGCTGATTTGAAGCACTGCTGTGGCACCGGCGTTTTGTTTAATGATTTCTCCCCTCTCCTATCTCCCTTCCTTAACCAAGTCTGTCTTAATATGTTCTGTCTTTCAACTGTGATTCTCTCTCTCTTCCCACCATTCTCTCTCTCTCTCTCTCTCTCTCTCTCCATTTTACTGCCGCCTATCTCCTTTCCTCTCTCCATTGTTTTAATGAGAGTGAGAGTTGCATATCAGTATGCAGACCGTCCATCCCCCTCTCAGCACAAACCTTGTATCTGGGCCACAGATACAATGCTGCTCAGGGCAATGGGATTAAGGACTGAAGACATGGACAGCTCCTTTAAGTTTCACATCAGTTCCTCACAAAATGGCAGAAACAGAAAGATGTTAAGGAGACAGATAGAGAATGGTACAGCCACAGAGCCGACTGGAAATAAAAGTATTTCTCAAAAAAAAAAAAAAAAAAGAGTATCTTTATTTTTTACCATTACCAGCACACCTAGTATCGCTTTGCTGATTAATTTAGATCACCATCTCATTAATACTCGGGCAGAAAAATAGTTTCAGGACACTGCCATGAAGTTCTGTGAACAGAGTATGACCCAGGATGTCTTTGCATGGCCTGAGCTGACATGTTACACGATGCCCACATGGGCTCTGAGCTTTTTTGTCCATCTGCTCCATGTGGGCCCCATGTGGGCCATTCTGCCCATATGAGCAGGCTAGAAATGGGACCAGGGTATAGGGCAGGAGTGGAGGCCTGTATTTTATTTTATTTTATTTTTTCTTTGACTTTGGATTTGTACAAATGCTCAGTCTAAGCCTCAAATGGGACACATGTTTTGGTAGACGTGTGAGCAAAACATATGTTACCCAAAGTGACTACTACCGCTTGTGATATTGGTAAAATAATTTTTTTTTTTTTTTTTTTGTGAATTTTTAACATTTTTACTCAAATCAGACAGCACATAGGATTCACATGAGGGATTCATATCACTGAATTATATTTTGTATAATCAATAATCCAGCCTTTGCCATAGTCTCACTTTACAGTATGCCATGTGGTTCAAAAGGATAGAAATAATAAAGAAAAATGGATACTGTTGTCTTTTAGTGGCACTGTTTCCCATAAATTATTCAACACTGAAGGTAAAGTATCCATTAGGGAAGTCCGTGGACTTACCAAGACGGAACAGAGACTTCTGCGAAAGTTCTCAGTATGATTAAATCCTTTAGAGGTTGTATTCATGTTTATTTTATTACTCTATCAGTTCTGTAGTTTGTGTGTAGAGAATAGAGGTTGGCTTGTACTTGATGTCAGGACTTGACCATTTAATAAGTTCCTGGTCCAACACCTGTAAGTGCCTTATCTATTTGCACCTCTTTCACTCATGCACCTCTTTCCACCACTCCCGTCCTTAACATTTGAGTTTCATGGGGCCCACAAAGTCGAAATCAAAGACATCTGGATTTGCTGTTTAATTTTTTTTGGATGATTTTACACTCGTTCAAGGCCCTTCTTTTGCTCAGAAATTCAGGCACTAGACATTCTCATTTGACATTTCCTAACACACTAATCTTACTGTCCGCTTCTGCTTTGAATTATCTTTGAAGTCCCTACAGTATCTGGTTTATACACCAGTCCAGTCAGGCTAAATCACAAAAAATGGGGCTGAAGGTGGGCACAAAATCACCCTGTTTGAGCTTTCAGTGTGGGCATGATGATTATTTCTCCTCCCCCACGCAGTCAGAGCCCTAAGCACAAAAACAAACAAAAAAGAAAGTCCTATATTTTGTTTCTAATATCATTTAAGTGATAAATATGCATTCATTGTTACTAAAATCATCTGAAATTATCACTAAATGTTACATTTTTCCCACCGTTTGGAGCTAACGTAATACACGATGAGAACTTTTCTAAACACACTGGGGGTTTAGTCTTTTCAGGTGCAGCAGTCATTCCCTTAAAAGTATAAAAGGTATTCACCCTCCAGGTAAACTGTTGAAAAGTCTATATTTTGCTGTGTACAGTACATGCTTCCTTTTTGGCCTGGTACAAATTGGTCCTTTAACAGCCCCATTTAGAGAGCTAACAACACCCCTAAGAGGGACAGGGAGCCAGACAACTCCAATCTTGTATCTATACACTGTCATCATCACACTGCCTTGTGACAAATATAGTGGACAAGACTTGGTTTGCACAGCAGGGGGCCAGACAGAGCACGTTTATCACTGTGACAGTTTCTATAAAAGGACCTGCCATTTATTTGCCATTAGGGGCTGTGTTCTCTGTCTTTTAATTTAGTGCGTTGACCTGTTTGACCATAAGGAATTCTTCAAGGAATCAGCCATGCCGACTGATTGCAGGATGGCATTCAATCTCAAAATTAGCACCTTGTTCAGTCTTATTGATGTAACAAATTGCCGTAGGTGATAGCAACACAGTCACTACCAAGTCATTTTATTTAACTCGGCTAGAAGGGAAATACAGCGTGATAAACAAACAATCGCTCAATACAAACAGACACAAATGCTCATCACATCAGAAATTTGTTTGATTAGTCCTATGCTCATTCATTTTCTGCTGCTTTCCCTCAACAGTAATCATTTCCAAACAGCTTAATTTCTTGCAGCCATAATAATAATAATAATCTTCCTCCTTACAATTTCAGTACAAAAAGATCTATTTCTATATTTGCAATAAACATTTATCTAGAAAAGCCCATTTTCTATTGAGTCTCCTCTTTGTGCTCAGGTATAATTTTACGAAGCGCTGTAAATGCGCTGAGAATGTTGCTGTGGCAGTGCGAAAGATAATATGTGGCCCTATTACATGTTGATTATTCGTCCATTAAAGGCCAAGCGTTGTTTTATTTGATGATATATACAGGCACCTCACCAGGCTGGCTCCATTAAAGTGAACCATGTCAGTCTCATTTTATGGGAAGTGCATACCTGTTCATTTACAATGCTGTCTCAGCAGCTATAAAGCCAGATACTGAAACATTTAATGTGGCCATCCATCCGCAATGACCATACACACAAGGCTGCTTCCCGAAAATTTCATCCACCGTGAAAATAGGCGAATACGAAGTGTGTCATTTCAAAATCCATCTCAGGAAATAAGCTCCATTTTCTCTTACTTGGCCAGTTATCAGTATGAAAATGAGTAATTTCTGCATTGTATAGAGGTTTTATATTTCTCAGTTTAAGACCTTAGCCTAGAAAGTGCTCACAGAGGGTGAAATACATGGAAAATATTGGCTTCCACATGAGATATTGAGCTTGAATTTGAAACACTTGAGATGTGACTCAAAATGATGCTCAGTGACAATGATATTTCATTTAAACCTACATTTTTTACATTTTTTTTTTTTTAGATTAAATTCATTTCATGACTTATAAGATATCCCCAGCCAAAAGACAACAGGGAAAGAGAGACAGAGAGATTAAACAAAGAGCCCCAGTCAAACCAGGCCCCTGGCAAGGCGCTAAAGACAAAAACATGGCGCTCTGCTCAATATTGAGATGTTGGGCTATTTTTCCTTCAATAACATATTGTCTTTTAGAGCACTCGCATTCACATTTTCTCCCATTTAATCATTTGATTTGATTTTTTTTTTAATGTACTACTTGCTACTTTAGTTAAAGAACATTTCTTCTACCTGTGATCTAAATATATATTAAGTTACCTTACTGTCCTTACTTACCAGGGGACAATTTTTGGAACAGGTGGTTGTCTGGCTGTGCTGGGTCGGTAGCAAACCTCTGTGCCCTCTTTCATTACCCTGACCATGATGCAGTGCTCTAATTGACAGCAGCTGACAGGTAATAACTGCCCAGCGACGTGGACAACGGCAGTGTTCGTCCTTGGAGTGACAAGAGGCAGAGGAGAGGAGCTGCAGGACTTAGTCTGAACCCAAAATCCACACAAAGCCACAGGCAAAGGTTCTTTTATTAATAAAATGTAATAAAAGAAACATGTACAGCATGTTACACCCCCATCAACATACTGGGCTGGACAAGTAAAACCATTTTATACGTAACTTTGTTCCCTTTGCTCCAAATCTTCAGAAAGATCTGAAATCCTGACTTCTACAGACAAGAGGTTCATGTTGGCAAAAACCTTGCCACATAATTTCTGCAGCCTTCAGCATGCATGTTTTCACAAACTAACCCTGAGAGTACGGCTTTGATGCTGATGCTGTTTCATTAGCAGTGATTTAGCTATCTTTCACAGCTGCATCACTGATCTCTCGGCTGTGACTAAAAACAGACTGCTGTTTATTTCAAACCGGCCAACAATTCATTTATCTTCTCCATTCTCAGTTGTCCTTGAAAGTTTTTGTATTTTTTTTCCCATTATTAGTCTGATAGTGGTGCCAAACATCATGTCCCTTGAGCACTTAAAAGGTGTTGTTAACCCACCCGGCACACTGGCTTCCCAATTACCTTGGTGATTAAACAGGAGCTGTCAAAAAGTAGAAAAGTGGAAACAGATTGTCGGCGTCTCTAAGAAGAAGTCATTTTTTTCTGTGTTCACCTTTCTCCTTTCTGACAAAGACATTTTCTATCAGTGGCTACTGCATGAACACTTGCAGATGCTTGACAGTGTTATGTCACATAGCCAATGTGAAATCACCTGGGATCTATAAAAGCGTATCTAGCACTGGGCCTGCATCTCTTATCGGGACAGAGCAACCCCCGATGAACAAATCAGGAATAGGTGTACAGTTTATTGAAATGCTGAAAATAATGTCTTCACTTTTCAAAATGTATCTAGTTAGACAGATTGGATCCTTTGGCAGGCTGTTTGTTTGACACCACTATTTTAGTCCATAGTTCTTTGTGGAGACACTCAATGTACATCAGAAGAAGAAAACACCAGGTTCCTTCGACCGTGGTCACCACATCGTTGAGATATCCTGCTGTTCTCAAGCAAAGCCAAACAGCTACTACTGTCAAGGCCCACACGTGAGCCCGTGTAACCATAAGGATAGGAAATTCCATAACAATAGTGTGCTTCCAATTTCATAGGAGCAGTTCAAAATTCTGAAACGCTCCTGGTGGGATATGAAACTGTGTGGAGGATGAACCAAAGCAAAGGGATTAGGACGAATTGGAACACAGGCTGTAGGCCAGATCTTATTAACCAACATCATTGTTGGACCTCACTAATGCTCTTATGGCTAAATGGTAGTAAATCCCTGCAGCCAAGTTTCAAAATCTGGTGGATAGCCTTCTGAGAAGAGTGGAGGCTGTTAGAGCAACGCGCTAATGGGCAAGATTTTGTATTTCACTTATGGATCTGATTTTCACGTACACACTTTTAGTTACATAGGGTAAGTTTTGTCTCTGCTTGTGCATATTTATTCAATACGACAGGCATAGGCACGCACTTTAGTATCTACACACCAGTAAAAATGATATTTTGATACACATACAGTACACACACCTAAATCCTGCACTCACACAAAACACACCTAGCAATTCATTACTTATTGATAAAGCTATTGAGCTGGCTGTGCAATCAATTTTGCACCCAATCGCTACACATACACATGCAGCATGCGCACACACGCTGGAGTCGCAGACCAGGGATTAATCAGAACTTTGACCCAAACGCTAATTGCTGAGCCAGCACTATTTCCTGCTGATTTGTTATCTCTTTATTGTGCAAAGTCTGTTCTTTTGCTCTGGAACAAGACTTCCCATGCTGAGAGGGAGTGTGTGATACATTGAGAGTAATACCAATCAGGGGAAATCAGTTTGGAGTACATGCTCCCATCTTTCACTCGACTTCCCTTTACTTGTCTCCTCTTATCTCTCCTTTTATTATCTTCACCCTGTACTTGCAAAGTCTTCTTCCTCTACCTACAATTTCCTCTCCTTTCTCTCATCTCCTGGCCACCTCTGACCGTCTCTCCTCTTTTCTCTTAACATTAAGTGTGTTTCATAGAGGTAATTGTGTATACGGAGCTTCTTATTATTTCGGATAATGTTCAAAATGTTAAGATGGTGTGATACAAAGATGAATGATTGATATGCACTACATTTATGCAAAGGTTTGTGACTCTTGATCTTCTCGTGCCAAAAGCATGGGCGTTGGTCTAACTTACACTTAAAGTAGACACCTGAATATAACTCTCATTTGTGATTGTTGAACACCTCAATTCAAAACCATGTTTATTAATGTGTTGCTCTAACAGCCCCCAATCTTCTGGGAAGGCTGTCCATCAGATTTTAGAACCGAGCTACATCAATTTGCTCCGGTTTTGTAAGATCATAAGGGTCCAACACTGATGCTGGGTGAATGTCCATTCCAGTTTATCCTAATAGTGTTTTTTTTTTTTTTCTTAACTTTGATATTAATTACAATGATCATTTTTTAAGGATCATTGTAACTAATATTGTTGTGTTATTTGTAGACTTACTGGTGTTTGGACTGTGAATTGTTTGGACGTTGAGGCATGTGTTACAGAAATGACTGAATTTGTTGCACAAGTTTTTTTTATTTTTCCTCCAACATTTTGGATGCCACAGTTCAGAATACAATCAGAATAGCTATGGGACAAAGGCCAAAAAAAGACAGGAAAATAACACATACATAATATCTTTTATGCTTTTGTGCTGACAAAGAATACTCCCTGCATATTTCAAAACTTGGACAAGCTGGAAGTTTTTTTAAACAGTCTCGCTGTTAAAAAAAGAAACCTTTGCTTAGAAGGCAAGCAGGGAAATATTCTGATTTGGGATGTTTTAGTTTCTCTATTCAAAAATACACTCTGGAACAGTTTGACAATGTTTTTCATGCCCCAAATGCCCGAATGTACACCTGCTGTGGCTTTTTTTTCTTCCATACAAAATATGCTGTCACTGTTTATATCTTCAGAATCTGTTTTCCTCATTGCAGAAGTAGTTCTGTATTGAAACCTTTTGAATGAATAACATTTTTAATGGAAATGTTATTGGAAGTAAATGAATATAGTTTCACTCTGTAACAGTGTGACAGCTGCAGTCTGTTGAAGACAGATTGGAAAATCTCAGAGGAGCATTTTTTTCCCCCCTTTTATCTCACACAGATTACAAGGCATGAACTAAACTGTTAGCGAGTGCTAATAGCGAACATGGCACTTTGAATTCTTGTCAATCAAATTGTGGACATGTCTCATCTTTTAAAAGAAAAAAAAGTAAAAAGAAAAAAAAAATAACTATCATACTTTTCTCTTTCAATGGTGTTCAAGGCGAGTGGGATTCCTACTGTACATAACTTTTTGTAGCTACAGTAGAGTGTTTTAAGTGAGACCTAACCTTTTTACGCATCAAACACTCTCTAAAAACACACTTTGGTCAGCTGGATTTTATGTCATATTGCCAAGTTTAAAAAAAAAAAAAAAAACATACAGAAAAAAGAACAAATGTCCTTGGGAACTTCTTAAAGTCTTGTATGATAATCAACTTGTGCATGAAGATGCTCAGTATTGTTTTTGCAGTTTTCCTAAAAATGGTTTCGGCATCACATGATCAGATCAGTGGGAACTTTTCTACTAACACTTTCTAAGTCTCTTTCTACCAAATACAATACATTTAGTTTTGGCATTGATCTGTAATATTTTTTTTATTTATTTTTTTTTATTAAGTAGTAATAGAGTGGCATATACAACTAAACATACAGATTCTCTCTAAGCTGCACAAATGTTGGTGACAGAAACAAATGGAAATTGAAAATAAAAGTGGCTCTAAGCAGCTCCCTTGTGGAACATGACACGATATGTTTTGCTGTCAGAGAAATAAATAAATAAAATAAAAATGTGGTGGTCAATGCTATCAAAAGCTGTAATAAAATCCAAGAGCACAGCCCTGACTAATATCCTGTCATCCATATTTGATCATGTGCACTAATGCAGTGCTAGTAGAGTGCCCTTCTCAATAAGCTGTGCTTTTGTGAGTAGTCCATTTCTGCTAAAATAATTAAATACAAAAAGCAAAAAAGCAGCAAGTAGACTGCACACATTTTTAAAAGGATTGTCTCATTTGAAATATGCCATAACCATGCGTTCTACATGTACAGGTACTAATACTGATCATCTACACTATGTCATGAAAGAGAGCTTAAGTAAAACACATTTCCCCAACTAATGAAGATCGTGTAGATGATGCACCATTTTCATCTTAAAAAATGAGAAGAGTTGCAATTATGTGCAACTCACAATCAAATTATTATTCGGTAGCAGGAAGAGGGAACAGAAATCAAATCCACATTTGCATCAGTGAAAACATACACGAGAAAACAGCCATCTCCTCCTCTGTGCAGCAAACTTTCTCCATTATGCAAATATGGATCAAACTATTTAACAGTGATTAAGAATTATTTAATAATACAATTATACACACATAAGTTGGAATGGAGATGCTAATACTCAAAATACAACCATGAAACAGCACAGAAATGTGTGTTTTTGCATGGTTGCACATACCAGGAAAATGAGTGTCAGGCGCAAGCTGATACCAGTTCTGAAAGAAAGTAACATCCTCCTTTCACCAATAAACTTTCACCATTATCCTCTCCTCCTCTTCACTGCCACCTTCACCCTCACTGCCTTTGGCCCATACCTGTAATTTTCACCCAATCTCTCTCTCTCTCTCTCTCTCTCTCTGTCTCTCTCTCTCTCTCTCATTGTCTCCCTCTGGGTCAAACAAAGCCTAATTGGTGTTTATCCGTATCAGCAACTTGGCAGCAGACTGTTCGACCCACCCTAAGCCCCGCTGGAACCAACCTACCAATTAAAATATTATTGCCCTGACAAAGGGATACTTTTTGTGTAGATTTGTGTATGTGTGTGACTGGGAGACACTGTCAGACACTGCCAGAGAATGAATCCATATCTTTGTGCGGTGATAAACTCTGTCTAAAAAAAAAACAACTTTTAGATAGTACTAATACTAATTTCCAGCAACTAGGGCACCCTAGAGGGTACCCGTATCATGATTTCTCTAATACAAGGTCACCCCGTTATATTTTAAGGCCTGTCATTCGTGCACTGCATGACATTTTATTATGTGCTTATTTATGTGTGAGAAAGGGAAAACAGAAAAAGTGTCTATGCGTTCATTTCTTATGTGAAGAAACATGTGTAAATATGATATATTCATGTCATAGACAAGTTGATTTCATTGTCACTTTCATCATCCCTGATCACTAAAAAAAAGCAATGAAAAAAATGTGTGCTGCGTGATGTTAGAGCACCAATGTGTTTGTGTGCTAATAAGCTTGTCCACCAAAGCTGTCAGATCTCTCTGAGGTCATGTCCTTTCATCTCGATGTTCTCCTCCTTCTTTCTTCCCACACTCCTTGATCAGGTTTTACATCTTAATTAGTTTTTTTTCCAGGGTAGGTAGCGTGATTGTAATGTTTATTACTTCCACAAATTAAATGTATTTGCATCTGAATCTGTGATGTTCACTTTCCAGTGTAATTTTGTCCACACCACATTGCCTACCTACATTGTATCTATGTGGGTATGTGGGTACTAAATAACAGGAACACCTTCATGTATGATGCAAAGCAGTTCAACAATACTACAGACTACATTAACCAAAATAACAATGCAGTTGAAAACATCTCTCCAACACACTTTTAACAATAACTGAACATTACAACCTTCATTGAGGAAGGATTTATTGCCGGACCGCTGCTTAGTATTACTGCTTAATTCCACCAGGTATGGCCACTCTGCGTTCCAGCTGTGCCAGACCGTAAAAACAAAAAAAAGACGAGAAACAATGTAACTACTTAGCCTTACTCAGGCTAGGAGCACATAAATCCAGGTAAAATGACCAAATCGAAATATTCACAGTGGGTTATGAAGCCACTTCGAGAACAAACTCCAAACGGCTGCCTTAGTTTAAGCTAGGTGTACCAAACAAACTGGCAAGTGTATTCTAAGAAATAAATTGGGAAAAAAATATGTAGCTAAGGTTTTAATTTGCATCCAATTTGGATCCATATATCTTTCATTCTGGACCATCAATAGCCAAAAGTGCAAGCCATCCACTGGTGTGTACTCCAGAGAAAAAGTTTCAAAAACATTTTAGCTACTACCTCAGCAGTTTTGTCCTGCAACCTGTTCCATCCAGTATTCCTCTCCAGTACCAATTATCTCAAACTTTTCTGCTCACTTACAGGTGAGCTAGCAGACTTTGCAAACGTGGTCAGTGTACTGAACATCTAGTAGACTTATACTGTCTTTGTTATATTTCTTAACATATCGGATATTTTATATTCCCTGTAACCATCAACCAGTTAGCCAGGATCCCGTAGCATCAGAGTATTCAGTCAGCTAAATAAACAGTGACCAATATAATAATTTACCGCTTTAATCAATAATATTCCTGTTTGAATGAGATACTTATCCGCTGTTATCGGTATTGTTTTCTGGCACTAAGTTCAGTTTACTTTTACACACTGCCTCTCTTTTCCTTTTTCTTGATCTGTCCTGTTCTGTTTGTGACTCTCAGTTTCAGTCCCTGTGTCTATTCACTTTTATACTCTGACTGGGAGTTCATCTTACTTATCCACCTATTTCCCCTTTTAATTATCCTATTTGTTCTTCCTCTTCCCGCTTCATTGTCTCTTTTTCTGCTTACTGTTTCTTCTCTCCTTTTCACCTTTTACATCTCTCTCTCTCTCTACCTGTCTCTGACATCTGCATATCCATCTCCAGTATAGTCTTTGTAATGCGATTGTTGTACAGTATTCTGTGATCATTTAATATTATATTACCTTTTGAAACACGATACAACGAACAATACACAATTGATTTTGTGACACGTTTGAAGTCGTTATTGACGCCGCTGAAAAGAAGGATGAAGGTGATCGGACAGGATGACTGGTGGCCACGTACAAATTTGAAAGCCTTTATTGAATGGCTTCATCTCTGTGAACAAACCTTTTTGGCATTTATTATTCTGCAGATCAGTCCTCTGATTGAGCTGCTAGCCAGGTGGAAGCTCTTTCAGCTTGTCAGCCTGAGCTTCTGACTTTCTTAATTATATTTGCTAAATAGCTGTTTCTGGCTCATATAATTCTGCTTTGAATCCTTGCATCTTCTGCATATGGGGCGTTGTTTTGCTGATCAAAAGGCAGTTCTCAACTCCAGCAGAGGACTGAGCTGAGGTGATGCCCTGAGGCAGACATATAGGCTCCTGTAGGTGTAGATTTTCCTCTCTGAAGGTTTTTTCTCGACCTATTGATATCTGAATATATACGGGCGAATGTTAGGTGTAAAAAATGCAACAGCAGGCTGAAGGAGAGCTGAA